>CM069412.1:210450946-210988193 GCA_035609135.1 Eleutherodactylus coqui | reverse complement strand
TGAGCAAAGACCGCCCCCCCCCCCCCAGCGGCAGACCAGCCCCCCCCCCCCCCGCGGCAGCAGACCAGCCCCCCCCCCCCCCGCGGCAGCAGACCAGCCCCCCCCCCCCCCGCGGCAGCAGACCAGCCCCCCCCCCCCCGGCAGCAGACCAGCCCCCCCCCCCCGGCAGCAGACCAGCCCCCCCCCCCCCAGCAGCAGACCAGCCCCCCCCCCCAGCAGCAGACCAGCCCCCCCCCCCAGCAGCGACAGCCCCCCCCCCCAGCAGCAGACCAGCCCCCCCCCCCCAGCAGACCAGCCCCCCCCCCCCAGCAGCAGACCAGCCCCCCCCCCCAGCAGCAGACCAGCCCCCCCCCCCCAGCAGCAGACCAGCCCCCCCCCCCAGCAGCAGACCAGCCCCCCCCCCCCAGCAGCAGACCAGCCCCCCCCCCCCCAGCAGCAGACCAGCCCCCCCCCAGCAGCAGACCAGCCCCCCCCCCACCCCCCCAGCAGCAGACCGGTCCGCAGATCACTGGAGAGAGGAAGGCTGAGTTTAGGACGTTCCGTTTTCTGCCCCTTTGCGGCGCGGGGCGTCTTGTTTCCAGGGTTACGCTCCCCCGGGTGTTTACAAGTTTGTATAAAGTGGCCCGGAACAAGGTGGCAGTTTTGGGATGGATGCTGGAACCCCCCTTAAACCGCCATTACTCGTGTGGTCGCCAGAACGGCGGAGCTTTCTGGATGTCGGAGCACGGAACCTCCCCCTCAGTGCGGATCGCGGAGCCATCTGTCTGAGGTAACTAGTAATAGCCATGTAGGAGACAGAACTGCCATCATACCAGCCCCCCGAAGAGAACAAGGCACAGCGGCCCCCCGCACTACAACGAGCCCCTCATCAAGTCACCTCTAGGTTATGTGAAGGCGAGAGCGGCGGCCGATAGGGAGCGCCGGGCGGCGAGGGCGATAGGGAGCGCGGGCGGCGAGGGCGATAGGGAGCGCCGGGCGGCGCTGTAAAAAGGCAGTTTCTTCTTCGCTCTACTGTATAGCGCAGACATATTCCACAGAGCGCCCCCGTGGGGTAGACATATTCCACAGAGCCCCCCGTGGGGTAGACATATTCCACAGAGCGCCCCCGTGGGGTAGACATATTGGCAGTTTACGCTTAGGTTAAGCAGCGCTGCTGATTAGAGCCACCTGATTGGCTCCCTGGCACCACGTGACTACACAGCGTGCACGGGCATTGCCTTCACAGCCGTGCACTACACACTACAGTTAAGCAGCACGGGGTTAGGTTTAGGGTGTAGTGTTGTGTTGGGGTTAGGTTTAGCTGATACTAACCCTAAACCTAACCCCGTGCTGCTTAACTGTAGTGTGTAGTGCACGGCTGTGAAGGCAATCCGCGTGCACGCTGTGTAGTCACGTGGGGCCGAAGAGCCAATCAGGTGGCTCTAATCAGCAGCGCTGCTTAACCTAAGCGTAAACTGCTAATATGCGTGGGGTAGAGACCGGCCGTCTGCCATGACAATCTAACGTCAGCTAGTAGTAAGTTTCGGGAGGACACCGAAGTACCAGGAAGCTGACACAAACCCCATGCAGACACTTAGGCGCCAACCACCAAGCCGCAGACACGTGGGCGGAGGTCCATCTAGTTGGGTCACCCAGATGTACGTTCCTCAGTTGCCATAGTGATCTGAAGTCATTTTTGGGGGGTAGAGAGCAGACTCAAAAGAAATGGATGAGCCTACTCTCCCCCCCCCCCCCCCCCCTAAAGGGGTTGTCTAGTTGTAAGCCATTTATAGGCCATCAGTGGTAAGTCAGCAGGTGTCTGTCACCTGGGACCCCTGCCAACCAACTGCTGGCCTGGCTGGTGCTCTTGCACCAAGCAGATTTCTGCAGGAAGCGGACAGCTCCGTTACCACTGAGGTGGCCCAAGTTGGTATTGCAGATCAAAGTCCAGATCAAGATGAATGGATACTTGGCCTGCAATACCAAGCCTGGCCACTACAGTGGGAATGGGGCTGTCTGCTTCCTGCAGAAATCAGATCGCTGCACAAATACATTTGCCCAGCACACAGCCGACTGGTGGGGGTCCTGTGCGACAGTTAATCAACTATTGATGACCCATCCTGAGGTTAGACCATCAGTAGGTCCCAACCCCATTAATGGGCTCCAACTAGGGCCTGCGACTCCATGGGTGAAGACAGCTCTGAAGACTCTGAAGCTTCTCCGTCAGTGTGGAGTTACAGAGTGACGACTTGTGACCCCATATGGCAAACGATGCGAAGCCCGGGTGTTGGAGAGCCTCGCTACGAACAGGACGTCCGCACTTCCTCTTCCCGTCGTTAGAACACAATGTGGATGTTGTCACAAGGAAAGGAAAAAAAACTGCACCTGCCGGATCCTGACAGGAAGAGCCGGACGTCCACAACGGCGCTACGTGGCTGCGGCCAACAAGCTCTACTTCTATCCGGTCTGCTCTTATAAGGGACTGGCCAGACTGAAAGGGTTGTGCCATTGTAAAGCACTGATGGCCCATCCTGAGGCTAGTGGAGCAACAGGGGTCTGCCGCCTAGGACCCCTCAGTCAGTAGTAAGCACCCTGCAGACAGCTCTGTTCTTACCCCAGTGGTCAGGCTTAGTATTGCAGGCCAAGCTCCTGGCAAGCCCGGCCGCTGCAGTGGGAACACCATTGTTATGTTTCCAGCGGAGCTGTACGGGGGTTGTTTTATGGCGGACACAAGCTGCAGGTCCATCGTACATATCTACCTCTAAGGCATTAAAGGGGACCTCCAGTCCTACGAGCATCGGATTAGTGGGGTCCGCAGCAGCCTGGACCATTACATCTGGGGGGGTCGTGTCATCGTGGCTGTATCACGGTTCCTGTTCTATCACAGAGGGGGACTGGGGGCGGACACCATAAAGCCTGCACCCCCTTCCTCAGCGCTGCAGCTCGTACTGGAACTACTTTGGGGTACAGACAGCTTTTTGATCACTTACTACACATTTCTGGGAGGTTAGAAGCAGTTATGTCTCCAGCGGGACCCAATAACAGCGGCAGCCCCCACTTCTACTCACGTGCCAACAGCGTATTAAGGCCCGTTTACACGCAGTGATTATCGTTCCGGTTGTTATAAGTGAAGACCGGAATCCTGAGACGGCCGGCGGACACTATTGATGGACAGATCTGTTGGTCCTCGCCGTCACTCAGACTGCGGCGGGTGCGGACCGCGCGGCTATTTCCGTCTCCCCACTGAGATACGTGGAGCGCCGATTCTTCGGTCAGCGCTTCACTCATGGTGACCTCACTGCCAGGAGAGAAGCGACCCCCCCCCCCCCCCCCACAACAGACGAGCGGAGTTCAGTCCTCAAGACCAGCGAGGGCTCAGCTTCTACCCCCCCAACTAGAGTCTGTGTGATCAGGGGATGCCGTCAGTAGGGGGCTCACAGGCGGCGGCACTGCGCGCTGACAGCCCCCCCACCCACAAGGTGACACGTGCCGGCAGTGCGTGCTGCGGTCTCTTTACGGATGCACCTTGGGAGCGTGGCACCGCTGACTAATGTGAGGCTTGTTACCGCACATCATGCAGTACAGAACGCCCGTGTGACCTCCGACCCCTGCAGCCACGTCCGAGAGGTCCACGCCGTACGAAGAAATCTTACAAATGGTCGCTTTTTGCGTCGGCCCAGCGCTTTTCTAGACTGTGGGCAGGGCTTGTCGGGAGGGGCGGGCGTACAACTTGTGCCAGCAGGGTACTCCGGGTGGTCCCGGTCAGACGTGTCCGGCTTACCACCCCGTGTGTTCAGGAGGTTTCAGGCTTTACTACATATCAGAAGGGGAGCGCTGCGAGCCCCCGCAAGACCCCGGCAGGGAAGACCCCCCGAGACCCCGGCAGGGAAGACCCCCCGAGACCCCGGCAGGGAAGACCCCCCCGAGACCCCGGCAGGGAAGACCCCCCCGAGACCCCGGCAGGGAAGACCCCCCCGAGACCCCGGCAGGGAAGACCCCCCCGAGACCCCGGCAGGGAAGACCCCCCCGAGACCCCGGCAGGGAAGACCCCCCCGAGACCCCGGCAGGGAAGACCCCCCCGAGACCCCGGCAGGGAAGACCCCCCGAGACCCCGGCAGGGAAGACCCCCGTTACTAGCCCGCTGAAGACGACCCACTGAATACAGCGAGCAGATGGTGGCGACTCAGCAGGATCAGCGGACCCCCAGGGGGTCTCACTACAAGAAGGGCGGGGGAGGAGTTACAGCCCTGCTAGCATCACTGTGGAAGTAATGTAAGCCTAGCCCAGGCAAAACTACCTTGTCTGCAGAGCGTCGCAGCGGCACACACACGCATGCATGCACCCCCCAGCTGTCAGGGGTCACTACGCGGCGCGAACACACACGCATGCATGCATGCATCCCCCAGCCGTCACGGGTCACTACGCGGCGCGAACACACACGCATGCATGCATCCCCCAGCCGTCACGGGTCACTACGCTGCACACACACACACGCATGCATCCGCCAGCCGTCACGGGTCACTACGCGGCACACACACACGCATGCATCCACCCCCCCCGGCGTCACTACGCGGCACACACACGCATGCATGCACCCCCAGCCGTCACTACGCGGCACACACACGCATGCATGCACCCCCAGCCGTCACTACGCGGCACACACACGCATGCACCCCCAGCCTTCACTACGCGGCACACACACGCATGCATGCATGCACCCCCAGCCTTCACTACGCGGCACACACACGCATGCATGCACCCCCAGCCGTCACTACGCGGCACACACACGCATGCATGCACCCCCAGCCTTCACTACGCGGCACACACACGCATGCACCCCCAGCCTTCACTACGCGGCACACACACGCATGCATGCACCCCCAGCCTTCACTACGCGGCACACACACGCATGCATGCACCCCCAGCCGTCACTACGCGGCACACACACGCATGCATGCACCCCCAGCCTTCACTACACGGAACACACACGCATGCATCCGCCAGCCGTCACGGGTCACTACGCGGCACACACACACACGCATGCACCCCCCAGCCGTCACAACGCGGCGCACACACACGCATGCAACGCCAGCCGTCACTACGCGGCACACACACACATGCAACCCCAGCCGTCACTACGCGGCACACACACACGCATGCAACCCCAGCCGTCACTACGCGGCACACACACACATGCAACCCCAGCCGTCACTACGCGGCACACACACACGCATGCAACCCCAGCCGTCACTACGCGGCACACACACACGCATGCAACCCCAGCCGTCACTACGCGGCACACACACACGCATGCATGCGCCCCCAGCCGTCACGGGTCACTACGCGGCGCACACACACACACACACAGACACACACACAGACACACACACCCTCCAGCCGTCACGGGTAACTACGCGGCACACACACGCATGCAACATGTGTACTGCCGTCATGTTGGCCTTAGGTGGCGGTCATCCGTCCACAAAGATCCGCGGTCTCTGTATGTCCGCCCTCCATAACACAGATGAGAGGAGTCACACGGCGAGTCCCAGAGGGACATAACCCACTCCACGGAATCAGCACTGCGGCCGGACAGCGGGGGGCGGCAGCACCGGTCATGGAGCATCAGGGCGGGGAGCAGCCTTATGGAACAGCAGACAAAGACTCCATCATCCCCACGGCCCCCAACGGCCGCAGGCGCCTGAGCATCCCCCCCCACTACAGCCGAAGCCCCCAGCATCCTCCCCCAGCATCCCCCCCCACTACAGCCGAAGCCCCCAGCATCCTCCCCCAGCATCCAGCCACAGCCAGGCCCCCAGCATCCCCAGAGCCTTCAGCATCCAGCCACAGCCAGACCCCCGGGCCCCCAGCATCCCCAGAGCCTTCAGCATCCAGCCACAGCCAGACCCCCAGCATCCCCCCACAGCCAGACCCCCGGGCCCCCAGCATCCCCAGAGCCTTCAGCATCCCGCCACAGCCAGACCCCCGGGCCCCCAGCATCCCCCCACAGCCAGACCCCCGGGCCCCCAGCATCCCCAGAGCCTTCAGCATCCAGCCACAGCCAGACCCCCCGGGCCCCCAGCATCCCCCCACAGCCAGACCCTCGGGCCCCCAGCATCCCCCCACAGCCAGACCCCCAGCATCCCCAGAGCCTTCAGCATCCAGCCACAGTCAGACCCCCGGGCCCCCAGCATCCCCCCACAGTCAGACCCCCGGCCCCCAGCATCCCCAAAGCCAGACCCCCGGGCCCCCAGAGCCTTCAGCATCCAGCCACAGTCAGACCCCCGGGCCCCCAGCATCCCCCCACAGTCAGACCCCCGGCCCCCAGCATCCCCAAAGCCAGACCCCCGGGCCCCCAGAGCCTTCAGCATCCAGCCACAGTCAGACCCCCGGGCCCCCAGCATCCCCAAAGCCAGACCCCCGGGCCCCCAGAGCCTTCAGCATCCAGCCACAGTCAGACCCCCGGGCCCCCAGCATCCCCCCACAGTCAGACCCCCGGCCCCCAGCATCCCCAAAGCCAGACCCCCGGGCCCCCAGAGCCTTCAGCATCCAGCCACAGCCAGACCCCTAGCAGCCCTGAGCATCCCCGGAGCCAGACCCCCGGGCCCCCAGCATCCCCCTTCCTTCCGGGCCCCCAGCACCGCCGCCCCCTCACCTTGCCGGGTGGAGACGTTGCGGCCGTTGCCGGCGGTCAGCACCACCTGCGGGCAGCTCCTCTCCAGCACGAAGAGCTCGTCGCGGCCCACCCTGCTGTTCTTGCCGGCCTTCAGCGTGCCGCTCGGTCCGGAGGGCGTCAGGTAGCGGCCGTCCCCCGCCCTGAAGGCCACCTTCCCGGCCGAGATGTCCAGCGTGTAGCGGGTGTCGGGGCCGGGCTGGGCGCTCAGGCTGCCGTCCAGGGCCAGCAGGCGGTGGTCGGGGCTCTGGATGCTGTAGCGGCCGTCCTGGAAGAGCAGCGTGATGAGGGAGTCCAGCCCCCACGGCACGTCCCGCTCCACCGACAGCTCCTCGCCCGCCGCCCCGAGCCGCGCGTACCGCTTGCGGGTGACGCTGTAGATGGTGACCTGCGGGTGCATGGCCAGGTGGACGCCCCACTTCTCGGCGGGCGACACGGACGGCGAGAAGCAGCTGATGCGGTCCTCGGAGCCGCCCAGGTAGCGGCCGTGCGCCTCGGACTGCAGCACCCAGCGGCCGTCACCCTGCGCGGACACCAAGAAGCGGCACTCGGCGTCTGGCAGCTCCGTCTCCCCGGAGACCCGGCCATCCTTGTCGGCCGAGAGGTAGCGGCCCAGGTGGCTCCGCAGCAGCACCGCCTCCTCGCCGGCCGGCTCCAGCAGCCACACCTGCTTCTTCTTCAGGCTGGACGCCGACGCGTTGATCTTAAAGCCGAACGCCTCGGCCGTCAGGTACTTGTTGTTACAGTTGATGAGGCCGAGCTGCAGGGGACCCGAGCCGCTCATGATGGCGATGCTACACAGCGTCTGCGGGGCGGCGGAGGGACCGGGGACTACATCCAAGAGCATACGCCCACAGGGGAGGAGCCGCACGGAGGAGGAGGAGCTGTTCATGGGGGGAACCGTTATAGTCGGCAGGGGGCGGCGGAGGGACCACGAGCTACATCACTGACGACACGCCCACAGGGGAGGAGCCGCACGGAGGGGGAGGAGCTGTTCATGGGGGGAACCGTTATAGTCGGCAGGGGGCGGCGGCGGAGGGACCACAGACTGCACTGAGGACACGCCCACAGGGGAGGAGCCGCACGGAGGAGGAGGAGCTGTTCATGGGGGGAACCGTTATAATCGGCAGGGGGCGGCGGAGGGACCACGAGCTACATCACTAAGGACACGCCTACAGGGGAGGAGCTGCTGAAAAGGGCGAACCGTTATAGTCGGCAGGGGGCGGTGGAGGAACCACGGGCTACATCACCGAGGACACGCCCACAAGGGAGGAGCCGCACGGAGGAGGAGGAGCTGTTCATGGGGGGAACCGTTATAGTCGGCAGGGGGCGGCGGCGGAGGGACCACAGACTACACTGAGGACACGCCTACAGGGGAGGGGCTGCTGATAAGGGCGAACCGTTATAGTCGGCAGGGGGCGGTGGAGGAACCACGGGCTACATCACTGAGGACACGCCCACAGGGGAGGGGCTGCTAACGGCGAACCGTTATAATCGGCAGGGGGCGGCGGAGGGACCACGGGCTACATCACTGAGGACACGCCTACAGGGGAGGGGCTGCTCATAAGGGCGAACCGTTATAATCGGCAGAGGGCGTCGGCGGAGGGACCACAGACATACGCCTACAGGGGAGGGGCCTCACGGAGGGGGAGGAGCTGTACATAGGGGGGAACCGTTATAATCGGCAGGGGGCGGCGGAGGGACCACGGGCTACATCACTGAGGACGCGCCCACAGGGGAGGAGCTGCTCATAAGGGCGAACCGTTATAATCGGCAGAGGGCGGCGGCGAAGGGACCACAGACTACACTGAGGACACGCCCACAGGGGAGGAGCTTCTGATAAGGGCGAACCGTTATAATCGGCAGAGGGCGGCGGCGGAGGGTCCAGGGCCTACGCATACACCCACAGGGGAGGGGCCACTTCAAAAGGGAGGAGCTGCTCATAAGGGTGAACCGTTATAATGGGACGGCGGGCGGGCGGAGGGACCACGGGCTATATCACTGAACATACGCCCACAAGGGAGGGGCCAATCGCGGGGGGAAGAGCCGCACATGAGGGCGAACCGTTAGTCTGCCTCGGGCGGCGTAGGGACCACGGGCTACATCACTGAAGAGACACCCACAGGGGAGGGGCCGCTCATGATGGCGAACCGTTACACAGCATATGCCGGCCGCGGCACACAGACTCCACCCAGGGGGCGTGGCTAAAGCACAATGAACGCGCCCGGCTCTAGACCAGGCGGCAGCGGCACGTGGGGACGACCCCCGTATAAGACCCCCAGAACGTCGGACCTTCAGAAATCTCAAAGGGAGCAGAAACCCCCAAACCTTCCTTTAGTACCTGACAGCAAGACGTCCTCCTTGTCCGTAGCAACCAATCACAGCGCGCCGCTCATCTCTCCAGCTGAAGAGGTGGTTGCCAGGGGCAACAAGGACGTCTTATGGGGATTCACATCCATGGCGGGGATTCCACATGTATTCTCTATTCAGGCAGCAGGACAGGGGAATCCTAGCAGCCAACTGCTTCATCTCTAGAACCCCCCCGGGCGGACCCCCTGACTGTAATGTATCCGCTCTCCACCACCCCGGACGGACCCCCTGACTGTAATGTATCCGCTCTCCACCACCCCGGACGGACCCCCTGACTGTAATAGTGTCCGCTCTCCACCACCCCGGACGGACCCCCTGACTGTAATGTGTCCGCTCTTCACCCCACCGGACGGACCCCCTGACTGTAATAGTGTCCGCTCTCCACCACCCCGGACGGACCCACTGACTGTAATGTGTCCGCTCTTCACCCCACCGGACGGACCCCCTGACTGTAATGTGTCCGCTCTTCACTCCACCGGACGGACGCCCTGACTGTAATGGTGTCCGCTCTCCACCACCCCGGACGGACCCCCTGACTGTAATGGTGTCCGCCCTCCACCCCCCCGGACAAACCCCCTGACTGTAATAGTGTCCGCTCTCCACCCCCCCGGACGGACCCCCTGACTGTAATGTATCCGCTCTCCACCCCCCCGGACGGACCCCCTGACTGTAATGTATCCGCTCTCCACCCCCCCGGACGGACCCCCTGACTGTAATGTATCCGCTCTCCACCCCCCCGGACGGACCCCCTGACTGTAATGGTGTCCGCTCTCCACCACCCCGGACAAACCCCCTGACTGTAATAGTGTCCGCTCTCCACCCCCCCGGACGGACCCCCTGACTGTAATGTATCCGCTCTCCACCCCCCCGGACGGACCCCCTGACTGTAATGTATCCGCTCTCCACCACCCCGGACAGACCCCTTGACTGTAATGTGTCCGCTCTTCACCCCCCCGGGCGGACCCCCTGACTGTAATGTGTCCGCTCTTCACCCCCCCGGACGGACCCCCTGACTGTAATGTATCTGCTCTCCACCCCCCCGGACGGACCCCCTGACTGTAATGTATCCGCTCTCCACCACCCCGGACGGACCCCCTGACTGTAATGGTGTCCGCTCTCCACCACCCCGGACGGACCCCCTGACTGTAATGTGTCCGCTCTTCACCCCACCGGGCGGACCCCCTGACTGTAATGTGTCCGCTCTTCACCCCACCGGACGGACCCCCTGACTGTAATGGTGTCCGCTCTCCACCACCCCGGACGGACCCCCTGACTGTAATAGTGTCCGCTCTCCACCACCCCGGACGGACCCCCTGACTCTAATGGTGTCCGCCCTCCACCACCCCGGACGGACCCACTGACTAATGTATCCGCTCTCCACCCGCCCCGGACAGACCCCCTGACTGTAATGTATCCGCTCTCCACCACCCCGGACGGACCCCCTGACTGTAATGTATCCGCTCTCCACCACCCCGGACGGACCCCCTGACTGTAAAGGTGTCCACCCTCCACCACCCCGGACGGACTCCCTGACTGTAATGTGTCCGCTCTTCACCCCACCGGGCGGACCCCCTGACTGTAATGTGTCCGCTCTTCACCCCACCGGACGGACCCCCTGACTGTAATGGTGTCCGCTCTCCACCACCCCGGACGGACCCCCTGACTGTAATGTGTCCGCTCTTCACCCCACCGGACGGACCCCCTGACTGTAATGTATCCGCTCTCCACCCCCCCGGACGGACCCCCT
Organism: Eleutherodactylus coqui; assembly: GCA_035609135.1. Classification (NCBI taxonomy): domain Eukaryota; kingdom Metazoa; phylum Chordata; class Amphibia; order Anura; family Eleutherodactylidae; genus Eleutherodactylus; species Eleutherodactylus coqui. The sequence continues at coordinate 210,977,424 of CM069412.1, read as the reverse complement.
GACTGTAATGTATCCGCTCTCCACCCCCCCGGACGGACCCCCTGACTGTAATGTATCCGCTCTCCACCACCCTGGACGGACCCCCTGACTGTAATGGTGTCCGCTCTCCACCACCCCGGACGGACCCCCTGACTGTAATGTGTCCGCTCTTCACCCCACCGGGCGGACCCCCTGACTGTAATGTGTCCGCTCTTCACCCCACCGGACGGACCCCCTGACTGTAATGGTATCCACCCTCCACCACCCCGGGCGGACCCCCTGACTGTAATAGTGTCCGCTCTCCACCACCCCGGACGGACCCCCTGACTCTAATGGTGTCCGCCCTCCACCACCCCGGACGGACCCACTGACTAATGTATCCGCTCTCCACCACCCCGGACGGACCCCCTGACTGTAATGTATCCGCTCTCCACCACCCCGGACGGACCCCCTGACTGTAAAGGTGTCCACCCTCCACCACCCCGGACGGACCCCCTGATTGTAATGTATCCGCTCTCCACCACCCCGCACCGACCCCCTGACAGTAATGTATCCGCTGTCCACCACCCCGGACGGACCCCCTGACTGTAATGTATCCGCTCTCCACCTGCCCCTGGCGGACCCCCTGACTGTAATGGTGTTCACCCTCCACCACCCCGGACGGACCCCCTGACTGTAATGGTGTCCACCCTCCACCACCCCGGATGGACCCCCTGACTGTAATGTATCCGCTCTCCACCACCCCGGACAGACCCCCTGACTGTAATGGTGTCCGCTTTCCACCACCCCGGACAAACCCCCTGACTGTAAAGGTGTCCGCTCTCCACCACCCCGGACGGACCCCCTGACTGTAAAGGTGTCCGCCCTCCACCACCCCGGACGGACCCCCTGACTGTAATGTATCCGCTCTCAACCCGCCCCGGACAGACCCCCTGACTGAAATGTATCCGCTCTCCACCCGCCCCGGATGGACCCCCTGACTGTAATGGTGTCCGCTCTCCACCCCCCCGGACGGACCCCCTGACTGTAATGGTGTCCACCACCCCGGACGGACCCCTTGACTGTAATGGTGTCCACCCTCCACCACCCCGGACGGACCCACTGACTAATGTATCCGCTCTCCACCCGCCCCGGGCGGACCCCCTGACTGTAATGGTGTCCACCCTCCACCACCCCGGACAGACCCCCTGACTGTAATGTATCCGCTCTCCACCACCCCGGACAGACCCCCTGACTGTAAAGGTGTCGTCTCTCCACCACCCCTGACGGACCCCCTGACTGTCATGGTGTCCACCCTCCACCACCCCGGACGGACCCCCTGACTGTAATGTATCCGCGCTCCACCAGCCCGGACGGACCCCCTGACTGTAATGTATCCGCTCTCCACCACCCTGGACGGACCCCCTGACTGTAATGTATCCGCTCTCCACCCGCCCCTGGCGGACCCCCTGACTGTAATGGTGTCCACTCTTCACCACCCCGGACGGACCCCCTGACTGTAATGGTGTCCGCTTTCCACCACCCCAGACAAACCCCCTGACTGTAAAGGTGTCCGCTCTCCACCACCCCGGACGGACGCCCTGACTGTAAAGGTGTCCGCCCTCCACCACCCCAGGACCCCCGGACTGTAATGTATCCGCTCTCCACCCGCCCCGGACGGAACCCCTGACTGTAATAGTGTCCGCTCTCCACCACCCCGGACGGACCCCCTGACTGTAAAGGTGTCCACCCTCCACCACCCCAGACAGACCCCCTGACTGTAATGTATCCGCTCTGCACCCGCCCCGGACAGACCCCCTGACTGTAATGTATCCGCTCTCCACCCGCCCCGGACGGACCCCCTGACTGTAATGTATCCGCTCTCCACCACGCCGGACGGACCCCCTGACTGTAATAGTGTCCGCTCTCCACCACCCCGGACGGACCCCCTGACTGTAATGGTGTCCACCCTCCACCACCCCGGACGGACCCCCTGACTGTAATGTATCCGCTCTCCACCACCCCGGACGGACCCCCTGACTGTAATGTATCCGCTCTCCACCACCCCGGACGGACCCCCTGACTGTAATGTATCCGCTCTCCACCACCCCGGACGGACCCCCTGACTGTAATGGTGTCCGCTCTCCACCACCCCGGACGGACCCACTGACTAATGTATCCGCTCTCCACCCGCCCCGGATGGACCCCCTGACTGTAATGGTGTCCGCTCTCCACCCCCCCGGACGGACCCCCTGACTGTAATGGTGTCCGCTCTCCACCACCGCGGACGGACCCCCTGACTGTAATGGTGTCCACCCTCCACCACCCCGGACGGACCCCCTGACTGTAAAGGTGTCCGCCCTCTACCACCCCGGACGGACCCACTGACTGATGTATCCGCTCTCCACTCGCCCCGGGCGGACCCCCTGACTGTAATGGTGTCCACCCTCCACCACCCCGGACAGACCCCCTGACTGTAATGGTGTCCGCTCTCCACCACCCCGGACAGACCCCCTGACTGTAATGTATCCGCTCTTCACCCGCCCCGGACGGACCCACTGACTGTAATGGTATCCACCCTCCACCACCCCGGAGAGACCCCCTGACTGTAATGTATCCGCTCTCCACCACCCCGGACGGACCCCCTGACTGTAATAGTGTCCGCGCTCCACCACCCCGGACAGACCCCCTGACTGTAATAGTGTCCGCTCTCCACCACCCCGGACAAACCCCCTGACTGTAAAGGTGTCCGCTCTCCACCACCCCGGACGGACCCCCTGACTGTAATGTATCCGCTCTCCACCACACCGGATGGACCCCCTGACTGTAATGTATCCGCTCTCCACCACTCCGGACGGACCCCCTGACTGTAATGTATCCGCTCTTCACCCGCCCCTGGCGGACCCCCTGACTGTAATGTATCCGCTCTCCACCACCCCGGACGGACCCCCTGACTGTAATGGGTCCACCCTCCACCACCCCGGACGGACCCCCTGACTGTAATGTATCTGCTTTCCACCACCCCGGACGGACCCCCTGACTGTAATGGTGTCCGCTTTCCACCACCCCGGACAAACCCCCTGACTGTAAAGGTGTCGTCTCTCCACCACACCGGACGGACCCCCTGACTGTAAAGGTGTCCGCCCTCCACCACCCCGGACGGACCCCCGGACTGTAATGTATGCGCTCTCCACCCGCCCCGGACAGAACCCCTGACTGTAATAGTGTCCGCTCTCCACCACCCCGGACGGACCCCCTGACTGTAAAGGTGTCCACCCTCCACCACCCCGGACGGACCCCCTGACTGTAATGTATCCGCTCTGCACCCCCCCCGGACAGACCCCATGACTGTAATGTATCCGCTCTCCACCCGCCCCGGACGGACCCCGTGACTGTAGTGGTGTCCGCTCTCCACCCCCCCGGACGGACCCCCTGACTGTAATGGTGTCCACCCTCCACCACCCTGGACGGACCCACTGACTAATGTATCCGCTCTCCACCACCCCGGACGGACCCCCTGACTGTAATGGTGTCCGCTCTCCACCACCCCGGAAGGACCCCCTGACTGTAAAGGTGTCCGCCCTCCACCACCCCGGACGGACCCACTGACTAATGTATCCGCTCTCCACCACCCCGGACGGACCCCCTGACTGTAATGGTGTCCGCTCTCCACCACCCCGGACGGACCCCCTGACTGTAATGGTGTCCGCTCTCCACCCCCCCGGACGGACCCCCTGACTGTAATGTATCCGCTCTCCACCCCCACGGACGGACCCCCTGACTGTAATGGTGTCCGCCCTCCACCACCCCGGACGGACCCACTGACTAATGTATCCGCTCTCCACCCGCCCCGGGCGGACCCCTTGACTGTAATGGTGTCCGCTCCCCACCCGCCCCGGGCGGACCCCCTGACTGTAATGTATCCGCTCTCCACCACCCCGGACGGACCCCCTGACTGTAATGGTGTCCACCCTCCACCACCCCGGACGGACCCACTGACTGTAACGTATCCGCTCTCCACCACCCCGGACGGACCCACTGACTAATGTATCCGCTCTCCACCAGCCCCGGGCGGACCCCCTGACTGTAATGGTGTCCGCTTTCCACCACCCCGGACGGACCCCCTGACTGTAATAGTGTCCGCTCTCAACCACCCCGGACGGACCCCCTGACTGTAAAGGTGTCCACCCTCCACCACCCCGGACGGACCCCCTGACTGTAATGTTTCCGCTCTCCACCCGCCTCGGACGGACCCCCTGACTGTAATGGTGTCCGCTCTCCACCACCCCGGATGGACCCCCTGACTGTAAAGGTGTCCGTCCTCCACCACCCCGGACGGACCCCCTGACTGTAATGTATCCGCTCTCCACCCGCCCCTGGCGGACGCCCTGACTGTAATGTATCCGCTCTCCACCACCCCGGACGGACCCACTGACTGTAATGGTGTCCGCTCTCCACCACCACGGACGGACCCCCTGACTGTAATGGTGTCCGCTCTCCACCACCCCGGACCGACCCCCTGACTGTAATGGTGTCTGCTCTCCACCACCCCGGACGGACCCACTGACTGTAATGTATCCGCTCTCCACCCGCCCCGGACGGACCCCCTGGCTGTAATATATCCGCTCTCCACCACCCCGGACGGACCCACTGACTGTAATGGTGTCCGCTCTCCACCACCCCGGACGGACCCACTGACTGTAATGGTGTCCGCTCTCCACCACCCCGGACGGACCCACTGACTGTAATGTATCCGCTCTCCACCCGCCCCGGACGGACCCCCTGACTGTAATATATCCGCACTCCGCCACCCGGACGGACCCACTGACTGTAATGGTGTCCGCTCTTCACCACCCCGGATGGACCCCCTGACTGTAATGTATCCGCTCTCCACCACCCCGGATGGACCCCCTGACTGTAATGTATCCGCTCTCCACCACCCCGGACGGACCCCCTGACTGTAATGTATTCACTCTCCACCACCCTGGACGGACTCCCTGACTGTAATGTATCCGCTCTCCACCACCCCGGACAGATTACAGTGACAGTAATGGTGTCCACCCTCCACCACCCCGGACGGACCCCCTGACTGTAATGGTGTCCGCTCTTCACCACCCTGGACGGACCCCCTGACTGTAATGTATTCACTCTCCACCACCCCGGACGGACTCCCTGATTGTAATGGTGTCCGCCCTCCACCACCCCGGACGGACCCCCTGACTAATGGTTTCTGCTCTCCACCACCCCGGACAGACACCACTGACCGTAATGGCGTCCGCTCTCCACCCCACCCGGACGGACCTCTGACTGTAATGGTTTCCGCTCTCCACCACTCCGGACGGACCCCCTGACTGTAATGGTGTCCGCTCTCCACCACCCCGGACAGACCCACTGACTGTAATGTATCTGCTCTCCATCGAGGCCGGATGGACCCACTGACTAATGGTGTCCGCTCTACACCCCCCCCTCCCCCCCCCCGATGGATTTACGAACTGTAATGGTGTCTGTTCTCCACCCGCCCCGTCCGGACCCAGTGACTGCAATGGTGTCCGCTCTCCACCCACTCCGGACGGACTCACTGACTGTAACAGTGTCTGCTCTCTAACCAGGCCGGACGGACCCACTGACTAAGGGTGTCAGCACTTCACCCTCACCAGACGGACCAATTACTATAATGGTGTCTGCTCTCCACCCAGGCTGGACAGACCCACTGACTGTAATGCTGTCTGCTCTCCACCCGCCGGACGGACCCACTGACTGTAATGTATCTGCTCTCCATCGAGGCCGGATGGACCCACTGACTAATGGTGTCCGCTCTACACCCCCCCCTCCCCCCCCCCCCCCGATGGATCTACGAACTGTAATGGTGTCTGTTCTCCACCCGCCCCGTCCGGACCCAGTGACTGCAATGGTGTCCGCTCTCCACCCACTCCGAACGGACTCACTGACTGTAACAGTGTCTGCTCTCCGACCAGGCCGGACGGACCCACTGACTGTAAGGGTGTCCGCTCTCCACCCAGGCCTGATGGACCCACTGACTGTAATGGTGTCCGCTCTCCACCCACCGGACGGACCACACTGACTGTAACGGTGTCCGCTCTCCATCTGCGCCGGACGGATCACACTGACTGTAATGGTGTCCGCTCTTCACGCGCCGGATGGACCGTACTAATTGTAATGGTGTCCACTCTCCACCCGCGCCGATGGACCCCCACTAACTGTAATGGTGTCTGCTCTCGACCTGTGTCGGGCGGCCCCCACTGACTCTAATGATGTCCGCACTCCACCCAGGCCGGGCAGACCCACTGACTGTAAGGGTGTCCGCACTCCACCCAGGCCGGGCAGACCCACTGACTGTAAGGGTGTCTGCACTCCACCCGCACCTGACAGACTCAGTGGCTGTAACGGTCTCCGCTCTCTACCCGCACCGGATGGACCCTTACTGAATGTAATGGTGTCTGCTCCCCACCCAGACCAGACGGACCCACTGACTGTAACGGTGTCCACTCTTCACTCACCACATGGGCCTATGGACTGTAATGGTGTCCGCTCTCCACCCGCCCCGGACAGACCACACTGACTGTAACGGTGTCCACTCTCCATCCAAGGTGGACAGACCCACTGACTGTAACAGCGTCCGCTCTCTAACTGTGCTGGACGGACCAACTGACTGTAATGGTGTACGCTATTCACACGAAGCCGGACGGACCCAGTGACTTATGGTTTTCGCTCTCCACCCGCCCCACACGTACCCACTGACTGTAACTGTATCCGCTCTCCACCCAGGCCGGACGGACGCACTGACCGTAAGGGTGTCCACACCCCACCCGCACCAAACTGACCCACTGACTGTAACTGTGTCCACTCTCCACTGAGGACGGACCGACCCACTGACAGTAAGGGTGTCCACACTCCACCCGCAACAGACGGACCCTCCACCCGCATTAGACGGACCCACTGACTATAATGGTGTCCACTCTCCACCCGCATCATACGGACCCACTGACTGTAATGGTGTCCACTCTCCACCCGCATCATACGGACCCACTGACTGTAATGGTGTCCACTCTCCACCCGCATCATCCGGATCCACTGACTGTAACGGTGTCTGCTCTCCACCCGCTTTGGACAGACCCACTGACTGTAATGGTGTCCTCTATCCACAGTGGACGGACCTACTGACTGTAGTTGTTTCGGCTATTCACATGCGCCGGACGGATCACACTGACTGTAATGGTGTCCGCTCTCCAACCGAACGGAGGGATAATACTGACTGTACTGGTGTTCGTTCTCCACCTGGGCCGGACGGACCCACTGACTATAATTGTATCCGCTCTCCACCTGCACCCTACAGGCCGCACTGACTGTAATTGTTTTCAGTGAGAGCTTCCACGCTGCTGCCGCCAGCTCCTTTGTTTTCATTGAGAGCTGGCGAGCTGTTGCCGCTAGATGCCATTGTTTTCAGTGAGAGCCGCCGCGCTGCTGCCACACCCCATTGTTTTTAGTGAGAGCCCCCGTGCTGCTGCAGCCAGATCCCATTGTTTTCAGTTAGAGCTCCCGCACTGCTACCACTGGACCCCATTGTTCTCAGTGAGAGCTGCTGCCCACTGCTCCCCTCACACCCATTGTTTTCAGTGAGAGCCCACGCACTGCTGCAGCCTGACCCCATTGTTTTCAGTTAGAGCCCCCTCGCTGCTGCAGCCAGACCCCATTGTTTTCAGTGAGAGCCCCCTCGCTGCTGCAGCCAGACCCCATTGTTTTCAGTGAGAGCCCCCGTGCTGCTGCAGCCGGACCTCATTGTTTTCAGTGAGAGCCCCCGTGCTGCTGCAGCCGGACCCCATTGTTTTCAGTGACAGCCCCCGCGCTGCTGCTGCCACACCCCATAGTTTTCAGTTAGAGCCCCCTCGCTGCTGCAGCCAGACCCCATTGTTTTCAGTGAGAGCCCCCGTGCTGCTGCAGCCCGACCCCATTGTTTTCAGTGATGGCCCCCGTGCTGCTCCTGCGACAAACCTATTGTTTTCAGTTAGAGCCCCCTCGCTGCAGCAGCCGGGCCCCATTGTTTTTAGTGAGAGCCCCCGTGCTGCTGCAGCCAGATCCCATTGTTTTCAGCGAGAGCCCCCACGCTGCTCCCGCCACACCCAATTGTTTTCAGTGAGAGCCCCTCGCACTGCTCCCCCCACACCCCATTGTTTTCTGTGAGAGCCCCCGTGCTGCTGCTGCCACACCCCATTGTTTTCAGTGAGAGCCCCTCGCACTGCTCCCCCCACACTCCATTGTTTTCTGTGAGAGCCCCCGCACTGCTGTAGCCAGACAGTATTGTTTTCTGTGAGAGCCCCCATGCTGCTGCAGCCGAACCCCCTTGTTTTCAGTGAAAGCCCCCGCACTGCTCCCGCTGCACCCCATTGTTTTTAGTTAGAGCCCCCTCACTGCTGCAGCCAGATTCCATTGTTTTCAGTGAAAGCCCCCCCGTGCTGCTCCCGCCACACCCCAATGTTTTCAGTGATAGCCCCCGTGCTGCTGCAACCGGACCCCATTGTTTTCAGTGATAGCCCCCGCACTGCTGCCGGTACACCCCATTGTTTTTAGTGAGAGCCCCCACGCTCCTGCCGCCGGACCCCATTGTTTTCAGTGGAAGCCCCCGCGCTGTTGCCACCGAACCCCATTGTTTTCAGTGACAGCCCACGTCACACCCCAATGTTTTCAGTGAAAGCCACTGCGCTGCTGTCGCCACACCCCATTGTTTTCAGTGAGAGGCCCCCGTGCTGCTCCCGCCACACCCCAATGTTTTCATTGAGAGCCCCCGCGCTCCTGCCGCCGGACCAGATTGTTTTCAGTAAAAGCCCCTGCGCTGCTGCCACTGAACCCCATTGTTTTTAGTGACAGCCCACGTCACACCCCAATGTTTTCAGTGAGAGCCACTGCGCTGCTGTCGCCACACCCCATTGTTTTCAGTGAGAGCCCCCGCGATGCTGTAGCCAGACCCCATTGTTTTCAGTTAGAGCCCCTGCACTGCTACCGCCGGACCCCATTGTTATCAGTGAGAGCTGCTGCCCACTGCTCCCCTCACACCCATTGTTTTCAGTGAGAGCCCCCGCACTGCTGCAGCCTGACCCCATTGTTTTCAGTTAAAGCCCCCTCGCTGCTGCAGCCAGACCCCATTGTTTTCAGTGAGAGCCCCCGTGCTGCTGCAGCCAGACCCCATTGTTTTCATTTAGAGCCCCCTCACTATTGCAGCCAGACCCCATTGTTTTCAGTGACAGCCCACGCACTGCTGCAGCCTGACCCCATTGTTTTCAGTTAAAGCCCCCTCGCTGCTGCAGCCAGACCCCATTGTTTTCAGTGAGAGCCCCCGTGCTGCTGCAGCCAGACCCCATTGTTTTCATTTAGAGCCCCCTCACTATTGCAGCCAGACCCCATTGTTTTCAGTGACAGCCCACGCACTGCTGCAGCCTGACCCCATTGTTTTCAGTTAAAGCCCCCTCGCTGCTGCAGCCAGACCCCATTGTTTTCAGTGAGAGCAACCATGCTGCTGCAGCCAGACCTCATTGTTTTCAATGAGAGCCCCCGTGCTGCTGCAGCTGGACCCCATTGTTTTCAGTGACAGCCCCCGTGCTGCTGCTGCCACACCCCATAGTTTTCAGTTAGAGCCCCCTCGCTGCTGCAGCCAGACCCCATTGTTTTCAGTGAGAGCCCCCTCGCTGCTGCAGCCAGACCCCATTGTTTTCAGTTAGAGCCCCCTCGCTGCTGCAGCCCGACCCCATTGTTTTCAGTGAGAGCCCCCGTGCTGCTCCTGCGACAAACCTATTGTTTTCAGTTAGAGCCCCCTCGCTGCTGCAGCCTGACCCCATTGTTTTTAGTGAGAGCCCCCGTGCTGCTGCAGCCAGACCCCATTGTTTTCAGTGAGACCCCCCGCGCTGCGCCTGCCACACCCAATTGCTTTCAGTGAGAGCCCCCGTGCTGCTGCCACACCCCATTGTTTTTAGTGAGAGCCCCCGTGCTGCACCTGCCACACCCAATTGCTTTCAGTGAGAGCCCCCGCACTGCTGCAGCCGGACCCCATTGTTTTCAGTGAGAGCCCCCGTGCTGCTACAGCCAGATCCCATTGTTTTTAGTGATAGCCCCTCGCGCTGCTCCCGCCACACCCCAATGTTTTCAGTGAGAGCCCCCACGCTGCTGCAGCCGAACCCCGTTATTCTCAGTGAGAGCCCCCACATTGCGGCCGCCGAACCCCATTGTTTTCAGTGACAGCCCCCGTGCTGCTGCCGCCGGAGCCCATTGTTTTCAGTGACAGCCCCCATGCTGCTGCCGCCGGACCCCATTGTTTTCAGTGAGAGCTGCTGCCCACTGCTCCCCCCACACCCCATTGTTTTCAGTGAGAGCCCCTGCACTGCTCCAGCTGCACCCCATTGTTTTTAGTTAGAGCCCGCTCACTGCTGCAGCCAGATCCCATTGTTTTCAGTGCGAGCCCCCGCACTGCTGTAGCCAGACCCCGTTGTTGTCAGTAAAAGCCCCCCGTGCTGCTCCCGCCACACCCCAATGTTTTCAGTGAGAGCCCCCGTGCTGCTGCAGCCAGATCCCATTGTTTTCAGTGAGAGCCCCTGCGCTGCTGCAGCCTGACCCCATTGTTTTCATTTAGAGCCCCCTCACTATTGCAGCCAGACCCCATTGTTTTCAGTGACAGCCCATGCACTGCTGCAGCCTGACCCCATTGTTTTCAGTTAGAGCCCCCTCGCTATTGCAGCCAGACCCCATTGTTTTCAGTGACAGCCCACGCACTGCTGCAGCCTGACCCCATTGTTTTCAGTGACATCCCCGCGCTCCTGCCGCCACACCCCAATGTATTCAGTGAAAGCCCCCACGCTGCTGCAGCCGAACCCCGTTATTCTCAGTGAGAGGCCCCGCGCTCCTGCCGCCACACCCCAATGTATTCAGTAAGAGCGCCCGCGCTGCTGTAGCCAGACCCCATTGTTTTCAGTGAGAGTTGCTGCCGCCGGACTCAATTGTTTTTAGTGAGAGCCACCGCGCTGCTGCCGCCAGCCCCTTTGTTTTCCTTGAGAGCTGCCGCACTGCTGCCGCCACACCCCATTGTTTTCAGTGAGAGCCCGCGCACTGCTACCACCGGACCCCATTGTTATCAGTGAGAGCTGCTGCCCACTGCTCCCCTCACACCCATTGTTTTCAGTGACAGCCCATGCACTGCTGCAGCCTGACCCCGTTGTTTTCAGTTAGAGCCCCCTCGCTATTGCAGCCAGACCCCATTGTTTTCAGTGAGAGCCCCCGTGCTGCTGCAGCCTGACCCCATTGTTTTCAGTTAGAGCCCCCTCGCTGCTGCAGCCAGACCCCATTGTTTTCAGTGACAGCCCACGTCAAACCTCAATGTTTTCAGTGAGGGCCACTGTGCTGCTGTCGCCACACCCCGTTGTTGTCAGTGAAAGCCCCCCGTGCTGCTCCCGCCACACCCCAATGTTTTCAGTGACAGCCCACGTCACACCCCATTGTTTTCAGTAAGAGCCCCCTCACTGCTGTAGCCAGATCCCATTGTTTTCAGTGATAGCCCCTCGCGCTGCTGCAGCCGAACCCCGTTATTCTCAGTGAGAGGCCCCGCGCTCCTGCCGCCGGACCCCATTGTTTTCAGTGACATCCCCGCGCTCCTGCCGCCACACCCCAATGTATTCAGTGAAAGCCCCCACGCTGCTGCAGCCGAACCCCGTTGTTTTCAGTAAGAGCCCACGCACTGCTGTAGCCAGATCCCATTGTTTTCAGTGATAGCCCCTCGCGCTGCTCGCGCCACACCCCAATGTTTTCAGTGAAAGCCCCCACGCTGCTGCAGCCGAACCCCGTTATTCTCAGTGAGAGGCCCCGCGCTCCTGCCGCCGGACCCCATTGTTTTCAGTGACATCCCCGCGCTCCTGCCGCCACACCCCAATGTATTCAGTAAGAGCCCCCGTGCTGCTGCTGCCACACCCCATTGTTTTCAGTGACAGCCCCCGTGCTGCTGCCGCCGGACCCCGTTGTTTTCAGTAAGAGCCCCCGCACTGCTGTAGCCAGATCCCATTGTTTTCAGTGATAGCCCCTCGCGCTGCTCGCGCCACACCCCAATGTTTTCAGTGAAAGCCCCCACGCTGCTGCAGCCGAACCCCGTTATTCTCAGTGAGAGGCCCCGCGCTCCTGCCGCCGGACCCCATTGTTTTCAGTGACATCCCCGCGCTCCTGCCGCCACACCCCAATGTATTCAGTAAGAGCCCCGGCGCTGCTGTAGCCAGACCCCATTGTTTTCAGTGAGAGTTGCTGCCGCCGGACTCAATTGTTTTTAGTGAGAGCTGCCGCGCTGCTGCCGCCAGCCCCTTTGTTTTCCTTGAGAGCTGCCGCACTGCTGCCGCCACACCCCATTGTTTCTAGCGAGAGCTGCTGCCGCTGGCCTCTTGAAAGCATAAGATAGAACACGCGGCGACTTGCTTCCTGCGTTGCGGTATCGTAGGGAAGCCATCACTCCTGTGTGTAACCCCAGTAGAGTGCGCTCGCCTCGCTGTGTCATGGCAGCCATAGATGGTTTACTGAAAGGACACCCAATAAGTTTTATTCTGCTGTAGTCGTCGCTGGGGGGATACGAGACAAAATGGCTGCCAGCGGAGACAGGGAGCGGTTTGTGTGTGGATGGGACTGGAAGAGGTTGTAGGAAACCCAGAGAGTGAACTTGTGGCGTCTTGTTCCAAGCACATATTTCGCTAGAGGCAATATAGATCTTCACAACCCTCCTGGGCCACCAGAAGGAACAAAGCAAAAGTTCCAGAGTCTTTGTGACACCAAGGTGACCAGCCAGCTTGGAATCATGGACCAGTTTGAGGACCTCGAGTCAACCAACCTTAGGAATGTATAGTTGGTGTTCTCGCCTCCCAAGTCCATTCCTGAAAGAAAGCTTCACATCCTTAGAATGATGACTCAGGAAATGGTCACATTATTAGCCTACCTTAAGCTTTGTTAGGAGATCTATAGAATGCAGGATACTTTTCTTCTGGCTCTGCATATATCCTGGACAATGCATCTGCCTTGCCATTGCAGGAACTGGGGCAGTAGTACACAATGAAATTAAACCTGGAGGAGAACAGGGCCCATCCTGCTCGTCTGGCAGATAACCTCTTGGCAGTACAGAGGAACTCTAAATTTTCATGGTCAGTAAGAACCATCACTGGATGATTGACTCCTTCCAAGAGGTGATTCCATTTGGTGAAAACCACCTTGATTGCCAGAAGCTCCTTGTTCCCAACGTCATAGTTTTTCCTCTGGAGGTTATAAGGTGTAGGACAGAAATGCACAAGGATGTAGTTGCATCTTATCTCCCATTCATTGTGACAGAATGGCTCCCACCGGAGTCGGGGCGTTCACCTCCACAACAAAAAGGCATTTCTGGTCTTGGGTGGATCAGTACTGGTACTGATTTAAACAGAGTCTTTAGTTTCTCAAAAGCGATTTGTGCCTCCGGGGACTAGGAAAACGTGCGTGCTTTCTTTGTGAGGAAGGTCATGGGAGAGATGACCTTTGAGAAGTCCTTAATAAATCTTCTGTAGAAGTTTACAAAACCAATCAGGAGCTGTACTTGCTGCAAATTTTCTGGAATGGGCCACTCCAGGATGGTGTCCATTTTCTTTTCCGCTGAGGTCCATACTTAGGCCATCTGGGGAGATAATGTATCACATGAATTGAATTTGGATCTGTTCAAACTCACTTCTCTAGTTTGATGGAGAGATTATTCTTTTGGAGTTGTTCCAAGACCACCCGAACGTGCCTGTAATATTCCTGCCCGTTACCAGAGAAAATAAGGATGTCATCAAGATACGCCACTACGAATTGGTTCAACAGGTCTTGAAAGACGGTCATTGATAAAGTGCTGGAAGGTGGCAGGAGCACTGTAAAGGCCGAATGGCATTACTAGGTATTCAAAATGACCATATAAAGCAGTCTTCCATTCGTCCCCTAGGCCAGTGTTCCCCAACTCCAGTCCTCAGGGACCGCCAACAGGTCATGTTTTCAGTGTTGCACAGGTGATGTAATTATTGTCGGTGCCTCAGACATTGCCACAGGTGTTCTTTCCATAGGATATCCTGAAAATATGATCTGTTGGTGGTCCCTGAGGACTGGAGTTGGGGACCCCTCTCCTAAGCAAATGCCTGTTGGCCATCTTCAGGGTCTTGCACTGGTTCAGGGATTGATAGTGCTATGTTGCAGTTCTCTTTACAGCACTCTTAAAGGAAAGCAATTGTCCTCGATTCCACGTTGATAGAGGGACTATGAGTAGCGGACCAGAGGATCCCGAGAATCACCGGAAATTAAGGGGATGAGATGAGCTAGAAGCTGATCGTTACTTGGTGGTCAGGTTCATATGGGGATCCAGTTCGATTGTCTCCTGTGTGATGGAACCTGAGCACAAGTATGACCCATCCACAGTTTCCATATCAATTAGGATGGGCTTAGGTTTGGTTACAATGTTTTTGTCAAGAGCGAATCTTAAGCCCATGAGGTTTGCTCCCTTCCGGAATCTAACATTGATAGCACTGTGTCCTCTGATTTCCCATTAAGATCTCTTTTGGGAGGACAGAATGGTGTAGTGGGGGAAGGGTTTTCACACAGTCTTGAACTACAGGTTCAAAGGTGTGTTTGGTGGCATCCTCTTGTTTCGTGATGGCTGGATTCGCCGAGGTCTTGATGTAGGCTAGGGCGAGAGTCCTTTGGAATATATTTAGACAGTTGTCATGAGGCATAATGTCCCGAGTTGCCACAATAAAGGCACAGATTTTCAGCACGGCGACTCTTTTTTTTCAGTGGTGGAAAGGGGTTTGCAGATGATAGTGATATGGACCATGCTGGTATAACTTGGGTATCTCCTGTATATAATTATATATGTACAGCTGGTACAAGTTATACATCTCCTGTATATAGTGATATGGAGCATGCTGGTATAATCTGGGTATCTCCTGTATATAATTATATATGTACAGCTGGTACAAGTTATATATCCTGTATATAGTGATATGCACCATGCTGGTATAACCTGGGTATCTCCTGTATATAATTTTATATGTACAGCTGGTATAAGTTATACATCTCCTGTATATAGTAATAAGGAGCATGCTGGTATAACCTGGGTATCTCCTGTATATAATGATATATGTACAGCTGGTGTAAGCAATACATCACTCTTTTTATATAGTGATATGCAGCATGCTGGTAGAGCCTGGGCATCTCCTGTATATAATTATATATGTACAGCTGGTATAAGTTATACATCTCCTGTATATAGTGATATGGAGCATGCTGGTATAACCTGGGGATCTCCTGTATTTAATTATATATGTACAGCTGGTATAAGTTATACATCTCCTGTATATAGTGATATGGAGCATGCGGATATAACCTGGGGATCTCCTGTATATAATTATATATGTACAGCTGGTACAAGTTATATATCCTGTATATAGTGATATGGACCATGCTGGTATAACCTGGGTATCTCCTGTATATTACTATATATGTATAGCCGGTATAAGTTATACATCTCCTGTATATTGTGATATGGAGCATGCTGGTATAACCTGGGTATCTCCTGTATATAATTTTATATGTACAGCTTGTACAAGTTATACATCTCCTGTATATAGTAATAAGGAGCATGCTGGTATAACCTGGGTATCTCCTGTATATAATTATATATGTACAGCTGCTGTAAGCAATACATCACTCTTTTTATATAGTGATATGCAGCATGCTGGTAGAGCCTGGGCATCTCCTGTATATAATTATATATGTACAGCTGGTACAAGTTATATATCCTGTATATAGTGATATGCACCATGCTGGTATAACCTGGGTATCTCCTGTATATAATTTTATATGTACAGCTGGTGTAAGTTATACATCTCCTGTATATAGTAATAAGGAGCATGCTGGTATAACCTGGGTATCTCCTGTATATAATTATATATGTACAGCTGGTGTAAGCAATACATCACTCTTTTTATATAGTGATATGCAGCATGCTGGTAGAGCCTGGGCATCTCCTGTATATAATTATATATGTACAGCTGGTATAAGTTATATATCTCCTGTATACAGTGATATGGAGCATGCTGGTATAACCTGGGTATCTCCTGTATATAATTATATATGTACAGCTGGTATAAGTTATACATCTCCTGTATATAGTGATATGGAGTAGGCTGGTATAACCTGGGGATCTCCTGTATATAATTATATATGTACAGCTGGTATAAGTTATACATCTCCCTGTATATAGTGATATGGAGCATGTTGGTATTACCTGGGTATCTCCTGTATATAATTATATATGTACAGCTGGTGTAAGCAATACATCACTCTTTATATAGTGATATGCAGCTTGCTGGTATGACCTGGGCATCTCCTGTATATAATTATATATGTGCAGCTAGTATTAGTTATACATCTCCTGTATATAGTGATATGCAGCATGCTGGTAGAGCCTGGGCATCTCCTGTATATAATTATATATGTACAGCTGGTATAAGTTATACATCTCCTGTATATAGTGATATGGAGCATGCTGGTATAACCTGGGCATCTCCTGTATATAATTATATATGTGCAGCTGGTATAAGTTATACAACCCCTGTATATAGTGATATGGAGCATGCCGGTATATCCTGGGTATCTCCTGTATATAATTATATATGTACAGCTTGTCTGAGTTATACATCTCCTGTATATAGTGATATAGACCATGCCGGTATAACCTGGGGATCTCCTGTATATAATTATATATGTACAGCTGGTGTGTGTTATACCTCTCCTGTATATAGTGGTATGTCCCATGCTGGTATAACCTGGGTGTCTTCTGTATATAATTATATATGTACAGCTGGTATAAGTTATACATCCCCTGTATATAGTGATATGGGGCATGCTGGTATAACCTGGGTATCTCCTGTATATAATTATATATGTACAGCTGGTATAAGTTATACATTTTCTGTATATAGTGATATGGAGCATGCTGGTATAACCTGGGTATCTCCTGTATATAATTATATATGTACAGCTGGTATAAGTTATACATTTTCTGTATATAGTGATATGGAGCATGCTGGTATAACCTGGGTATCTCCTGTATATAATTATATATGTATAGCTGGTATAAGTTATACATCCCCTGTATATAGTGATATGGGGCATGCTGGTATAACCTGGGTATCTCCTGTATATAATTATATATGTACAGCTGGTATAAGTTATACATTTTCTGTATATAGTGATATGGAGCATGCTGGTATAACCTGGGTATCTCCTGTATATAATTATATATGTACAGCTGGTATAAGTTATACACCTCCTGTATATAGTGATATGGAGCATGCTGGTATAACCTGAGTATCTCCTGTATATAATTATATATGTACAGCTGGTGTGTGTTATACCTCTCCTGTATATAGTGGTATGTCCCATGCTGGTATAACCTGGGTGTCTTCTGTATATAATTATATATGTACTACTGGTATAAGTTATACATCTCCTGTATATAGTGATATGGAGCATGCTGGTATAACCTGGGGATCTCCTGTATATAATTATATATGTACAGCTGGTATAAGTTATACATCTCCTGTATATAGTGATATGGAGCATGCTGGTATTACCTGGGTATCTCCTGTATATAATTATATATGTACAGCTGGTGTAAGCAATACATCACTCTTTATATAGTGATATGCAGCATGCTGGTATGACCTGGGCATCTCCTGTATATAATTATATATGTGCAGCTAGTATTAGTTATACATCTCCTGTATATAGTGATATGCAGCATGCTGGTAGAGCCTGGGCATCTCCTGTATATAATTATATATGTACAGCTGGTATAAGTTATACATCTCCTGTATATAGTGATATGGAGCATGCTGGTATAACCTGGGTATCTCATGTATATAATTATATATGTACAGCTGGTGTAAGTTATACATCTCCTGTATATAGTGATATGGAGCATGCTGGTATAACCTGGGTATCTCCTGTATATAATTATATATGTACAGCTGGTGTGTGTTATACCTCTCCTGTATGTAGTGGTATGTCCCATGCTGGTATAACCTGGGGATCTCCTGTATATAATTATATATGCACAGGTGGTATAAGTTATACATCTCCCTGTATATAGTGATATGGAGCATGCTGGTATAACCTGGGTATCTCCTGTATATAATTATATATGTGCAGCTGGCAGGTATTATTTTAACTTGACGCCACCAAAACTGGTAGGTGTCAACAGGGAGAAGGCTGTTTGCCATCTGCGTGACGCCCCTTTTTCAGATTGGCTGAATGGCACGCTCCCCAGCGTCTGCCTCACAGGTCCTGGCACTGAGTAATGAGAGCTCGGTGCCGCTCTCTCAGCTGTGGCCACAGGACACTGTGGTGTCCGCTGACGCCCAGCGTTGATGCAGCACAAGGTCGCAGAGCAGGGGACTGTGACAGCGGTTCCACTAGTGGAAGCTGGTGTGCACTGTTACAGCGCCTGTGAGAGACGGTAAGGGGACATGGGAGGCCGCCAACACCCACACTGATAGCGCATCTGCCAATACGGTGGCTACACTGACGGGGGGGAGGGGGCAGCAGCACGGCTCGCTGAGCAAGCTTGCTGTAGCGGAGACTAGGCCGCTGCCAGGGCGCTGCTGGCTATAGTGAGAGCGGCGGAGGAGCAGGGGTGCTGCAGCACATGGAAGCTGTAGCTGACTACACTGACAGCAGGACAGCCGGCTGAGCAAGCAGGCTGTTGCTGGGACAACGCTGGCGGCTACAGTGAGAGCAGGGGCAGGAGTGCCGCAGCACATGAGGGGAGAGGTCTCTGGGGACACTTACCTTAAAGGCAGATGGCAGCCAGCCAATCTTCAGAAAACCGGAGTGCTGAGGACCTGTGAGCCCGAAGAAGTGCAGCCAGTCCTGCAGCCAATCACAAACAGGGAGTGTCACCCGGCTGTCAAACAACCTTCTCCCTGGTCGACACCCACCACTTCCGGTGGCATCAAGGTACAAGAATACCCAGCTAGCATAGCTTATACCAGCTTTACTGATATGATTACATGAGGTACATAACCTGGTAAATCACATGGTCCGCTCTCCTCCATCAGCCACCACCAGCCAAATCACACGGCTGCAGTAATAATGATTCACAACGGCAGTCTCTCAGTGGAAGGGAGGAGCGGGTGCAGGGGGAGGCAACAGCATGGAATTGGCTGCCAGCTCCCCACGTAACAGCTCTCCCCTCCCTGAGTGCCACCCACGGCACAGATACTGTACATGGGGGTGGGGCCCATGGGCCACCATTCACTAAGGACCCGTATTGCAATTGTGACCCACTAGCGGTATGCCAGAGCAGTGCAGCATGGACGCGGAGGACGGGGCAGTATAGTGCAGGGTGAGTGTACACGCACCATTGCCTGTGTTTGCTCTCTTCTTCTCCAGCAAGAGACATGGAGTCTTCTACTTTATTTATAGAGGTTGGTAAGTTGTATTAAAGCACAGACACCAGTCTTGGATATAAAGGCCGCGGTGTTCATTACGGGGTTAATAACAAAGGGGATACATGTAACCAAACTCTCCCCAAGGTTACCTGCCCACGCGCCTAATGCGGGCGACAATCCCCCATTAACTACACCGCGACAAACCTACGGGAGGGCGGGCAGCAGTTCCATAAATAATCTCTGTGCCGCTGGTGCCACTGTGCCAATCATAAGCTGCTGCCAGGCCACCTCATCTGCCTGACAGCCGAGCTCCCGCCATTTACAGCCAATCCACTACAGTTGGTGACCACTCCATCAGCGGGCAGAACCCCATCAGACCCATCACCAGCTGGCCATGTAATGACCTGTTAACACATCGTTAGCCAGCAAGACCTTCCTTAGAAGGGAACACACAGTCCAACCATTTAAACTTCAAGTCCCCAGATTCCATGAGGCTTTCAGTCATAAGTCTGGGTTCACACACAGCAGATTCCCGACGTAAATGTCGCGGTTTGGCCGCAGCAAAAAACCGCAACATTTCCGCCGGGAGGAACGCCGCGGCTCCGCTCGCTCTTCTGCTGCGGCAGGCACTCCCATAGAGGAGAGTGCGGCCGCAGCAGAAAAAAAAAAATAGACATGCTGCGTTCGGCAAATCCGCGGCTGCGGTCAGAGCGGCTTTGCCGTCCCGTGTGGATGAGATTTCTAAGAAATCTCGTCCACTTGGCTGGCTAATCCCGGGATTAGCGGCCGCATGCGGATTTGCCGCGGCGAAATTCCGCACGGAATCTCCGCGGCAAATCCGCTCCGTGTGAACCCAGCCTAAGTGTCCCTCAAGCCTTACATGGAGTCTGAAATTAACTTTTCGGGAGGACAATGAGAGAACACAGATCATGATGTTCCACCTGAAAGAGACAGTCCTGCAACTGGAGGGACAGAAGAATGAGACTGAGACAAAGGTAGTGAAAGGGACAGAGGGCGCATAAACCGAGAAGCCGACCCTACAAGCCCCCATAGACCCTAGAAGCCCCCATCCCAGATCAGGCCTAGTGCCAAGTACACCATCCACAGCACATGGCAATGTATGCCTGCAGGAGCATGGGGCTGCGCTGCTTACACAGAGGATGGCGGCATTATTAGGCGCTTAGAACTAAACATCTTTGGGTCCGTACTGAGCCCTCTGCAGCATCCGAGGAGCGGGCCGACAGCCGAGGAGACAGCGGGGGAGATAAGGCCTTGTCACGGGGCCCTACCATCTCCCACCCTGGGGGTAGTTTGGGACCCGACCAGGTTATTGCTGAGGGAGATCACAGGGAAAGTAACCATGACTCCATTTGTCACTCGTGACGCCACTGTTCTGTCCGCTGCGGTGAAACTTGACAATGAAACAAAGCAGTCCATCCACAGGGAAGCGTTGTGTGATCCCGCTCCCGGCGACTCTCTCTCACTCTACTGGGTCACACTCACGTTAGTTTTGCTCTCCTCACTTTGACGCGGTGTCTCACTCTCAGCACTCAACAGCAGTACCGAGGCTTCCTGGGCAGGCTGGGGCTGGCTGAGCATCGGACCATCACTCGGCCTCCTCCATGCTCCCCTCGCGGACCGACCAGAGTCTGGCTGGCAGACTCCTGCTAGACTGTCTGCTGCCCTGTACTCCTCCTCGTCCTTGCAAACACATACATGTATATAACACATAGTCACAAGACCACAATACATTTTCCAGACATAACCAAGACATTAACCGACTCAGTACTGCAGGAATGCAATACACATACATCTAATGCATACTACACATGAGACAGACACAAAACATTACAGAGGGACCCCACCAACTCAGGGCCACTACACCTCTATCAAGAAAAAGTAATAGGTACCGGCAAGTCAAAACTGGTGAGTGATGGCAGGTAAGGGGTGAGTTACTCCAGCTGATTTAAAGGAGTTGTCTAGCTTTAAACTACAGATGGCCAGGATAGACCATCAATAGTATATTGGCAGAGATTTGCTGCCCAGGATCTCCACTAATCAGCTAATGCCGGGCCGCTGCGCACATGCATTGTGCTTATTTTTTCAGGAGACACACAGCTCTGTTTTCTCTGCAGAGGCCAGACTTGGTATTACAGACAAAGTTCCCATTCCCTTCTGCTTTGGAAGCAGCGCCTTCTACTTCCACAGAGATACACAATAGAAGGGCTCCGATGGGTGCAGTAGTGCTGCTCAGTCGTGTCCCTGGAATACGGCATGTGATAAATGTTGGATGAAACAGGAGAAACTGGATAAAGTTGAGGGTTTTAGAGACAGTCAGCGATCAGCTAATCCTGTAGCTCTCTCACTTGTATTTGCAGTGAAGCTGAGAGACAGTCACTTTCCTCTGCAAGACTGCCGCTATTCTCTGCATTCTGAGATGCAAGAGACGTCAAGTGGCCCAGAGGTGAGGAACCTTCACACCCCATTCGTAGCTCTGACACCTCATGCCTCCACCACATTGCCCCATCATCAGTTCTTCACATCGCCCAATACCTCCACATTGCCCCATCATCCGTCTTCCAGGTTGCCCCAACATTAACCTTCCACATCACCCCATTAGTCCTCTACAATGCACCATCATGACTCGTCCACATCTTCCATTCTAGAAGCCACCTATTGAGACTCGAACCTGGGACCTCCTGCAGGCGACGTATGTCCCCAGTGAGCTATCTAGCTTGCTGGACAGCTCCCCTGCTGAATCATAGCATTGTCCTTGCTCCTACTGATCCAGTTCCTGTTTCTCTGTCTGGCTCTGCCCGTTCCCTTGATTAGGCACACTATAAAAGCCTGGTCCTGCCACTCCCTCAGTGCCTGTTTATTGTGCTCTGCGCCACCAGCCTCTAAGCCAGCTCCTACCTTTATCTGCTCCCTTAAAAGAAGATTTCTGTATCGTGTACCCACCATCGGCTTGTTCCTTACTACATCTCGGCTGAACTCCCTGTACTGCTTCGTCCTCTTGTGTACCAATCCCAATCTAGCCTGACCACATTCCTGCCCTTGCTGGCTACCACACAAGACTCCACTCCAGTGCCAGACTGTTACACCAACTCTGATATGGGTGAGAACAATAATTCACTGTGATCAAAACACAAAATGTAGGAGATCACAAAATATCTTCTGACCAAGACTTTACAATGAACTGCAGACGAGGGTGATAGAACACCGCGGACACTGACTCGCCCCCCGCCACCACACACTGACCCGCCCCCCGCCACCACAGACACTGACTCGCCCCCCGCCAACACAGACACTAACTCGCCCCCCGCCACCACAGACACTGACTCGCCCCCCGCCAATACCGCCACGGCCTCGCCCCCCGCTAATACCGCCACGGACACTGACTCGCCCCCCGTCAATACCGCCACGGACACTGACTCGCCCCCCGTCAATACCGCCACGGACACTGACTCGCCCCCCGTCAATACCGCCACGGACATTGACTCGCCCCCCGCCAATAACGCCACGGACACTGACGCACCCCCCGCCAATAACGCCACGGACACTGACGCACCCCCGCCAATAACGCCACGGACACTGACGCACCCCCCACCAATAACGCCACGGACACTGACGCACCCCGCGCCAATAACGCCACGGACACTGACGCACCCCCCGCCAATAACGCCACGGACACTGACGCACCCCCCGCCAATAACGCCACAGACACTGACGCACCCCCCGCCAATAACGCCACGGACACTGACGCACCCCCCCGCCAATAACGCCACGGACACTGACGCACCCCCCGCCAATAACGCCACGGACACTGACGCACCCCCCGCCAATAACGCCACGGACACTGACGCACCCCCCGCCAATAACGCCACGGACACTGACGCACCCCCCGCCAATAACGCCACGGACACTGACGCACCCCCCGCCAATAACGCCACGGACACTGACGCACCCCCCGCCAATAACGCCACGGACACTGACGCACCCCCCGCCAATAACGCCACGGACACTGACGCACCCCCCGCCAATAACGCCACGGACACTGACGCACCCCCGCCAATAACGCCACGGACACTGACGCACCCCCGCCAATAACACCACGGACACTGACGCACCCCCCGCCAATAACACCACGGACACTGACGCACCCCCCGCCAATAACACCACGGACACTGACGCACCCCCCGCCAATAACACCACGGACACTGACGCACCCCCCGCCAATAACACCACGGACACTGACGCACCCCCCGCCAATAACACCACGGACACTGACGCACCCCCCGCCAATAACACCACGGACACTGACGCACCCCCCGCCAATAACACCACGGACACTGACGCACCCCCCGCCAATAACACCACGGACACTGACGCACCCCGCGCCAATAACGCCACGGACACTGACGCACCCCCCGCCAATAACGCCACGGACACTGACGCACCCCCCGCCAATAACGCCACGGACACTGACGCACCCCCCGCCAATAACGCCACGGACACTGACGCACCCCCCGCCAATAACGCCACGGACACTGACGCACCCCCCGCCAATAACGCCACGGACACTGACGCACCCCCCGCCAATAACGCCACGGACACTGACGCACCCCCCGCCAATAACGCCACGGACACTGACGCACCCCCCGCCAATAACGCCACGGACACTGACGCACCCCCCGCCAATAACGCCACGGACACTGACGCACCCCCCGCCAATAACGCCACGGACACTGACGCACCCCCCGCCAATAACGCCACGGACACTGACGCACCCCCCGCCAATAACGCCACGGACACTGACGCACCCCCCGCCAATAACGCCACGGACACTGACGCACCCCCCGCCAATAACGCCACGGACACTGACGCACCCCCCGCCAATAACGCCACGGACACTGACGCACCCCCGCCAATAACACCACGGACACTGACGCACCCCCCGCCAATAACACCACGGACACTGACGCACCCCCCGCCAATAACACCACGGACACTGACGCACCCCCCGCCAATAACACCACGGACACTGACGCACCCCCCGCCAATAACACCACGGACACTGACGCACCCCCCGCCAATAACACCACGGACACTGACGCACCCCCCGCCAATAACACCACGGACACTGACGCACCCCGCGCCAATAACGCCACGGACACTGACGCACCCCCCGCCAATAACACCACGGACACTGACGCACCCCCCGCCAATAACACCACGGACACTGACGCACCCCCCGCCAATAACACCACGGACACTGACTCAACCCCGCCAATAACACCACGGACACTGACGCACCCCCCGCCAATAACACCACGGACACTGACTCAACCCCGCCAATAACGCCACGGACACTGACTCAGCCCCGCCAATAACGCCACGGACATGGACTCCCCCCGCCAGTAACACCACGGACATTGACTCAGCCCCGCCAGTAACACCACGGTCATTGACTCAGCCCCGCCAGTAACACCACGGACATTGACTCAGCCCCGCCAGTAACACCATGGACATTCACTCACCCCCGCCAGTAACACCATGGACATTCACTCACCCCCGCCAGTAACACCACGGACATTCACTCACCCCCGCCAGTAACACCACGGACATTCACTCACCCCCGCCAGTAACACCACGGACATTCACTCACCCCCGCCAGTAACACCACGGACATTCACTCACCCCCGCCAGTAACACCACGGACACTGAGTCTGCCTCGCCAATACCACCACGGACACTGACCACTGACTCACCCCCGCCAATAGCACCACGGACACTGACTGAGCCCTGCAAATAGCACCACGGACACTGACTCACCCCCGCCAAGAGCACCAGGGACACTGACTCACCCCTGCCAATAACACCACGGACACCTAAGCACCCCCGCCAATAGCACCACAGGCACACGCCCAGCAAGTACACCAATAACTCTAGAACTTACCTCCTCGTAGAAGCTGATCAGGTTGGCGTGACAGGAGTGATCTGTCATAAACCCGCTGATACGGAGTTATACAGAACCTCTTCTTGAGGTCCTCCAGGATGGCATCTCTTAGAAACCCCTCAAACATTTTACAAGTAATAGAAGACTTACCGCCCTCTAGTTTTCAGGGTCACTTTTTGAGCCCTTTTTGTATATTGGCACCACATCGGCTATGTGCCAATCCGGTGGAACAGACCCATCACTATAGAGTCCCTAAATATAAGAAACAAGGGTTTGTCTATGACATTGATTCATTCCCTTGGAACACAACAATGCAGACCTCAAGCAGCGGCCCCCTGATCGGTCACACCTCAAGCAGCAGCCCCCTGATCAGTCACACCTCGAGCAGCGGCCCCCTGATCGGTCACACCTCGAGCAGCGGCCCCCTGATCGGTCACACCTCGAGCAGCGGCCCCCTGATCGGTCACACCTCGAGCAGCGGCCCCCTGATCAGTCACACCTCGAGCAGCGGCCCCCTGATCGGTCACACCTCGAGCAGCGGCCCCCTGATCGGTCACACCTCGAGCAGCGGCCCCCTGATCGGTCACACCTCGAGCAGCGGCCCCCTGATCGGTCACACCTCGAGCAGCGGCCCCCTGATCGGTCACACCTCGAGCAGCGGCCCCCTGATCGGTCACACCTCGAGCAGCGGCCCCCTGATCGGTCACACCTCGAGCAGCGGCCCCCTGATCGGTCACACCTCGAGCAGCGGCCTCCTGATCGGTCACACCTCGAGCAGCGGCCTCCTGATCGGTCACACCTCGAGCAGCGGCCCCCCGATCGGTCACACCTCGAGCAGCGGCCCCCCGATCGGTCACACCTCGAGCAGCGGCCCCCCGATCGGTCACACCTCGAGCAGCGGCCCCCCGATCGGTCACACCTCGAGCAGCGGCCCCCCGATCGGTCACACTTCGAGCAGCGGCCCCCCGATCGGTCACACCTCGAGCAGCGGCCCCCCGATCGGTCACACCTCGAGCAGCGGCCCCCTGATCGGTCACACCTCGAGCAGCGGCCCCCTGATCGGTGACACCTCGAGCAGCGCCCCCCTGATCGGTCACACCTCGAGCAGCGGCCCCCTGATCGGTCACACCTCGAGCAGCGGCCCCCTGATCGGTCACACCTCGAGCAGCGGCCCCCTGATCGGTCACACCTCGAGCAGCGGCCCCCTGATCGGTCACACCTCGAGCAGCGGCCCCCTGATCGGTCACACCTCGAGCAGCGGCCCCCTGATCGGTCACACCTCGAGCAGCGGCCCCCTGATCGGTCACACCTCGAGCAGCGGCCCCCTGATCGGTCACACCTCGAGCAGCGGCCCCCTGATCGGTCACACCTCGAGCAGCGGCCCCCTGATCGGTCACACCTCGAGCAGCGGCCTCTGATCGGTGACACCTCGAGCAGCGGCCGCCTGATCGGTCACACATCGAGCAGCGGCCCCCTGATCGGTCACACCTCGAGCAGCGGCCCCCTGATCGGTCACACCTCGAGCAGCGGCCCCCTGATCGGTCACACCTCGAGCAGCGGCCCCCTGATCGGTCACACCTCGAGCAGCGGCCCCCTGATCGGTCACACCTCGAGCAGCGGCCCCCTGATCGGTCACACCTCGAGCAGCGGCCCCCTGATCGGTCACACCTCGAGCAGCGGCCCCCTGATCGGTCACACCTCGAGCAGCGGCCCCCTGATCGGTCACACCTCGAGCAGCGGCCCCCTGATCGGTCACACCTCGAGCAGCGGCCCCCTGATCGGTCACACCTCGAGCAGCGGCCCCCTGATCGGTCACACCTCGAGCAGCGGCCCCCTGATCGGTCACACCTCGAGCAGCGGCCCCCTGATCGGTCACACCTCGAGCAGCGGCCGCCTGATCGGTCACACATCGAGCAGCGGCCCCCTGATCGGTCACACCTCGAGCAGCGGCCCCCTGATCGGTCACACCTCGAGCAGCGGCCCCCTGATCGGTCACACCTCGAGCAGCGGCCCCCTGATCGGTCACACCTCGAGCAGCGGCCCCCTGATCGGTCACACCTCGAGCAGCGGCCCCCTGATCGGTCACACCTCGAGCAGCGGCCCCCTGATCGGTCACACCTCGAGCAGCGGCCCCCTGATCGGTCACACCTCGAGCAGCGTCCCCCTGATCGGTCACACCTCGAGCAGCGGCCCCCTGATCGGTCACACCTCGAGCAGCGGCCCCCTGATCGGTCACACCTCGAGCAGCGGCCGCCTGATCGGTCACACATCGAGCAGCGGCCCCCTGATCGGTCACACCTCGAGCAGCGGCCCCCTGATCGGTCACACCTCGAGCAGCGGCCCCCTGATCGGTCACACGTCGAGCAGCGGCCCCCTGATCGGTCACACCTCGAGCAGCGGCCCCCTGATCGGTCACACCTCGAGCAGCGGCCCCCTGATCGGTCACACCTCGAGCAGCGGCCCCCTGATCGGTCACACCTCGAGCAGCGGCCCCCTGATCGGTCACACCTCGAGCAGCGGCCCCCTGATCGGTCACACCTCGAGCAGCGGCCCCCTGATCGGTCACACCTCGAGCAGCGGCCCCCTGATCGGTCACACCTCGAGCAGCGGCTCCCTGATCGGTCACACCTCGAGCAGCGGCCCCCTGATCGGTCACACCTCGAGCAGCGGCCCCCTGATCGGTCACACCTCGAGCAGCGGCCCCCTGATCGGTCACACCTCGAGCAGCGGCCCCCTGATCGGTCACACATCGAGCAGCGGCCCCCTGATCGGTCACACCTCGAGCAGCGGCCCCCTGATCGGTCACACCTCGAGCAGCGGCCCCCTGATCGGTCACACCTCGAGCAGCGGCCCCCTGATCGGTCACACCTCGAGCAGCGGCCCCCTGATCGGTGACACCTCGAGCAGCGCCCCCCTGATCGGTCACACCTCGAGCAGCGGCCCCCTGATCGGTCACACCTCGAGCAGCGGCCCCCTGATCGGTCACACCTCGAGCAGCGGCCCCCTGATCGGTCACACCTCGAGCAGCGGCCCCCTGATCGGTCACACCTCGAGCAGCGGCCCCTTGATCGGTCACACCTCGAGCAGCGGCCCCCTGATCGGTCACACCTCGAGCAGCGGCCCCCTGATCGGTCACACCTCGAGCAGCGGCCCCCTGATCGGTCACACCTCGAGCAGCGGCCCCCTGATCGGTCACACCTCGAGCAGCGGCCCCCTGATCGGTCACACCTCGAGCAGCGGCCCCCTGATCGGTCACACCTCGAGCAGCGGCCCCCTGATCGGTCACACCTCGAGCAGCGGCCCCCTGATCGGTCAGACTACTATCATTAGTCCCCTTATCCATTTCAGCCACTTCAATGTTTTTCAGTAGATTACACGGTCCATCAAATTGTACAATTGAAGAACACAACTCTGTCCACAGACAAGCCTTCATTCTGCTATATCGATGGAAATATAAAAAAAGGTTATGGCTCTTCGAAGGCAGCGATGGAAAATCTCTGGTATCGAAAGACCTAAATTATTTACTATTTAAAATGAACCGCTAATCGTAGATTACAGCGCAAGAATCACTGTCCTAAAGCGGACTGGCGGTGGGTGCAGTTCATGGAGGTGAACACTAGATGTCAGTGTTAAGCTGCTCCGTGGCGGTGTTGTACTGGTAGGTGTGGAGGCAGTAAGGCTGTCCTTCTGTTGCCCGCCCACTCGCCCTCCATCCCTTCATTCTTCATACTAGTAGTTTATTTTACAGTGGAATAAGGCTCTTAAAGGGGTTGTCCCGCGAAAGCAAGTGGGTCTATACACTTCTGTATGGCCATATTAATGCACTTTGTAATATACATCGTGCATTAATTATGAGCCATACAGAAGTTATACACTTACCTTCCCTGCGCTGGCGTCCCCGTCTCCATGGCTCCGTCTAACTTCAGCGTCTAATTGCCCGATTAGACGCGCTTGCGCAGAAGGGTCTTCTGCCTTCGGCTCGATCCGGCAGCAGCGGCGTTCTGGCTCCGCCCCCTTCTACGCGTCATCACGTAGCTCCGCCCCGTCGTGTGCCGATTCCAGCCTCCTGATTGGCACATGTGATGGGGCAGAGCTACGCGATGACGCGTAGAAGGGGGCGGAGCCAGAACGCCGCTGCTGCCGAACAGACCCGAAGGCAGAAGACCCTTCTGCGCAAGCGCGTCTAATCGGGCGATTAGACGCTGAAGTTAGACGGAGCCATGGAGACGGGGACGCCAGCGCAGGGAAGGTAAGTGAATAACTTCTGTATGGCTCATATTTAATGCACGATGTATATTACAAAGTGCATTAATATGGCCATACAGAAGTGTATAGACCCACTTGCTTTCGAGAGACAACCCCTTTAACCCCTTAGTGACCACGCCTGTTTGCGCCCTAATGACCAGGCCAAATTTTGTAAATCTGACATGTTTCACTTTAACATAGATTAACACCGTAAAGGTTTTGCAGATCCCAGTGATTCTGACAATGCTTTTCGCCACATGTTGTACTTCATGTAGGTGGAAAAAAATAGACTGATAGAATTTGTGTAAATTTATTAAGAGTGCCAAAATTGGGAAAACGTTGAAAAAAATCATAATTTTTTCACATTTCCAACTGCAATATCTCACATATGTGCAAACATAACAGAAATGTTGGATAAGATATAGATTTCCATCTGTTTATTCTGGACACACATGCGTTAAGAAGTCTAGTTTCCAAAATGGGGTCATTTGTGGGGGTCCTCCATCATTTTGGCCGCTCGAGGCCTCTACAAGTGGGCGATGGGGCCTACATCACCTTCAAGTGTCTGTTCTGAGAGCCTCCAGCTGCTTCTTTTAGTTTGGGCCCCGTAGTACATACAGACATAAGATTAGGGCCACAGTGCGTATGTTTCTGAACACAGGACAAACGGAGGTATCCATATTTTGGGGTGTAAAGACTCATTTTTATGTGCATTATAGAAAAAAAAATGTCTTAAATGATATATTTGCAAAAATATGACATTTTATTTTTTTCTCCTCTAAATTGCAAAAACTCCTGAAAATAAACTGTGGGGTCCAAATCCCCCGGACCCCTCAGTGAGTACATTCAGGGGTGTAGTTTATAGAGTGGGGTCATTTGTGGTGGTATCTATCATTCTGACACCCAGGAGCCTCTGTAATCTTGGCCCGGTGCAGGAAAACAAAATGTTCATCAAAATGTTAATAATTAAAGGGGTTGTCCCGAGAAAGCAAGTGGGGTATACACTTCTGTATGGCCATATTAATGCACTTTGTAATGTACATCGTGCATTAATTATGAGCCATACAGAAGTTATTCACTTACCTGTTCCGTTGCTGGCGTCCTCATCTCCATGGTGCCGTCTAATTTCAGCGTCTAATCGCCCGATTAGACGCGCTTGCGCAGTCCGGTCTTCTGCTTTTCTGAATGGGGCCGCTCGTGCCGGAGAGCTGCTCCTCGTAGCTCCGCCCCGTCACGTGTGCCGATTCCAGCCAATCAGGAGGCTGGAATCGGCAATGGACCGCACAGAAGACCTGCGGTCCACCGAGGGTGAAGATCCCGGCGGCCATCTTCGCAAGGTAAGTAAGAAGTCACCGGAGCGCAGGGATTCGGGAAAGTACTATCCGTTTTTTTTTTTTAAACCCCTGCATCGGGTTTGTCTCGCGCCGAACGGGGGGGCTATTGAAAAAAAAACAAAAAACGTTTCGGCGCGGGACAACCCCTTTAATGTTAAATTTGTACGTCTCCTAAATGGTTAAAAAAAAACTAAAAATTTTCCAATGTGCTTCCAGAATAAAGTAAACAGATGGCAACATGTCTTATCAAAAATGGGTGCAGCATGTTTGCACACGTGAGATATTGCAGTTGGAAATGTGAAAAAAAAAACCATTTTCAAAACGTTCCCAATTTTGTTACTTTTAATAAATATTCACACATTCTCTCGGTCTATTATTCCAACAATCTGTGGTGGGAAACAATGTCAGGATCACCGGGATCTGCAGAACCTTTACGGAGTTATTCTATGTTAGAGACGCAGGTCAGATCTCCAAAATGTGGCCTGGTCATTAAGGCACAAACAGGCTTGGTCACTGAAGGGTTAATTGGGTGTAATGAAAGGAGGCCGGTTTTGGAATCTGATACTGGGCCAATGATATTCTTACAGCTAACAGAGCCATGAGAGTTAGAGAGGGTGTTCCAGAATATCGAGTTATCACCCATCCACAGGGTCGGTGGGGTTTAACTGCTGAAAACTCTTCCAATCTCAAGAACGGGGTCGCGTGTCCCCCTCCTCGTCCCTTGGGGGTTACTGCACCCCCCCCCCGCAGGGAGGAGGAGACTGGATGGTGCGCTGGTCACGCAGGCACTCCATTCACTTTCAATGGTAGCACCTGCAGAGGTATTTCCGTCACTCCCATTGACATGAATGGAGCACTATCTGTGAATGCTTGTCCATTCAGTGTGACGTGACTGCGGCGGAAGAAGCAACCCCCACAGTGACAGAAGAGTGGTGAGACCCCCACTAATCAGCCAGTTCTCCCTTATACTGTGGATAACTTGATATTCTGATACTGCCCCTTTAAGGACTTGCGAAACAACTTGCACATTCCCATCTTTACAGCGTTGGGTTCAGGCACATAATCAGGGACTGTTGGGTTATGGCATCCGGGGGAGGAGGGGGACGACACTGACCAAACCTGAATACTCAATGCCGACCCCTCACCTGCCTCGCCAGTTTATATAGATTAAGTCAGGGGTGTAGGTAGACCCCTCTGGGCTGAATATATATATACATACAAACAGGGCACAGATCTCCATCTAGAGAGGTAAGCCCTCACTAATCACAGAGCCTCTCTAGTGGGTCCTCGTGTCGCTTTCACAGAAGGTCGCTCTTCTGCCAGCAGGGTCCTGACCTCTTGACAGCCTCCAATTAAGAGAAGCCCAAGGAGGAGGGGGTGGGGGTCTTTGTGAAGGTCTGTTGCCATTCTTCTACTAATTACAACCTCCGGCCATTACTGAGCAGATGAGTCCACCGAGCTGTAAAGTAGCTTCTGGTGCAGTATTCATTGTTTAGACCCAGGAAGCACCAGGACAGGGGCGACTGGCTAAGCAATGGAGATGGGAAGATGGCACGATGCCTCTACAACGCCCCCTATTGGAGGGCAGCATTTCAGACCTTTTAACAGGGCTTGTAAGAATGACTGGGAATATGAGCCAAAACCGGAGCATTTGGGACGCGCTGGGGCATCTGGGGCACCAGGGGACCTGAGCTGGTGAGCCCACTCAATATGCAGTTAGAGGGAGGTGGTCTGCAGCAGGTCCGCGCCAAAATTCACATCCAAATCTGCACCAATGCTGGGAATTTTGAAGAGGAATTTGCTGCAGATTTTCCACTGTAGAAAATGTGCGACTTGTGAAGTTGGGCCGGGTATTACCGTGCAGAATGTCCACATGGCGATTCCACCCGCGGCTCCTAATCCCGAGTTTAGCCAGCAAAGTGGACGAGATTTAGCAAAAATCTCATCCACACGCTGCGGCCGAGCTGCACGGAAACGGCCGCGCTGCGTGGAAAATAAAGACGCAGCATGCCAATTTTTTATTCATGTCTGCAGCGGCCGCTCTCCTCTATGGGGAGAGATGACTGCAGCGGAAAGGCAAGCAGCGAAATCGCTCCAAAACCAGAGGCTAAAGGCCGCGGGTTTGGAAGCTGCGCTTATCCTGCATAAATCTCGTTTTTTTGTTGCGGTCATTCCGCAAGATTTCCGTCCCATGTGACCCCAGCACAGAGGCCGTCAGACGCAGCACAGACTTCCAGATGAAGAAGCTCAGCGTGCTGTAGTCTGTTATCCGGGAGAATGCGCGGCAGCATGACAGAAGCCTGCCGGACCCCATTATATTCAGGGCGGCTTCACGCAGGCGTTCTTGTGCAACGTTTGGTGAGCGATGGAATAGAACCCATTTATTTCCATGAGTTCTTATGTCTTTTTTGCGCACGCTTTTCGTGCACCAAAGGTTCCCTTAAAAGACTGGGGGGGGGGGGGGATGCGCACAATACGCAAGGAGATGCGCAATATGCTGCATAGTTCCACTGGGGAATAAACATCTGGGAGTAATAAGGCTTAACCGACATTTAAATCAGGTTCATCTGCAGCACACAAGTGAACATGCCCTGCGGGCACAAAAAAGTGCGGGGCAGTGTGCCAATCCGAGCACAAAAAAAAGACCAGTTCACAGTAAAAATACGCTGTGCTTAGTTGCGTGCAATTGTGCATACACCCGTGTGAAGCCGCCCTTTATAGGGTCCATCAGAGGACTGATATTTTCCTCACTGGCATTCCCTTTTCCTGTGCCATAGGGGATCCTACACATGGGATGGAATTATTCTGCATGTGTCGTGGCCCAGAGGGTCCTCCAGAAGAACCACCCATCCATAGTCCGGGCACACAGGAAACTCAACTGCCTTCTAACATGTTGTCTTACCAAAGACCGCCATTGTTGTGTTGTATCACCGAATTCAAGCTTCAGTAAAACTGTACTTCCAGTTTACTAATCAAAAGCTACCAGGACTCATGTCAAATTATTTCCACCATTAACCCTTGAGGTCCTGGATGAATTGCTGGAGTCATGTGACAAACCACCGTACATTGTAAGAATATATCTATTATGTGTGCCACTGTGCAGCGACGGGGTAGGACACCTTTACCGCCATTGTCAGGAGAGATTGCAGAGCCACCTGTGACATCCGTCTTGCAATCCCCGTGGTCTCCCCACTTTGGTGTGTCTCGCTCGGGCACAGCATACCCGCCACTTTGGTGTCTCAAACAGGTTAAAACGCTTCTGAAGTAACGTTATATGTGGATGGTTTGTGGGTAGAGCCCGTGTAAAGGATCTCAGACCGGTCATAGTCCTGCCGCAGTCCGGGTTCATTCTGTAGTGCCAGACATGACCTGGTCTTTACGGTCATGAGTATGAAACATCGGTAGAGCCCATAGCCATTTACAGTCCATCCATTCCTGATGGCTGCTTGGAGTATAGCCACAGTGAAAGACGGGAGCGTCTCGATCCACCTGATCAATATTGGTAATGTTCCCATCCAGCCAAAAATATACACAGCTGTAGCTCAGGTATCCTTGCTTTTACCTGATGACGTACTGGACAGAGAGACAAACAGTGTCCAGCAGGGGGCGAAGTCTATTCAGCCAGAGTCCAGTAGTCTACCCTTCTGGCTAAATGACCTACATATAGGGGATGATGAAACTTCTGCTACCCAAATTCAAGGGGTTAGAGAGGTCGCAATTGAGAAACAGGCCACCTTCAGTCAACACAGTATGGATTTTGGCAGGGTGAAAGACATCTCCCATTCTATCCCAACTAATGGCCATGCTAATGACCCCCCCCCCCCCAACAATTTTTACTTCGGACAAACCCTCATTAGTAAGGCATACCTTAGCTAAGCACCACACTACCTCCAACAAAGCACAAGCACTGCCTGCGGGACACAGTGCTGCCTCTTCTCCTGGGTAACATGCTGCCCAACCCCCCCGCACGACCCAGTGTCCGCAGCGCACACCAAAGTGTCCCTGCGCAGCCTTCAGGTGCCCTCATGCCACACGCTGGCCTCATAGCCACACCACCCTCATGTCTATTTATAAGTGCGTCTGCCATGAGGAGGAACCGGAGGCACACAGCAGAGGGTTGGCAGGGCCAGGTAGAGACCCTCTTTAAAAGGGGCGGGGCGATAGCCCATAATGCTGTACAGAAGCAATGAGACATCCAATCCTGTGCCACCTCCGTCACGAGCTGCAAACATGGGCATAGCAATGGGGAATCCATGTGCCACACAGTATTCATTCTGTCTAGGTGTCGCATAGCTCAATCCACACTGCAAGGGGAAAGCCATCTGCGCTCTGCAGCCTACCCAAGTCAGCCAGTGTCTTTGTGCCAGACAGGTCAAACACCGCGATGGGAACTAAGTTTGCACCAACAGCATAGGTGGGTCCTAGGAAACCCAAGACATGAACAATAAAGAAATCAGAGCGGCCAAACATGGCAGACTTGCACCGCGCCGACGACCTAGGCCTCAGCGCACAGCTTCAGCAATCGTAGGCATGAAGCGGACTTCGATGCTAGTTCATCTGCGACGGGCTCATTAATGCAGTTAAATTCCTCTTCTGTGGCCCAAACGAGTTTCTCTGATAACTGTGGTAACATGAGAGAAAATACATGATGCCCAGTGCTGACCCCAAGCAGGAGGAGGAGGTGGCATTACAAGGCCAAGACACCATGACCAGGACCCGCTGTAGCCTGTGCTGAAAGGATGTGAGCGGGCCCTTGGCCAGGCTCGGTCCCAGCAAACACCTTGTGTGGCCCAAGGTGCTGCGACTGACATATCAATGGGGAATCCATGTGTCCACACACTACTCATTATGTTTGGGTGTCGGATACCTCATCGACAACGCAAGGGGTAAACCATCTGCACTCCGCACCCTACCCAAGTCTGTCAGTGTTTTGGGGACAGACAGGTAAAACACCTTTATAACAGTTATGTTGCAGAAGTCTAGTGAGACCCCAGTAACATTTCTGTAGTAACAGTATAGGCAGAGCCCAGTAACATAGTATGTAAGGCTGAATGAAGACATTGTCCATCTAGTCCAGCCTGTCTATCCTACTGAGTTGATCCAGAGGAAGGCAAAAAAAATCCCAAGGCCAGAAGCCAATTAGCCCTTTTGGGGAAAAAATTCCTTCCCGACTCCCTAATGGCAATCAGACTAATCCCTGGATCAACCCCTAATAGTTCCTACCTTCCTATATACCCGGATTGACACTTAACCTAAGATTTATATCCTGTAATATCCTTCCTCTCCAGAAAGACATCAAGTCCCCTTTTAAACTCCTCTATGGATTTTGCCATCACCACTTCCTCCGGTAGAGAGTTCCACAGTCTAACTGCTCTTACAGTAAAGAATCCCCTTCTATGTTGGTGATGAAACCTACTTTCCTCTAATCGTAGCGGATGTCCTCTTGTTACCGTCATGGTCCTGGGTGTAAACAGATCAGTAGCAGCAGTATAGGCAGACCCCTATAACATTTGTGTAGCAGCAGTATAGGCAGACCCCAGTAACATTTGTGTAGCAGCAGTACGAGAGAAAATACATGATGTGCATTGCTGATCACCTGACCCCAAGCAGGAGGAGGTGGCCTTACAAAGGCCAAGAAACCATGACCAGGACTCGCTGTGGCCTGTGTTGAAAGGAAGTGAGCAGGCCCTTGGCCAGGCTCGGTCCCAGCAAATACCTTGTGAGACCCAAGGTGCTGCGACTGACATAGTAATGGGCAGTCCATGTGCCCACACAGTATTTATTCTGTCTAGGTGTCAGATAGCTGTAGCGACACCGCAAGGGGAAAGCCATCTGCACTCTGCCCCCTACCCAAGTCAGTCAGTGTCTTTGTGCCGGACAGGTAAATCACCGCTATGGGAAGTCTGTGTGCACCCACAGCATAGGTGAGTCGAAGGAACCCAAAGACAGCATTAAATATGAAGGAATCAGACTGCCCAAACGTGGCAGACATAAAGTGCGCCGAGGCCCTAGGCCTCTGCCCACACCCTTAGCAATCGCTGGCATAGAGCGGACTCCGATGCTTGTACAGCAGTGAAGGTCTCATCAATGCAGTTACGCTCCTCTTCTTTGGCCCAAACCAGTCTCTCATAACTGTGGTAACACGGGAGAAAATACATGATGCGCATTGCTGATCCCCTGACCTCAAGCGGGAGGAGGAGGTGGCATTACAAGGCCAAGACACCATGACCAGGACCCGCTATAGTCTGTGTGGGAAGCACGTTAGCGGGCCCAGGGTCAGGCTCAGTTCCAAGCCTCCACCTTTGTGACCCAAGGTGCCCTGAGTTACATAGCAACGGGAAATCCATGTGTCACAACATAGATAGCTCAACACTGGAAGGGGCAGTCTTTGAGTTCCTTGGCCTAGCCTATGCTGTAAGTGCACAAAGATGGTATTACACAGGAAGAAATCGGAGTGCCCAACCATAGGAAGGTTTCGCCCCGCCAAGCAACTTGGCCTCGGCCAGCAATTCTGGCCTAGTCCGCCACTGTACTATTTGTGCCACATAGGTAAAACACCGTGATGGGAAGACTTAGTGCACCCATAGTATAGGCAGACCGCTGTAACATTCCTGTAGCAAAGGTATAAACACACCCCTGTAACATTTTTGTAGCTGCAGTATAGGCAGACCCCAGTACCATTTCTGTAGTAGAAGTATTGGCGGACCCCAGTAACATTTCTCTAGCAGCAGTATACGCAGACCACTGTAACATTTCTCCAGCAGCAATATAGGCAGACCCCTGTAACATTTATGTAGCAGAAGTAGAGACCAACCCCAGTACCATTTTTGTAGCAGCAGTATAGGCAGACCCCAGTACCATTTCTGTAGTGGAAGTATAGGCAGGCCCCAGTAACATTTCTCTAGCAGCAGTATACGCAGACCCCAGTAACATTTCTGTAGCAGCAGTATCAGCAGACCCCTGTAACATTTATGTAGCAGAAGCATATGCAGACCCCAGTACCATTTTTGTAGCATCAGTATAGGCTGTGAGGAAGGAGGAGCAGCAGCCAGAGGATTCAGAGTTTCAGCAGTGGATGGTGTAAAAGACTGGGTGCCTGATACATTGCTGGATGCATTTTCTGCCATCCACGACAGGACCTGCTCACACTGCTCTGTTTGCAACAAAGGTCTACCACGTGGACCCGTAAAATGTGATATGAAGCTGGGGACCCCAGAAACTTGCCTCTCTCCTAATCCCGCAGCAGCCGGCTGCGATTCACCTGGACCAGGAACTTGGCCTGTGCCCACATCCTCACTTGGAACTCCGCATCCTCGCCCACGTCCACATCCTCTACCCTTACCCCTACCCCTCAGCATGGTGGATTATGAATAGAGCAGACACCGACCGCTGTAAATAATTATGGAATTATATGCGTACACTTTCACGCAGAGAGCGGAATCGTAACGCTAACTCCAGGCAGAAAAAAATGGAAGCAATGCAATAGTGATGCACCAGAACTCCCGCCAGGCACCCAGTAAAATGCAGACGCTCAGCGGTAGCCCTAAGTAGGAGCTTTTTGTTTTTTTTGGTCAAAGAATACAGGCTATATAGTGTGTATATCACTTTCCCTCTATCAGTCGCTGTGGCCGTATGCTGTGCGTCTCTAATTCACTGCAGACACAGCCCGGTGTAAATAATCTTGGAATTATGTGCGTAGACTTTGTCGCTGAGAGCGGTCTAGTAAGGCAAACTCCAGGCAGAAAACAATAGTCAGGAAGGCCGCAAACAGGCCTAAGTGCAATAGTGATGGACTACAACTCCCATCAGACAACCTGTAAAATGCACACGGTCACAGGTAGCCGTAAGAAGGAGCTTTTATTTATTTATTTTTTTAAAAAAGAATACCGGTTATATAACATGTATATGACTTCCCCTCTATCAGGGGCTGTCGCCGTACGTTGTGCGTGAAGTTGACCGCAGACACAGAGCGGTGTAAAAAAAAAATGGAATTATTAGCGTACAGTTGGAGGCTGACAGCGGTATTCTAACGCCAACTGCAGCCAGAAAAAAAAAAAAATTACACACACACACACACACACACCTGTGCAATAGTGATGGACTACAACTCCCATCCGACAACCTGTAAAATGCACATGGTCACAGGTTGCCCTAAGAAGGACCGTTGGGGTTCTTGTACACAGGATGCTACACTACCACTCTCCCTATCTCAGCAACGCTGTCCCTATACTATGCAGTACAGACTGCAGCCTGAGAACGCTATAGCTGTAATGGGGCTACACGCCCGATATACAAAAAAAAAATGCAAAACTGCTACCAGCAGCCACAACAGTAATGCAGATGGTCAGATGTGGCCCTAAGAAGGACCGTTGGGGTTCTTGTACACAGGTTCCTACACTAACACTTTCCCTATAGCAGCAGCAGCACTGCCCCTGATCTCTCCCAGTGTGTGACTGTGGCGAGCGGCCCCACTTTAAATACTCGGGGGTCACGTGATCTCTCCAGCCACTCACTGCAGGAGGGGGTGGGATAGGGCTGGCACGTCACAGGAGGAAGTTGTAATGCCTTCCCTGCATTTCTATTGGCCAGAAAATGGCGCAAAACTTTCAGGGAAGGAAATGGAATTGACTAGAGTAACGCGTGGTGCTCGTCTCGAGTAATGAGCATCTCGAGTACCCTAATACTCGAACGAGCATCAAGCTCGGACGAGTACGCTCGCTCATCTCTAGTACAGGCCTATTCCTCCATCTTATCAGCAAGTGAAAACCATGATCCAGGAAATGAAAGACAGTCAAAGCATTAGAGACCGCTAGAGTTCTTGGGCCTCTCCTATCGTACTAGTAAAGAAAAAAAGATGGAGGCATCCGCTTTTGCGTAGATTACTGCAAATTAAATAACATAGCCCATAAAGATACCTATCCACTACTGCATATCAAAGAATCCCTTACTGCCGTGGGTACAGCTGCCTACTTCTCTACTCTAGACTTGACCAGCGGTTATTGGCAGGTGCCCATGAGTGTGCAAGATAGAGAAAATAGTGCTTTCCCCATTCCTACGGGGTTGCTTGAATTTAATTGTATGCCCTTCAGTCTTTGCAACGCCCCAGGAACCTTCCAACATTTAATGGAAAGATGCTTAGGTCATAGAAATTTTGAATCAGTCCTTGACAAGGTTATCGTTAACTCCAAAAACTATGAAGAACATCTCCAATACCTTCGAGAAGTGTTCCAAATCCACGTAGACCATGTCCATTTACTCTTGACTAAGGTACACCATCTTGGGCACATTGATAGTGCTGAGGGAGTGTATCCAGACCCTGACAAACCGATGACATCTGAAACTAGAGCAGGAACAGGCATTTCAAACTCTTACAGAGAAACTTCTATCCTTGCTATCCTGACTATGCTCTTTCTTTCAACTTGTATACTGATGCTAGCTTCAAGGGATTAGGCGCAGTGCTTAGTCAAGTCCAAGAAGGCAAGGGAAGAGTAGTTGTATATGCCAGTCACTCGCTCAAAGGTTCGGAAAGAAATGACCAAATTTGCAGTTCCTTTAAACTAGAGTTGCTGGGCAGTGACAGAAAAAAATCAAGGACTACCTCGCTGATGCTACCTTCACTGCTTATACTGACGTCCCAGTAGCTCATCTTAATTCAGCTAAACCAGGAGCACTAGAGCAGAGATGGCTCTCAAGACTTTCAAATTTCAGCTTTAATGTAAAATACTGAGCTGGAAAAACTAATACCAATGCTGACTCTCTCTAGCTTACCAGGAGCAATCGACTACGCCTCTGAAGAAGATAAATGGGAAGACATAGAAATGCTCAATTTCACAGCCCATCAAGCTCAACAAAGTTGTTACTCAACAAATATTAACTCTAACTCCTCACCTAAATCTACACATCCTCTGCAAAGATGGTTCCTCCTGCAACAAGACAGCAGAACGTGGAGAGTTACAGAAGCATCTATTATCAGGAGCTGTATGTGAAGGACTTCTGCGCAAATCCACTGAACAAGAGTTACAATGTTTATGAAGACAGAGAAAAAGTCTTTTCTAGAAAAAAAGAACCTTATATCTAGAAGTTCTACTGATCCCGGCTCTGGAAATAGAGTTCACCAAATCCGAATTCCACGAAGAGATGCCAGTCAAGTATTACTAGCCTATCACAATCAATCTGGTCACTTTGGAGTCCATAAAACTGAAGCTGTTACCCGTCAAAAGTTTTATTGGATCGGCATGCGCAATGACATTGAGAAATGGTGTCAAGAATGTAACGTTTGTGAAACTAAGAGAACCAAAAATGACCAAAAAGTTATTTTATATCCCATCGTTTCTACTAAACCGCTTGAACTATTAGCAATTGACCCCCTCAAAATTGAAACTAGTACGTCCGGGTTCAGTTATATACTCACGCTCATTGACCACTACACCAAATTCACTGTGGTCGTCCCAGTTAAGACTTAACCACAAAAACTACAGCAGCTATCTGACAGAGGTGCTGCCTGTGAATCATAGCTCTTCCAGGAACTATGTGACGTATACGATTGCAGGAAATTGAGAACCATAGCGTATCATCCTCAAGGAAACGGCTTGTGTGAAAAAGCTAACCAAACCATCCTGGAGTTTTTAAGGACCATCCACAAAGACAAAGATCCCATTGGCCAACCTTGTTACCTGAGTTAATTTATACTTACGACAAGACTCCTCACTGTTCATCAGGCTACACCGCATATTACCTTATGTCTGGTCGTCAAGGAAAATTGCCAGCAGATCTCAAACTTGGAGTCCAAGTCTCAGATGACAATAATTCTCTACCTAAAACAGAATGGGTCCAAGACCATCAAAGTCGTCTCAAAGAAGCACAAGAAATAGACACCCACTTAGTAGAAGTAAGGAAAAAACAATCCAGAGCCTTCAACAGAAGAGATAGAAAGTGATCCAAGTACTGAGTGCCCTTCACCATTTGGCTGGAAAAACCAAATGATGTAGTACCAAATCCCTTCACCAGATTACAATATCAATAACCAGCACTTGTAGCACCAACACCAATTATTCCCCAAATCTCAGCAATTCCAACTTCATCGCCAGCATCCCCACTGGCCAATGCAGTTTCTTCTTCACCCCCATCATCACCAGCACTTCCAAGTTCTTCACCACCAGTGCCAATTGCACCAACGCCAAGAAGATGATAATCAGGAATCCCCATTCTCAGGAAATCCACAAGGAGTATCTGTGGACAATTGGCCCTGCGGCTGTAGGATTACCTTTACTTCAAGTTCATTTATTAAATCCTATGGATTCTGCAAGAAATTGTTTAATTTATTAAAGTTCTAGTAACCAAGATTTGTGCCCTGAAAGACGTCCCAGTGTGTTCTGCAAGTTATGCAACATTTAGGAGGTGTGCCTCAAGAGACTACTTGAGGATTCTACAAGTTTTATGGTTATGGTTGTATGCTCACCTTTACCCTGTTCTTTCAGAGACACTAAACTTGTGCACCGCACAAAAGCATTCTGGACTGTGTTCTTCCTGCTCATCACATGGACTCATACCTTCCCCTTGTGGCAAGGTAGCCATGAGTAAAGGTTTACCAAGCTGCATCTACCGTCTTTTTGCATCTTCCTCTTTCAGGTCCTCACATGCATACGCACTTTGCACAGGACTTTAGAATAATCATGTGTGACTGTTATTTTAAAAAGTGAATTCCTTCCCTTCCCGGTTGCCTACTGTTCACTGCATGTTCTTAAAATGTCATTTTGTTGTTGCTTTAATGTTTATGAAAATACTTTCTGCCATTAGGGAGAAGAACTCTGCGAGTGCCCCATAGCTTGCTGGGATCTAAGATTTTGTCTTAGTCCAACACAACTTCTAAAAATATTTGCAAATACTAATTTCTAACACTGATGTGTTGATACAAACTCAGTAGATACACCTCTCAGCTCAGTACAGCCAAGGGCGGCTGTTTTTTTAAGTAGGGGGGAACTGTAGTGGCCCAGAGGGTCCTCCAGAATAGCCACATATTCATTATCCTGTCACACTTTGCTATGTTCTTCTAGGAAACATAGAAAGTGCTGTACATTGGAGAAAGCTTGTTTCTTCCTTCTTCCTAAGCTTAAAGGGGTTGTCCCGCGAAACAAAGTGGGGTTATACACTTCTGTATGGCCATATTAATGCACTTTGTAATGTACATCGTGCATTAATTATGAGCCATACAGAAGTTGTACACTTACCTGCTCCGTTGCTAGCGTCCTCGTCTCCATGGTGCTGTCTAATTTTCAGCGTCTAATCGCCGGATTAGACGCGCTTGCGCAGTCCGGTCTTCTTTTCTGAATGGGGCCGCTCGTGCCGGAGAGCGGCTCCTCGTAGCTCCGCCCCGTCACGTGCCGATTCCAGCCAATCAGGAGGCTGGAATCGGCAATGGACCGCACAGAAGCCCTGCGGTCCACCAAGGGTGAAGATCCCGGCGGCGATCTTCACCAGGTAAGTAAGAAGTCACCGGAGCGCGGGGATTCAGGTAAGCACTATCCGGTTTTCTTTTTTAACCCCTGCATCGGGTTTGTCTCGCGCCGAACGGGGGGGCTATTGAAAAAAAAAAAAACCCGTTTCGGCGTGGGACAACCCCTTTAAAGCTTGGAAACACCTGACTGCTTATTGGCTATATAGAATAATGACCGGCAGCATAGGCGGATATGCAAGGATACAAAAAACTCCTTTATTGCCCCATTACACGGACAGCGACGTTTCTGCCTATGTGGCCTTCCTCATGCTAATACATATATCCACAGACATATCATATATAAAGACAACCTTATTTACAATCAACAAATCAGAGTGTGACACGTATTACATACTATACTTGTGTGGACTGCTTATTGGCTGTATGTCATGCCCTCACTGATTGGTGGAGGGGGATGGTGAGAGTTCAGAGCAGAAAACTACACAGTGAGCCAGTATGCTGAGTGGGAGAAGTAAAGAAAAAGTGCAAGAACAAGACAGGAAGTGAAGGAGGAGTCAAATCAGTCTTCAGTGAGTAGTCTGCAGAGAGTCAGAGGAGGAGGTCAGCAGAGCGAGCAGCTATAACACACTATTTTCAGCAGGGAAGCTAGGATTCGTCAGCTCCATAGTCTGCCAGCAGTGAGGAGGAGAGAAACTGGGACCCGTTCCACTAAACAGTGAGTTACACAAAACCCAGTGAAGTCAAAGCCAGGAATAATAAAAAGGTCCATCATAGACTCAACTCAAATAACTGCATCGCCAACTTCCTGTAAGCCCAACAGATAACTAGGCCTGGTGG
Organism: Eleutherodactylus coqui; assembly: GCA_035609135.1. Taxonomy (NCBI): domain Eukaryota; kingdom Metazoa; phylum Chordata; class Amphibia; order Anura; family Eleutherodactylidae; genus Eleutherodactylus; species Eleutherodactylus coqui. The sequence goes on along the minus strand of CM069412.1, from coordinate 210,933,156 downwards.
GAATTTCTACTGTGTAACCTCTAGATACAGTTAGAGAGATTTGAAGAGGATATTGTGTTTATTCAGATTCAACCGTATTATAACATGTTGTTTTACTGTATAATCAATTGTTCTGCCAAAACTCTACAAGACGGCCATTGTTGTGTTGTATCACTGAATTCAAGCTTCAGTGAAACTGTGCACTTCCAGTTTACTAATCAAAAGCCATCAGGACTCGTATTAAATTATTTCGGACATTGACCCTTGAGGCCCTGGATGAAGTGCTGGCATCACGTGACAAACTAGCCTTCATTGTAAGAATATATCTATTATTTGTGCCACTGTGTGGTGACCGGGTAGGACACCTTTACCGCCATTGTCGGGAGAGATTGCAGAGCCACCCATGACATCCATCTTGCAATCCCCGTGATCCCAAGACACTTTGGCCCGTCTCGTTCGGGCGCTGCACATGGACAATTCTGTTATCCCCATGGGGCTTGCATTCTGCACCTGTTACAATTTGTGTGTCTACTTCAAAACCGCAAGATTAAATTCCACAGTGGAGAAGCTTTCTGCTGCAGAATGAAGGATGTCTCGCAGATGGAAATAAAGTCTGCCTTAAAAACATAACAAAAAAAACCCCAAGATTTTCTGCAAGATGCTCCACAGAACGGGGTCTCATAAAGCAGAAAGAAGCAGAGAAGTTTAGTCGGGGAGTGCAGTCCGGGGGGCTTCTGAGGCAGAGGGGGCCATTCTCTACCCTGGGACAGTTAGCTGCTGGGCTCAGCCACATATATACAGGGGTGAGAGGAGGTCCCAGGAGTGCTACCTGGGCCCCGAGCGGCTAGCAAGGAGACACTGCAGCAGATAGGGAGGATTCCTGACTGCACATCACATCACTGGGTGTCTTCCCTGCCGCTGGTGAGGAGCCCCCCAAACCTGTAGAAGTGGAAAGGACTGCATCAGGGGACAGAGGAGAGCCCACATATCCTGAGTTGCTGAAGAGCACAGCTCCATCTCTATCTAGATCCTCACATTAAGGACATCACCCACAGACTTAAATCTATTACCTGTGGGAACATCTGAAGTCTGGGGTCCTTCCATTAATCACTGCTCTCCCCATCTTCCAGTCTCCCCTACTGCCTCTAAATGAAGATCGCCACCTAGTGGCTTCAGTTGATACAATTAAACCTGCTACATAAAAGGAAGAGTTCTGCTTGTCTCTTAGTGGCAGTATTCCTTCCCAGACAAAGCAAATAAAGAACTGCAGATCCGTCAGCAAATTGTACACCTGGTGGGATCCACCTGACAGCACGCCACACATTTCAGGTGCACCCACGCAGCTACCTACTGTGGCCATGTAGTCACAGAGCTGCATTGCTCCACACTATCACATTCGGCTATCAATAGCGTCAGCTTCAAGAATTTCATGCAACCTAACCCTTCAATATGCCTGCCACTCTCTTTTTGTGTGACTGGCCAGAGGAGGCCACAGGAAGTCCAAAATTCCATCTAATTGCAAAGAATGATCTTTCATAGAACCACCCGTGCTAGTATGCAGGATAAGCAGAGACCACCGACAAAACAGCTAATAGGTGCGACACGGAGATCCTCCTCCGCATGCAGCCAATGACCCCTGATCCCTTCTCTCTAGGTCCACATAGCCCCGATTCAGTCACTCTCTCAAAATCTCTATGACCATGAGGAAATAGACCTTGCATCTGAAACCTCATCTGCTACGCCAGTGCCTGCTCTAACGCACCAACCAAATTACTCCCCAGACGCCATACTCCTATCAAGATTTAAAGAGATGCTATCTAGTGAGCTCTCAAACTACGGCGACCATTACCCAAACCCTCAGGCAGGACCTATCACATATCGGGAGCAGACTGGACTCGTTAGATGCCAAGAGTAAACCAAAACTCAAAAATGGTGTCTGACCCACAAGATCGCCTGGAGGCCGCCAACATGAAAATAGAAGATCTGGAAAACAGGTCCAGAAGAGAGAATTTCCGGATTAGGGGCTTACCTGAAAGCATCACAAATATACCAAAAGCTGTCTCTGAACTTCTCCAATCTCTTATTCCGGACATCTGGTCTTCCCATATGGAATTGGATAGAGCCCATCGGGCCCTAGCGGTACATCGTAAAGATGGTCCCCCGCGAGATATCATTGTGAAACCTCACTACTACTCTATTAAAGAGAAGCTCATCCAAGCTTCCAGAGCTAGAAGTTCCATCACCATCAGAGGCCATGAGGTTCAAATTTTTGTTGATACCTCCCCAGGGATGATACAGAGGCGCAGGGCGCTGAAACCGCTCTTGCTTTGTCTGTCAAATAGAGACATTCGCTATCGATGATCCTTCCTCTTTCATCTTTGCTTTTCCTACAGCAATAAGCAATATCACTTCAACTCTTTCACAGAAGGCGAATCTCTTCTCCTTCAACTTGGCCTCCTATCAAAGGAGCTTCCTCCACCAACTACTAAAGACCTGCGACCAATCTCACCACTTTGGAATACTGCGACAAAACGGAAGGCAAGACCCACGACCTGAATTGCGATGGCCAGGCCTCACCAGGAGGGGGCTCTTCTACTTTGCTTCATCTGCTGAGTTGACTCTTTCCTGAGCTGATCATCATGCAATATCAGTCAACCCTTTACGGTTGGGCACGCCCCACGGGTGTCCTTTAGTTATTAGTTTTGTTAGCTGTTTACAGATGGGTTTGTTTCTTATGTTTCTTTACATCTATACCGGGAGGTGATAGATTTTAAATGTGATCTGTGCCCCAGGAGCATCTGCTCCCTACCAAGATGGATTGGTGCTGGATAGTTATATTCCCCGTCTCTCTATCCCTGGTCACGTCTCTGACACCAAGTTGCGGAATTTTTCCCCCTAAACTTTTTTTTATTTTTTTCTAGGCATTTTTCCCAGAATCCTTCTGTGTTGTGTCTTTTCCCCTTTCCCCACAGAGCTTTAGGCTTTTTCCTTTATGGCTGGATAACCTGGATGGATCCCTTCAAGTTATTACTGACCTCTGGCTCTTATAGGCATTGTATTAACTGTCACAAATATGGCTACTAGACCTATTGCCTTTATGTCACACAATGTACAGGGGTTAAAGGGCTTTTGAATGCTACCATAAGAGTCGGGCAGACATGGTTTTCCTCCAGGGGGCGCACTTTGCCCCTTCTTTCACTCCGGCATTCTTTCACCGCAGCTATCCAACACATTACTTGGCTTCCTCACGGGAGAAGAACAGAGGTGTGGGGATTTGGATATCCAGCTGGACATCATTTGCACTGCAGAGGATCCACAGAGACCCTGAGGGTAGGTTCTTAATAGTCTCAGGCACACTTAGTGCATCTGTAGTCACACTGGTAAATTATTTTGCCCCCAACACTAATCAACTTCCATTCTTGCATAATCTATCCACTTGGCTCCCTCGCTTTGAAGGCCCAATTATTGTATACCTTCCCGTCTGCATCAGTTCGGATCCGAGGCTTTGAGTCTGACACAATAGCAATTGAAAGGGCGACTAGACAGGGCTGCCCCATATCGCCTCTTCTTTTTGCATTGGCATTGGAGCCTTTGGCATCTATGCTCAGAGCAAATGTGAATGTCAGGGGTATCCACATTGGGGGACAGGAACATACGTGTGCTCTTTATGCAGATGATGTGTTGTAATTTGTATCTTCTCCCCTCACTTCTCTCCCTAACATAGATCAGATTCTGGATACATTTGGAACGATGTCAGGCCTCAGAGTCAATGACACTAAATCGTTGGCTCTGAATTTAAATTTACCTCCCCAATGCCTAAACTCCTGAAACTTAATTTTAATTTTCAGTGGGTCACAAAGAACCTTCCCTATTTAGGTATATATTTTACAAACTCTTTTGAGGCCCTACACAAAGCCAACTATCCCCCCTTAATTAGGAATTTGGAGCAAGACCTAACTACTTGGGCATCATACGACTTATCCGGTAGAATCCATGCGATCGAAATGTCATGGCTTCCAAAAATTCTATATCTCCTCTGTGCTTTGCCCATTCCTATCCTGGCTGTAGATTTGAAAAGCTTACAGTCCAAACTTCTGGCTTTCATTTGGTCTAACAAATCTAGACATATTCAGCAGTCTACCCTATACGCGCCTCGGAGTGTGGGGGGCTTGGGGATCCCCAATATCATAATATATTATCATGCAGCCCAATTAGCTCCATTAGTCTCCATCTTCTCCTGTCATGGTAAACCACAGGCAACCTATGGAACCCCACAGCCAGAGCTTTGACCCTTCCAGGGCAGTCTAGTCTACCTTCAAGCATTTCATCTACTCCCGCATCAGGTTTATGAGGAGCATGGCTCCAGCCAGGTTAATAGAATGAGTTCATTGTTCTGTTTCCTCTCCAGGCTCACCCAGATAATAAACCATATTACAGCCTCATCCCTTCTTTCCCTTTCGTTCTTCCCTGATGTGTTCCTCCTGTGTTCCCCCACTCGTTACTCTCATTTATGGTCCTCCAATGCTTGTACTCATTAATCTGATTAGGAGTTGCAGTATTTTACCTTGTATGTTTATTAGACATTACATCTGGCAGTGTGACTCCTGATTACCTGATCAATCTGCTCCCCGCTGGACTTTACATAGGACTGGATGTTGGAATCTTGAAACATCATAAAACCAATACATATTTTGTTAAATAAAAAGATGGAGACGTAACAGAAAAAAAAATTCCAATTGCTTTCCTTTTTTTTTCAAACCACATTGCAATTGGGGAAAAAACAAATCTGTTCTTTCCCATTTTTTCCCATTTCTCCACTCCAAAAGCGGAGCAGAGACAGTAACCGTGAGCTGGGCTCTAGCACAGGTTGGGTGTGAATTCTCCCGTAAGGGCATCTTCACATGACTGTTTGTGCGCACTAAACACAGATTTCAATAAATTCGTTCTCAGGAGCGAATTTTGCGCAGCAAAGCCCCCATAGAAGTCTCTGGGAGGTGATCAAATACATACGTGGATGCGTGAAACACTGCGCAAAACGCTGGGAAAATATAACAATCTATTTGTAGAGCACCAACTTACAAAACGGGGGAAACAAACAGTCCGACAATTACATGTGGTATACAATTGTTTGGAGACAGACAGGGTGGAGGTGATACAGGAGGTACAGAGGCAGGAGATGCACATGATAGGTTAAGTGTAAAGTGTGAGGAGCCACAGAGAGGGGCATACTGTGGGGTGGGGATTAGATCAGGAGGTTTGGTATGCTTCTTGAAGAGGTGCATCTTTAGGGCACATCTGAAGTTTCGTGCATCGAAATTGTCCAGATGCCTTGGGGTAGAGTGTTCCAGAGCATGGGTGCTGCTCTAGAGAAGTTCTGGTGGTGAACTGGAGGTTCGTATTAGAGGGGTGTTTAGTCTGATTGTGTTAGCGGATGGGAGTGAGCGGGCTTGGTTGGTGTACAGACAGGAGGGAGGCGATGTACAGTGGTGCAGCGCCATGGAGAGCTCTGTTGGTGAGGGTGATGAGTTTGAATTGAGTTCTGCAGTGGATGGGCAGCCAGTGCAGCGACTGGCATAGTGCAGAGGCGTCTGAGAAGTGTCTGGATAGGAAGATGAGCCTGGCTGCCGCATTTAGTATGGATCGGAGAGAGGAGAGTCTGGTGCGGGGATGCCAATGAGCAGTGAGTTGCAGTAGTCGAGTCGGGAATGCATGAGGGCGACAAGTGTTTTTAGCAAATTTTAGCAACGTTCCTGAGGTGCAGGTGGCATGTTTTGTGGGGAAAGAACACATCTGGAACTCATTTGGTTACTTTGCCTTTTATTCCACGGAAAGCGTGAACTGATCCTAAATGCACAAAAGTATAGTAATATGTGCAGACGTGTGCAAAACAACCTCATGAAACCTCTTCATGCGCAAATACGTTGCGCTGTGGTAAGTGTTTTTGCACATATGTTTGTGTGAAGCTGTACTCAGGCTCATTCAAATGGGTGTATGAGGGTTTCCATCTGTGAACACACTGCGTATTCGCAGACTGAAGGCAGCTTCACACAAATGCAGCGACTGAGGCACGACACTGAGGAGCTGGCGGGGGGAGAGATGGCAGTTGCCATGGTGGCTCTACCAGACTCCTCCCCAGAGGGACGTGTGAGGCCTGAGGCAAGACATCGCTAGGCCTCTTTCAGGCAACTCTGGGACAACGGTTACCTGTATAGATGTGTAGTGGACTGCAGAAGTTGTCACTCGTGACGCCACCGTTCGTTCATGCCATTGGTTATCCTTCGGGAAATAATGGATTCCACAAACTGTTATAATGAATACATCAATCATTGGGAACGGGCGGTGCCTGCAACTTTACGTCTTGCAATGAAAACTTCACATGCCAGTGCAGGAATAACAGTTGAGCAAGGTCAGGGAGGAGAACACAGGATGACACTGTGGCTACAGTCCTAGTTATTTGTATGACTCTGCTCCTGGACACACACACTCCAGGACACAGGATGACACCGGGCATACAGTCCTAGTTATCTATATGACTCCACTCCTGGACACACACACACTGGGACACAAGATGACACCTGGTCTACAGTCCTAGTTATCTGAATGACTCCGATCCGGGACGGACACACTCCGGGAGACAGGATGACACCAGCCTACAGTCCTAGTTATCTTATGACTCCGCTCCTAGACACACACACTCCAGGACACAGGATGACACCGGGTCTACAGTCCTAGTCATCTGTACAACTCCGCTCCTGGACACACACACTCCAGAACACAGGATGACACCGGGCCTACAGTCCTAGTTATCTGTATGACTCCACTCCTGGACACACACACACTCCAGAACACAGGATGACACCGGGCCTACAGTCCTAGTTATCTATATGACTCCACTCCTGGACACACACACACACTGGGACACAAGATGACACCGGGTCTACAGTCCTAGTTATCTGAATGACTCCGATCCGGGACGGACACACTCCGGGAGACAGGATGACACCAGCCTACAGTCCTAGTTATCTTACGACTCCGCTCCTGGACACACACACTCCAGGACACAGGATGACACCGGGTCTACAGTCCTAGTTATCTGTACGACTCCGCTCCTGGACACACACACTCCAGAACACAGGATGACACCGGCCTACAGTCCTAGTTATCTATATGACTCCACTCCTGGACACACACACACACTGGGACACAGGATGACACTGGGTCTACAGTCCTAGTTATCTGAATGACTCCGATCCGGGACACACACACTCCGGGACATAGGATGACACCAGCCTACAGTCCTAGTTATCTGTATGACTCCGCTCCTGGACACACACACACACACTCCAGGACACAGGATGACACCGGGTCTACAGTCCCAGTTATCTGTACGACTCCACTCCTGGACACACACACACACACACTCCAGGACACAGGATGACACTGGGTCTACAGTCCCAGTTATCTGTACGACTCCACTCCTGGACACACACACACACACACACACACACACATACACATACACACACACACTGGGACACAGGATGACACGGGGTCTACAGTCCTAGTTATCTGAATGACTCCGATCCGGGACACACACACTCCGGGACACAGGATGACACCAGCCTGCAGTCCTAGTTATCTGTATGACTCCGCTCCTGGACACACACTCCAGGACACAGGATGACACCGGGCCTACAGTCCTAGTTATCTGTATGACTCTGCTCCTGGACACACACTCCAGGACACAGGATGACACCGGGTCTACAGTCCTAGTTATCTGTATGACTCTGCTCCTGAAAAGGAAACACTTCAGAGGCGGATGAGAGAAGGGAACAACCCCAGTGACACTCACTTGTACTCTGTAGCCAAATCAAGTGTCGGTGTTCACGGGTTTGAGGTGTTTGACTCCCTGTGCACACAAAAATAACACACACACAAAAATTATATATCCACAATGGAGTAGAAAAAAAAAATAGGACAGCGCCTCTTGTGGGTAAAAGCTGGAACACATAGAAAAGTAAGAGGGACTTGTGGTAGTCACAGGTGGGGGGAAACCCTGTCCCAGGTGGGGGACATCAGAAGAGAGCATGCATGGAAAAGAGTCTGGGGGGATTAAGCCTCCAGAAACAGACAAATGACAGTGAGAAAAAGTACTCCTGCGCTCAGGGTGACCCATAAGGTGCCGGCTGTGACTGCCTAAGGGGTAAACGAGTAGATGTATGGACCAGAGATGTCCATGGAGCATGAAGGAAACAAAAGGAGCTGTCTGTAGTAGAATAAAAGGGTATTTATTAGAGATGAGCGAGCGTACTTGTCCGAGCTTGATACTCGTTCGAGTATTAGGGTACTCGAGATGCTCGTTACTCGAGGCGAGCACCACGCGGTGTTAGAGTCACTTCCATTTTCTTCCCAGAAAATTTTGCGCCGTTTTCTGGCCAATAGAAACACAGGGAAGGCATTACAACTTCCTCTTGTGAAGTTCCAACCCTATCCCGCCCCCCTGCAGTGAGTGGCTGGGGAGATCAGGTGCCACCCCAGTATATAAACTGGGGCCGGCCGCGGCTCGCCACAGATGCACGCTGAGAGACATTAGGGAAAGTGCCGTCCTGCTGTAGCTGCTATAGGGAGAGTGTTAGGCTGTTATATTCATCTTCAAGAACCCCAACGGTCCTTCTTAGGGCCACATCTGACCATGTGCAGTACTGTTGAGGCTGCTTTTAGCAGTGTTGCATAATTCTTTTTTTTTTTTGTATATCGGGCGTGCAGACCATAGTGTCCTCAGTCTGCAGTCATTTTACAGAGTATAGGGGCAGTATTGGTGAGGCAGGGACAGTGGTACAGGGAAAGAGGTATACTGGCTATATAGGCAGTGGGCTTTTTCAAAAAAATCTTTGGGCTGCCTGTGACCATGTTCAGTTTACTGCGTGTCTGCTGGGGGTAGTAGTTGCTCATTATTAGCCAGCTAGGTGTTACTGCAGCCTTGCGCATAATTTTTTCTGGCTGCACTGTGCTTTCAATAACCACAGTCATCCTCCAACAGAGAAATCCATATACAGGCTATATAGGCAGTGGGCTTTTTCCCAAAAATTGGAAAAAAATACTATATTTGGGCTGCCTATGACCACGTACAGTTTACTGCGTGTCTGCTGGGGGTAGCAGTCACTCATTATTACCCAGCTAAGCCTGTGACAGCAGTATTGCGCATAATTGTTTCCTGGCTCTGCTGTGTCCGTTACATGATCGCCGTCATCCCGCCAGAGGGAAAGTATACATATATACGCTGCATACAGTGTCTGTCTGGTTTTTCACCTCACCATTTAAAAAAAATTGAAGCAAAATAATTAAGGCCTACCACTGGCCTTTGGCCACTTGACTGGTTCTTCGCTGTGAATTCCAGCAGCTCAGTCATACGCACCTAGGTCTGACTATAGGCTTGCGCATAATTGTTTCCTGGCTCTGCTGTGCGTTCCGTAAGCGAAGTCAGCCTCCAACCACAGGCCAATAAGCGGCACATTTAATTACAGCGTTCTCTTTCTGCTCTACTTGTAATACACCATGCTGAGGGGTAGGGGTAGGCCTAGAGGGCGGGGGCGAGGACGCGGAGGCCCAAGTCAGGGTGTGGGCACAGGCCGAGCTCCTAGTCCAGGTGTATTGCAGCCGACTGCTGCGGGATTAGGAGAGAGGCAAGTTTCTGGGGTCCCCAGATTCATCTCACAATTAATGGGTCCACGTGGTAGACCTTTATTAGAAACTGAGCAGTGTGAGCAGGTCCTGTCGTGGATGGCAGAAAGTGCATCCAGCAAACTATCCACCGTCACCACCCAGTCTTCTACGCCGTCCACTGCTGCATCCCTGAATCCTCTGGCTGCTGCTCCTCCCTTCCCCCAGCCTCCTCCCTCCCAGCAAATGACACATTCAGAAGAGCAGGCAGGCTCCCAGGAACTGTTCTCGGGTCCCGGCCTTCAGTGCGAAAAAATGGTTCCTCTATCACCTGAGGAGTTTCTCATGACCGATGCCCAACCTTTGGAAAGTTCCCGGGATCCGGGTGAGGAGACTGGGGACTTCCGACAACTGTCTCAAGAGCTTTCAGTGGGTGAGGAGGACGATGATGATGAGACACAGTTGTCTATCAGTCAGGTAGTAGTAAGGGCAGTAAGTCCGAGGGAGGAGCGCACAGAGGATTCGGAGGAAGAGCAGCTGGACGATGAGGTGACTGACCCCACCTGGTTTGCTAAGCTTACTGAGGACAGGTCTTCAGAGGGGGAGGCAAGTGCAGCAGCAGGGCAGGTTGGTAGAAGCAGTGTGGTGGCCAGGGGTAGAGGCAGGGCCAGACCGAATAATCCACCAACTGTTTCCCAAAGCGCCCCCTCGCCCAATGCCACCCTGCAGAGGCCGAGGTGCTCAAAGGTGTGGCAGATTTTTACTGAGAGTGCAGACGACCGACGAACTGTGGTGTGCAAGGTTTGTCGCGCCAAGATCAGTCGGGGAGCCACCACCACCAGCCTCACCACCATCAGCATGCGCAGGCATATGATGGCCAAGCACCCCACAAGGTGGGACGAAGGCCGTTCACCGCCTGCGGTTTGCACCACGGCCTCTCCCCCTGTGCCCCAACCTGCCACTGAGATCCAACCCCCTTCAGGACACAGGCACGACCATCTCCCGGCCTGCACCCTCACCTCCGCTGTCCTCGGCCCCATCCAGCAATGTCTCTCAGCGCAGCGTCCAGCCGTCGCTAGCGCAACTGTTTGAGCACAAGCGCAAGTACGCCGCCACGCACCCGCACGCTCAAGCGTTAAACGTGCACATAGCCAAATTGATCAGCCTGGGGATGCTGCCGTATAGGCTTGTGGAAACGGAGGCTTTCAAAAACATGATGGCGGCGGCCCCGCGCTACTCGGTTCCCAGTCGCCACTACTTTTCCCGATGTGCCGTCCCAGCCCTGCACGACCACGTCTCACCCAACATTGTACGTGCCCTCACCAACGCGGTTACTGGCAAGGTCCACTTAACGGACACGTGGACAAGCACAGGCGGGCAGGGCCACTATATCTCCCTGACAGCACATTGGGTGAATTTAGTGGAGGCTGGGACCGAGTCAGAGCCTGGGACCGCTCACTCCTACCCAACCCCAGAATTGCGGGCCCCAGCTCGGTGGTGGTATCTGCGGCGGTGTATGCTTTCTCCACTAAACCACCCTCCTCCTCCTCCTCCTCCTCCTACGCAACCTCTATCTCGCAATCAAGATGTGTCAGCAGCAGGACGTCGCCAGCAGTCGGTGTCGCGCGGCGTGGCAGCACAGCGGTGGGCAAGCGTCAGCAGGCCGTGCTGAAACTTCTCAGCTTAGGAGAGAAGAGGCACACGGCCCACGAACTGCTGCAGGGTCTGACAGAGCAGACCGACCGCTGGCTTTCACCACTAAGCCTCCAACCGGGCAAGGTCGTGTGTGACAACGGCCGTAACCTGGTGGCGGCTCTGCAGCTCAGCAGCCTCACGCACGTGCCATGCCTGGCCCACGTCTTTAATTTGGTGGTTCAGCTGTTTTTGAAAAGCTACCCACGCTTGTGAGACCTGCTTGGAAAGGTGTGCCGGGTCAGCGCACATTTCCGCAAGTCCAACACGGACGCTGCCACCCTGCAACATCGGTTTCATCTGCCAGTGCACCGACTGCTGTGCGACGTGCCCACACGGTGGAACTCTACGCTCCACATGTTGGCCAGGCTCCATGAGCACCGTAAAGCTATAGTGGAATACCAACTCCAACATGGGCGGCGTAGTGGGAGTCAGCCTCGTCAATTCTTTACAGAAGAGTGGGCCTGGTTGGCAGACATCTGCCAGGTCCTTGGAAACTTTGAGGAGTCTACCCAGATGGTGAGCGGCGATGCTGCAATCATTAGCGTCACCATTCCTCTGCTATGCCTCTTGAGAAGTTCCCTGCAAAGCATAAAGGCTGATGCTTTGCGCTCGGAAACGGAGGCGTGGGAAGACAGTATGTCGCTGGATAGTCAGCGCACCCTCATGTCTATATCTCAGCGCGTTGAGGAGGAGGAAGAGGAGGTGGAGGGGGAGGAGCCTGAGGAGGAGCAGGGGGAAGAGACAGCCGGGCCCACTGCTGAGGGTACCCATGCTGCTTGCCTGTCATCCTTTCAGCGTGTATGGCCTGAGGAGGAGTAGGAGGATCCTGAAAGTGATCTTCCTAGTGAGGACAGCCATGTGTTGCGTACAGGTACCCTGGCATACATGGCTGACTTCATGTCAGGCTGCCTTTCTCGTGACCCTCGCGTTACACGCATTCTGGCCACTACGGATTACTGGGTGTACACACTGCTCGACCCACGGTATAAGGAGAACCTTTCCACTCTCAAACCCGAAGAGGAAAGGGGTTCGAGAGTGATGCTATACCACAGGACCCTGGTGGACAAACTGATGGTAAAATTCCCATCCGACAGCGCTAGTAGCAGAAGGCGCAGTTCCGAGGGCCAGGTAGCAGGGGAGGCGCGGAGATCAGGCAGCATGTACAGCGCAGGCAGGGTAACACTCTCCAAGGCCTTTGCCAGCTTTATGGCTCCCCAGCAAGACTGTGTCACCGCTCTCCAGTCAAGGCTGAGTCGGCGGGAGCACTGTAAAAGGATGGTGAGGGAGTACGTAGCCGATCGCACGACCGTCCTCCGTGACGCCTCTGCTCCGTACAATTACTGGGTGTCGAAGCTGGACACGTGGCCTGAACTTGCGCTGTATACCCTGGAGGTGCTTGCTTGTCCTGCGGCTAGCGTCTTGTCAGAGAGTGTGTTTAGTGTGGCTGGGGGAATCATCACGGATAAGCGTACACGCCTGTCAACCGACAGTGCCGACAGGCTAACACTCATCAAGATGAACAAAGCCTGGATTTCCCCAGACTTCTCTTCTCCACCAGCGGACAGCAGCGATACCTAAACAATACGTAGGCTGCACCCGCGGATGGAAGCATCGTTCTCTATCACCATAAAAAACAGGGACCTTTTTGCTTCATCAATCTGTGTATTATATTCCTCCTCCTCCTCCTGCTCCTCCAACTGAAACCTCACGTAATCACGCCGAACGGGCAATTTTTCTGAGGCCCACAAGGCTCAGTCATATGAGTTTTGTAAACAATGTTTATACGTTTCAATTCTCATTAAAGCGTTGAAACTTGCGCCTGAACCAATTTTTATTTTAACTGGGCTGCCTCCAGGCCTAGTTACAAATTAAGTCACAGTAACCAAAGCGATTAATGGATTTCACCTGCCCTCTTGGTTGGGCATGGGCAATTTTTCTGAGGTACATTAGTACTGTTGGTACACCAATTTTTTTGGGCCCTCGCCTACAGTGTAATCATAGTAATTTTTATGGGCTTCGCGTGCACTCATGGTACAGCAAGGTGTGTGGGGTTGGCCTACACTTTTGCTACATAAATGTAACTGGGGCCTTGTCTATACTGCAACTACTGAAATGTGAAAGAGACTGTTATCTCCCTAAACTGCTGCAACGGGAATGTTACTGTGGCCTGTCTTGACTGCTACTATTACTGAAATGGAACTAATACTGTGCTCCCCCTATACTGCTGCTTCGGAATTGTTACTGTGGCCTGTCTTGACTGCTACTACTACTGAAATGGAACTAAGACTGTGCTCCCCTTATACTGCTGCTAGTGATATGTTACTGGGGCCTGTCTTGACTGCTACTACTACTGAAATGGAACTAATACTGTGCTCCCCCTATACTGCTGCTTCGGAATTGTTACTGTGGCCTGTCTTGACTGCTACTACTACTGAAATGGAACTAAGACTGTGCTCCCCTTATACTGCTGCTAGTGATATGTTACTGGGGCCTGTCCCTAATGCTACTACTACTGAAATGGAACTAATACTGTGCTCCCCCTATACTGCTGCTAGTGATATGTTACTGGGCCTGTCTAGACTGCTACTACTACTGAAATGGAACTAAGACTGTGCTCCCCTTATACTGCTGCTAGTGATATGTTACTGGGGCCTGTCTTGACTGCTACTACTGAAATTGAACTAATACTGTGCTCCCCCTATACTGCTGCTAGTGATATGTTACTGGGGCCTGTCTAGACTGCTACTACTACTGAAATGGAACTAATACTGTGCTCCCCCTATACTGCTGCTAGTGATATGTTACTGGGGCCTGTCTAGACTGCTACTACTACTGAAATGGAACTAATACTGTGCTCCCCCTATACTGCTGCTAGTGATATGTTACTGGGGCCTGTCTAGACTGCAACTAATACTGAAATGGAACTAATACTGTGCTCCCCCTATACTGCTGCTAGTGATATGTTACTGGGGCCTGTCTAGACTGCTACTACTACTGAAATGGAACTAAGACTGTGCTCCCCCTATACTGCTGCTAGTGATATGTTACTGGGGCCTGTCTAGACTGCTACTACTACTGAAATGGAACTAATACTGTGCTCCCCCTATACTGCTGCTTTGGAATTGTTACTGGGGCCTGTCTTGACTGCTACTATTACTGAAATGGGCGGTTGGGCAGCATGTAACCCAGGAGAAGTGGCAGCGGAGTGTCATGCAGGCAGGGATTATGCTTAGTTGGAGGTAGTGTGGTGCTTAGCTAAAGTGTGCCTTGCTAATGAGGGTTTTTCAGAAGTAAAAATTGTTAGAGGGGGGGGGTCCCACTCTTGCCGCTATTGTGGCTTAATAGTGGGACCTGGGAACTTGAGATGCAGCCCAACATGTAGCCCCTCGCCTGCCCTATCCGTTTCTGTGTCATTTCCATCACTTTCTTGAATTTCCCAGATTTTAACAAATGAAAACCTTAGCGGAGCATCGGTCCCATACAAAAATGCTCGGGTCGCCCATTGACTTCAATGGGCTTCGTTACTCGAAACGAACCCTCTAGCATCGCGGAAAGTTCGACTGGAGTAACGAGCACCCGAGCATTTTGGTGCTCGCTCATCTCTAGTATTTATTTATACAGAGCTCTGGGCGTCAATGTAGTGCAACGCATTTCGGAGCTAGTACGCTAGAGAAAGGAGGGACAGTCAAAGCTGGCACCTTACGGGTCACCTCGAGCACAGAAGTTACTTTTTCTCACTGTCGTTTGACAGAAGTTATATAATTATGTATGTACAGCTGGTGTGCTATACATCCTGTATAGAGTGATATAGACCATGCTGGTATAACCTGGGTAGCTTCTGTATATAATTATATATGTAGATCTGGTATAAGTTATACATCTCCTGTATATAGTGATATGGACCATGCTGGTATAACCTGGGGATGTCCTGTATATAATTATATATGTACAGCTGGTATAAGTTATACATCTCCTGTATAGTGATATGGAGCATGCTGGTATAACCTGGGTATCTCCTGTATATAGTGATATGGAGCATGCTGGTATAACCTGGGGATCTCCTGTATATAGTGATATGGAGCATGCTGGTATAACCTGGGCATCTCCTGTAAATACTTATGTATGTACAGCTGGTATAAGTTATACATCTCCTGTATATAGTGATATGGAGCATACTGGTATAACCTGGGTATCTCCTGTATATAATTATATATGTACAGCTGGTATAAGTTATACATCTCCTGTATATAGTGATATGGACCTTGCTGGTATAACCTGGGTATCTCCTGTAAATAGTGATATGGAGCATGCTGGTATAACCTGGGTATCTCCTGTATATATGTACAGCTGGTATAAGTTATACATCCCCTGTATACAGTGATATGGAGCATGCTGGTATAACCTGGGTATCTACTGTATATAATTATATATGTACAGCTAGTATAAGTAATACATCCTGTATATAGTGATATGGAGCATGCTGGTATAACCTGGGTGTCTCCTGTATATATTTATATGTGTACAGCTGGTATAAGTTATACATCTCCTGTATATAGCGATATAGGCCATGCTGGTATAACCTGGGTGTCTCCTGTATATAATTATATGTGTACAGCTGGTATAAGTTATACATCTCCTGTATATAGTGATATGGACCATGCTGGTATAACCTGGGTATCCCCTGTATATGATTATATATATACAGCTGGTATAAGTTATACATCTCCTGTATATAGTGATATGGACCATGCTGGTATAACCTGGGTATCTCCTGTATACAATTATATATATACAGCTGGTATAAGTTATACATCTCCTGTATATAGTGATATGGGCCATACCGGTATAACCTGGGTATCCCCTGTATATGATTATATATGTACAGCTGGTATAAGTTATACATCTCCTGTATATAGTGATATGAAGCATGCTAGTATAACCTAGGTATCTTCTGTATATAGTTGTATATGTACTGCTGGTATAAGTTATACATCCCCTGTAAATAGTGATATGAAGCATGCTGGTATAACCTGGGTATTTCCTGTATATATGTACAGCTGGTATAAGTTATACATCCCCTATATATTGTGATATGGAGCATGCTGGTATAACCTGGGTATCTCCTGTATGTAATTCTATATGTACAACTGGTATAAGTAATACATCCTGTATATAGTGATATGGAGCATGCTGGTATAACCTGGGTGTCTCCTGTATATAATTATATGTGTACAGCTGGTGTAAGTTATACATCTCCTGTATATAGTGATATGAAGCATGCTGGTATAACCTGGGTATCTCATGTATATAATTATATATGTACAGCTGGTATAAGTAATACATCCTGTATATAGTGATATGGAGCATGCTGGTATAACCTGGGTATCTCATGTATATTATTACATATATACAGCTGGTATATGTTATACATCTCCTGTATATAGTGATATGGAGCATGCTGGTATAACCTGGGTATATACTGTATGTAATTTTATATTTACAGCTGGTATAAGTAATACATCCTGTATATAGTGATATGGAGCATGCTGGCATAACCTGGGTATATCCTGTATATAATTATATATGTACAGCTGGTATAAGTAATACATCCTATATATAGTGATATTGAGCATGCTGGCATAACCTGGGTATCTAGTTTATATAATTAATTATATATGTACAGCTGGTATAAGTTATACATCTCCCTGTATATAGTGATATGGAGCATGCTGGTATAACCTGGGTATCTCCTCTATATAATTATATATGTACAGCTGGTAAAAGGTATACATCTCCTGTATATAGGGATATGGAGCATGCTTGTATAACCTGGGTATCTCCTGTATATAATTATATATGTACAGCTGGTATAAGTTATACATCTCCTGTATATAGTGATATGGAGCATGCTGGTATAACCTGGGTATCTTCAGTATATAATTATATATGTACAGCTGGTATAAGTTATACATCTCCTGTATATAGTAATATAGAGCATGCTGGTATAACCTGGGGATCTCCTGTATATAATTATATATGTACAGCTGGTATAAGTTATACATCCCCTGTATATAGTGATATGGAGCATGCTGGTATAACCTGGGTATCTCCTGTATATAATTATATATGTACAGCTGGTATAAGTTATACATCTCCTGTATATAGTGATATGGAGTATGCTGGTATAACCTGGGTGTCTCCTGTATATGATTATATGTGTACAGCTGGTATAAGTTATGCATCTCCTGTATATAGTGATATGGAGTATGCTGGTATAACCTGGGGATCTCCTGTATATAATTATATATGTACAGCTGGTATAAGTTATACATCTCCCTGTATATAGTGATATGGAGCATGCTGGTATAACCTGGGTATCTCCTGTATATGATTATATATGTACAGCTGGTATAAGTTATACATCTCTTGTATATAGTGATATGGAGCATGCTGGTATAACCTGGGCATCGCCTGTATATAATTATATATGTACAGCTGGTATAAGTTATACATCTCCCTGTATATAGTAATAAGGAGCATGCTGGTATAACCTGGGTGTCTCCTGTATATAATTATATATGTACAGCTGGTATAGGTTATACATCTCTTGTATATAGTGATATGGAGCATGCTGGTATAACCTGGGGATCTCCTGTATATAATTATAAATGTACAACTGGTATAACTTATGCTTCACAGTCTTACAGTTATAATTGTATACCCATGTGGCTCGTTGCACCGCATGCTCCTCTCCCCTCCTCCACCCTCCGCCAGGCCAATCACACAGCTGGCACTCATGACCCTAGATATTGTATAGTTTGGTTGCTCCATCTGCTTCATCGTATGCTGATAGTCCGTCGCTGCACCACCACCTGCCACTAGGGTACAAAGGGGAGCAGCAGACCTAATAAGGGGCCTTCAGAATCTCAGTTCTGAGGGAATATTAAAGAATGACACATTCATCTCATCTGAGAGACTCCTGGCCTCATTTATCAAAAGTGTCTAAAGGGAAAATTCTCTCTGTTGCCCATGGCAACCAATAACCGCGCAGCTTTCATGTCTGAAACTGCGGAGGCAAAATGAGAGCGGCTGTGTGATGCGTGGCCTGCGGGATCGAAGGCGGTTCCTCTTTTAGACAGTTTTGATGAGACGCCGGCCGTTATTTGTGAATAGATTAGTATCTAAAACTGCGCCAGAATTAAGGCAAACGGCGCTCTAGACAGAAGGAAACCGTCCAGCAAGCTGCCAGTGTTCCTCCGGCGGTGGGCGTGGCCAGCTCACATGTGACACATTTATTCCAAGTAAGCGTTGGAAAAAACTGGCGCTGATGAGAGTTGGTGTAAATTAAGCGGCACGCAGCGCAGTTGGACATATTTTTAGCGCAAATCCAACTATACGGAGTTTTTGTTTTCTCAATTTTGCGCCCATTTCTTGACTTATGATTATTTCACTGCCTTGGTCCCCAGATTCAACAGATGTAACCCCATGGATCATATTTGGGATCTTCTGGAAAGGGCTGTGAGATCTGCTCCCAATTATCCACAATATATGCACGAATGAGGGAGCTGTAGCAGCGGGCGCAGGGCGAGGGCAGTATTGAGGAAGAGCGGGCGCCAGGCAAGGGCACCATGGAGGAGGAGCAGGCGCAGGAGTGAGGGCAGCATGGAGGACGAGCTGGCGCGGTGCGAGGGCAGCATTGAGGAAGAGCGGGCGCCAGGCGAGGGCACTATGGAGGACGAGCAGGCGCAGGAGCAAGGGCAGCATGAAGGACGAGCGGGTGCGGCGCAAGGGCGCATTGAGGAAGAACGGGTGACAGGCGAGGGTACCATGGAGGACGAGCGGGCGCGGGGCGAGGGCACTATGGAGGATGAGTGGTTGCAGGGTGGGGCAGCATGGAGAACGAGCGGGACGAGGGCAGCATGGGGGACGAGCGGGCGCAGGGCGAGGGCAGCATGACGGACGAGCGGGCGTGAGGCGAGGGCAGCATGGAGGACGAGCGGACACGGGGCGGGGGCAGCATGGGTGACGAGCAGGCGTAGGGTGAGGGCAGCATGGAGGACGAGTGGGCACGGAGCGAGGGCAGCATGGAGAATGAGCGGGCACGGGGCGAGGGCAGCATGGAAGACGAATGGGCGTGGGGCGATGGCAGCATGGAGGACGAGTGGGTGCGGGGTGAGAACAGCATGGAGGACGAGCGGGCGCAGGAGCGAGGGCAGCATGGAGGATGAGCGGGCGTGGAGCGAGGGCAGCATGGAGGATGAGCGGGCGCGGGGCGAGGGCAGCATGAGGGATGAGCGGGCGTGAGGCAAGGGCAGCATGGAGGACGAGCGGACACGGGGCGGGGGCAGGATGGGGGACAAGCAGGCGTAGGGTGAGGGCAGCATGGAGGACAAGCGGGCACAGGGCGAGGGCAGCATGGAGGATGAGCGGGCGCAGGGCGAGGGCAGCATGGAAGACGTGCGGGCGTGGGGCGATGGCAGCATGGAGGACGAGTGGGTGCGGGGCGAGAACAGCATGGAGGACGAGCGGGAGCAGGAGCGAGGGCAGCATGGAGGATGAGCGGGCGTGGGGCGAGGGCAGCATGGAGGACGAGCAGGCGTGGGGCGTGGACACCATGGAGAACGAGCGGGCGCAATGCGAGGGCAGCATGGAGGATGAGCGGGCGTGGGGCGAGGCAGCATGGGGGACAAGCGGGACAAGGGTGCAATGAAGGACGGCCACCACTTGCTGGAATCTGTTCTCTGACATCTGAAATCAGTGAGCACCCAAAAAGGTGGACCAGCCAGTCATTGAGTCGGTGTTCCTAACGCAGTAATTGGTCAGCGTATATGTAAATACAGTATGGAGATTATTCTGACTTCCGTATTTGGAGTCGGAAACTATTTTTTTCCCATAAAATGAGGAAAATTGGCTTCTCCCTCATGCGGGGGTTGGGGGGGGGGTGCCTACCTCTGGACCAGCATCGCAGGATAAGGAGGGGAACACGTCTGTTACTATAATGCAATGATCAGGCAGCTGCGCTGTTTTTCAGGGAGACCGTTACTAGTTGGCCCGTGGATGCTAATGGCGCCTCCTCCGGAGGTTGGCAGTGCCCTCATCTAGTTTACATCCTGCTACATTCAGCGGCTCCACATGGAGGTTAAGCAGACAAACTAGCGCAGAGCAATCAGTAATGGAAGCAATTTTCCCAGCTTCCTGGCTTGTGGGAACGGCGGTCTTGCTGGGAGTAGCGGCTATTTTTACCATTTTTCTTCTCCCATCTGTCCCGGTGCGGTCACAGGAGGCCATCAAACACATTCCAACCACAAACACTTCTCCACATGTGATGTGGAACATCTGGCCTACAAGAGACTGTAAGATGGACTGCAACCGCCCGCCCCGGATGAAGAGCCATCCCACTTAGGACCTAATGTGATCTAAATATCGGCATGCGTGATGCCGCACTCAAACCCAAGAAGCAGGAAACAAGGTGACATTGTTTTAGGAGGAACAGCAGCTGTTAGTTTTTGCCCTATGGCGCCGCTTCTCCTCCGCTCATTGTAAGGGAAGCGCTGATGTGCAGCTACTGCCGGTTCACCAAGGATGAGAGTATGTCACCAGTCCACAACTACACCCACTGGGATAGATAGACTGGAATTACTCCAAGTAGTCTTGTAGTGGCCCAGTACATGCTTTCCTGGCCCCCTCCATAATGTCATACATGTATGTTTTATGTAGATGCTCTGTGCAAAACTGTCTTGTCATTGTTTTATGTGTGTTGCACAGCTGCAGCGTGTGATGGGTTAATGTCTGCAAAGTGGGAGCTGACTGTCTGCAAATGTATCAATTCCAACCTGTCACAGGGTATGAGTGGGGCTATAAATCTGAGTGCTTGAGAGCAGGAAAGGAGTTCCATGTCTTCTGGAGTCGGAGTCAGGAGGTCCAGCTGCTTGGGGGCACCTTCAGCCCTCATGTAGTGAAGCATGGAAAAGAAGGAGAGATTTCCTGAGTGCCTGCTATCTATGAAGAAGAAGTGAGCCCCCAGAGAGAGAGAGAGTGTGAGTGAACAATGAGTGGGTGTTTGATTCCAAGGCCTACTGCAGAGGTACTCAGTCCTAACTGTTTCACACCCACACATCCTGAAGTCTGGGACCGCCAGGTGCAGGTACGGGTCTTTATTTAGTCAAACACAGGCGGCCTGAAGTCTGGGTCTGCCATGTGGAGGTACTTTGTCTTATCTAATTCCTGCACTTTCCAAACTTGTCATTCGTGCCTTGTACTGCTTAAGTTACAAATAAAGTTATTTCCAGGCCCTGACCGTTACTGGGGACCTGAGGTACTATACTACTGTCTGTGGCTCAGTTATTTCCAGGCCCTGACCGTTCCCGGGGACCTGAGGTACTATACTACTGTCTATGGCTCAGTTATTTCCAGGCCCTGACCGTTCCCGGGGACCTGAGGTACTATACTACTGTCTGTGGCTCAGTTATTTCCAGGCCCTGACCGTTACTGGGGACCTGAGCTACTATACTACTGTCTGTGGCTCAGCTATTTCCAGGCCCTGACCGTTCCCCGGGACCTAAGGTACTATACTAGTGTCTGTGGCTCAGTTATTTTCAGGCCCTGACCATTCCCGGGGACCTGAGGTACTATACTACTGTCTGTGGCTCAGTTATTTCCAGGCCCTGACCGTTCCTGGGGACCTGAGGTATTATACTACTGTCTGTGGCTCAGTTATTTCCAGGCCCTGACCGTTCCCTGGGACCTGAGGTACTATACAACTGTCTGTGGCTCAGTTATTTCAAGGCCCAGACCGTTCCTGGGGACCTGAGGTACTATACTACTGTCTGTGGCTCAGTTATTTCCAGGCCCTGACCGTTCCCGGGGACCTGAGGTACTATACTACTGTCTGTGGCTCAGTTATTTCCAGACCCTGACCGTTCCCGGGGACCTGAGGTACTATACTACTTTCTGTGGCTCTGTTATTTCCAGGCCCTGACCGTTCCCCGGGACCTGAGGTACTATACTACTGTCTGTGGCTCAGTTATTTCCAGGCCCTGACCGTTCCCGGGGACCTGAGGTACTATACTACTGTCTGTGGCTCAGTTATTTCCAGGCCCTGACCGTTCCCGGGCACCTGAGGTACTATACTACTGTCTGTGGCTCAGTTATTTCCAGGCCCTGACCGTTCCCGGGGACCTGAGGTACTATACTACTGTCTGTGGCTCAGTTATTTCCAGACCCTGACCGTTCCCGGGGACCTGAGGTACTATACTACTTTCTGTGGCTCTGTTATTTCCAGGCCCTGACCGTTCCCCGGGACCTGAGGTACTATACTACTGTCTGTGGCTCAGTTATTTCCAGGCCCTGACCGTTTCCGGGGACCTGAGGTACTATACTACTGTCTGTGGCTCAGTTATTTCCAGGCCCTGACCGTTCCCGGGGACCTGAGGTACTATACTACTGTCTGTGGCTCAGTTATTTCCAGGCCCTGACCGTTCCCGGGGACCTGAGGTACTATACTACTGTCTGTGGCTCAGTTATTTCCAGGCCCTGACCGTTCCCGGGGACCTGAGGTACTATACTACTGTCTGTGGCTCAGTTATTTCCAGGCCCTGACCGTTCCCGGGGACCTGAGGTACTATACTACTGTCTGTGGCTCAGTTATTTCCAGGCCCTGACCGTTCCCGGGGACCTGAGGTACTATACTACTGTCTGTGGCTCAGTTATTTCCAGGCCCTGACTGTTCCCGGGGACCTGAGGTACTATACTACTGTCTGTGGCTCAGTTATTTCCAGACCCTGACCGTTCCCGGGGACCTGAGGTACTATACTACTTTCTGTGGCTCTGTTATTTCCAGGCCCTGACCGTTCCCCGGGACCTGAGGTACTATACTACTGTCTGTGGCTCAGTTATTTCCAGGCCCTGACCGTTCCCGGGGACCTGAGGTACTATACTACTGTCTGTGGCTCAGTTATTTCCAGGCCCTGACCGTTCCTGGGGACCTGAGGTATTATACTACTGTCTGTGGCTCAGTTATTTCCAGGCCCTGACCGTTCCCGGGGACCTGAGGTACTATACTACTGTCTGTGGCTCAGTTATTTCCTGGCCCTGACCGTTCCCGGGGACCTGAGGTACTATACTACTGTCTGTGGCTCAATTATTTCCAGGCCCTGACCGTTCCCGGGGACCTGAGGTACTATACTACTGTCTGTGGCTCAGTTTTTTCCAGGCCCTGACCGTTCCCCGGGACCTGAGGTACTATACTACTGTCTGTGGCTCAGTTATTTCCAGGCCCTGACCGTTCCCCGGGACCTGAGGTACTATACTACTGTTTGTAGCTGTTATTTCCAGGCCCTGACCGTTCCCGGGGACCTGAGGTACTATACTACTGTCTGTGGCTCAGTTATTTCCAGGCCCTGACCGTTCCCGGGGACCTGAGGTACTATACTACTGTCTGTGGCTCAGTTATTTCCAGGCCCTGACCGTTCCCGGGGACCTGAGGTACTATACTACTGTCTGTGGCTCAGTTATTTCCAGGCCCTGACCGTTCCCTGGGACCTGAGGTAGTATACTACTGTCTGTGGCTCAGTTATTTCCAGGCCCTGACCGTTCCCGGGGACCTGAGGTACTATACTACTGTCTGTGGCTCAGTTATTTCCAGGCCCTGACCGTTCCCGGGGACCTGAGGTACTATTTTACTGTCTGTGGCTCAGTTATTTCCAGGCCCTGACCGTTCCCCGGGACCTGAGGTACTATACTACTGTTTGTGACTGGTATTTCCAGGCCCTGACCATTCCCGGGGACCTGAGGTACTATACTACTGTCTGTGGCTCAGTTATTTCCAGGCCCTGACCGTTCCCGGGGACCTGAGGTACTATACTACTGTCTGTGGCTCTGTTATTTCCAGGCCCTGACCGTTCCCGGGGACCTGAGGTACTATACTACTGTCTGTGGCTCAGTTATTTCCAGGCCCTGACCGTTCCCGGGGACCTGAGGTATTATACTACTGTCTGTGGCTCAGTTATTTCCAGGCCCTGACCGTTCCCGGGGACCTGAGGTACTATACTACTGTCTGTGGCTCAGTTATTTCCAGGCCCTGACCGTTCCCGGGGACCTGAGGTACTATACTACTGTCTATGGCTCAGTTATTTCCAGGCCCTGACCGTTCCCCGGGACCTGAGGTACTATACTACTGTCTGTGGCTCAGTTATTTCCCGGCCCTGACCGTTACTGGGGACCTGAGGTACTATACTACTGTCTGTGGCTCAGTTATTTCCAGGCCCTGACCATTCCCGGGGACCTGAGGTACTATACTACTGTCTGTGGCTCAGTTATTTCCAGGCCCTGACCATTCCCGGGGACCTGAGGTACTATACTACTGTCTGTGGCTCAGTTATTTCCAAGCCCTGACCGTTCCCGGGGACCTGAGGTACTATACTACTGTCTGTGGCTCAGTTATTTCCAGGCCCTGACCGTTCCCGGGGACCTGAGGTACTATACTACTGTCTGTGCCTCAGTTATTTCCAGGCCCTGACCATTCCCGGGGACCTGAGGTACTATACTACTGTCTGTGGCTCAGTTATTTCCAGGCCCTGACCGTTCCCGGGGACCTGAGGTACTATACTACTGTCTGTGGCTCAGTTATTTCCCGGCCCTGACCGTTTCCTGGGACCTGAGGTACTATACTACTGTCTGTGGCTCAGTTATTTCCAGGCCCTGACCGTTCCCGGGGACCTGAGGTGCTATACTACTGTCTGTGGCTCAGTTATTTCCAGGCCCTGACCGTTCCCGGGGACCTGAGGTACTATACTACTGTCTGTGGCTCAGTTATTTCCCGGCCCTGACCGTTACTGGGGACCTGAGGTACTATACTACTGTCTGTGGCTCAGTTATTTCCATGCCCTGACCGTTCCCGGGGACCTGAGGTACTATACTACTGTCTGTGGCTCAGTTATTTCCAGGCCCTGACCGTTCCCCGGGACCTGAGGTACTATACTACTGTCTGTGGCTCAGTTATTTCCAGGCCCTGACCGTTCCCGGGGACCTGAGGTACTATACTAGTGTCTGTGGCTCAGTTATTTCCAGGCCCTGACCGTTCCCGGGGACCTGAGGTACTATACTACTGTCTGTGGCTCAGTTATTTCCAGGCCCTGACCGTTCCCGGGGACCTGAGGTACTATACTACTGTCTGTGGCTCAGTTATTTCCAGGCCCTGACCGTTCCCGGGGACCTGAGGTACTATACTACTGTCTGTGGCTCAGTTTTTTCCAGGCCCTGACCGTTCCCCGGGACCCGAGGTACTATACTACTGTCTGTGGCTCAGTTATTTCCAGGCCCTGACCGTTCCCGGGGACCTGAGGTACTATACTACTGTCTGTGGCTCAGTTATTTCCATGCCCTGACCATTCCCGGGGATCTGAGGTACTATACTACTGTCTGTGGCTCAGTTATTTCCAGGCCCTGACCGTTCCCGGGGACCTGAGGTACTATACTACTGTCTGTGGCTCAGTTATTTCCAGGCCCTGACCGTTCCCGGGGACCTGAGGTACTATACTACTGTCTGTGGCTCAGTTATTTCCAGGCCCTGACCGTTCCCGGGGACCTGAGGTACTATACTACTGTCTGTGGCTCAGTTATTTCCAGGCCCAGACTGTTTCTGTTGCTCAGTTATTTCCCCTACCCATGCCGGTGGGGGGCAGAACAGTGGCATCACCCATGACAACCATTTCACCTGTCCAACTGCCTATTGGGCATCCCAATGCTTCGGGTGTCCGGAAGAGTCCCGGCGCTGTCCTGGCCTTGGCTGCGTGCGTCCCTCCGGGAGGGAGCGTGGTATGTGCAGCCATGACAAGCCAGCATCTTGCCCTCCCAGCTCCTCAGCTTATGCCATGTGTCCGGGGTCCCCCTAGGGATGCTGCAGTCTCAGTTATACAGAAGCTAGCAGACCGAGGCACAGTGCCCGAGGGTGTGACTCAGATGGAACCAGGTGAGGGCAGGCAGTGTAGACTTCAGTATGGGAATCGGGCAAGTGGTCAGGGCTGACAGGCAGCGGCACCCCTACTGTGAGGCAAGATTAGCCTCTTCCCTAAGATGGGGCTTCCTAGTGGGAACGGGCAGCGGCAGACAGAAGCGAAGAGGTTAAGGACCTGCAATAGTGGAGAGTGAAGACCCTGTGATCATGGATTTTTGGATGAACTTTTATAGCTGGGGAAATACTGGGAGTTGTAGTTCTTTTCTCCTATACAGGGGAGTGACTGTAGGGAAGGAGGCAGCTGGAGCATATACATATACGCATGCTCCTGCGCAGCATATTTGCGCAGTGAATGTGTATTTTTTGTGCATATATCTGTTTTAACCATTCACAATAGCTGCGCATTTGTGTTTGCATAAAAACACGGTAGCAATATGTAGCGGTGTCATCACTGACCCAGCCATAGGTGGTCCACATGTGCAGCGGGACGTTATCCTGCGGGGCTTCTGCTGGTACTTCCTGGGTTTGTGAGAGAGCAGCTGAGGTCAGATCTGATGACGAGGATGTTCCTTTGCCTCGGTGATGTTCCTAGGAGGAGGAGTCGGAGGTTCGGGGTTCATCCTCCGGCCCCTGCTCAACTACAGCGATGAGCATCTCCACTCGGTTGAGGAGGCTTCCAAAATGAGATGATCTTAAACAATCTCCAAAATGGCTGCTGTGCCTATCCTGCAATTAGCTGACAGCTGTATAGCATCCCGACAGGCGGCTGTGAAATCACCTCTTTTTTAAATAGTTGTGTTTGTTTTCCGATAAATGAATGAATACAAGAGTATAGTAACAATGAGTTGTATCAGTTTACATGGAGATCACACGGGATCACTTACATGGACAGCAGCACCCCGCTTGCACAAAGGTCAAGCATAATAATCATTACTTCAGTATTTTCCTTCCATCAACTTTCTGTTTTTTACTTAGTTTCTGTATTCTTTTTTGGAAACCAGGATCATAGCCTCTTGTCCTCTTGACCCCTTCTTGGGGGTCCGGTTGGAGGGGGGTATTAGAAGGTTGGGGGGAGGGTAAGTGAGGTAAATGCATCTACTACAAGAGACAGACCAGGTGTTAGTTATAGGATTACTGCTAGGGGCGCTGGCTGCCGGCCGTCGCGCACTGCTCCTCCTTGGTCTGCGGGAGTCAGTACGGGCGGCTACGGTCAGGGTTCCCCCGTGCTGGTGGTTACCCGCTCCCGCCGTGCCAGGGGACGCCCTTCCTCCGGCTGGCTGCGCAGCTCTCTGTATAGTACACGGCCCCGGGGAGACCCGGTCTTATCATCTCCCCGGTCGGCGGGTCACCTCTCCCCGCCCTGTCTTGGCGGAGACTTTCACATATCAGGCTGCTGAGTGCTAGCAGAGGTTGCCAGTGTTTGGTTAGACTTAGCTCTGCTAGCACCCGCATATACTGTATCCGCTCCTGTCTTAGTCCCTTTGTACTGTGCACGTGCCTCCCCGGTTTTGACTCGGTTTTCCCTGACAACTCTCTGTATTACCCTCGGTCGTTTTGCTCTCGGTATGTTTGACTATCCGTCTCTTCTCCCTCTCTCTTGGGGTCCCTGTCACTAGGTCAGAGCAGGGACCGCCGCCCAGTTGTCTCCCTGGGGCTTAGTCCAGGGGGGCAAGTAGGTAGGGATATGGGGTGGGCTGGTGTAGGGACCCCCTCTGGCCATCTGTCCCCAACTAGCCGTAACACCAGAAGTCGTTTTGCCTTATGGTTGGGGTTCCGATCCCTTGCTTGCTGTCCGCTCACCGTTCCCTTCAGTTCCTCCACCAGGTACCATTCTATATATCTAAAGGGGGTTATTATTGCGGATATTTCCGCTTCTGAGAAGTGGGGAGTGAGAAATCCTTTCCATTTTTGAAGTGCCGTTTTGTGCCCTTTTCCTTGTGCCTCTCTACTTCTATTCTTCCCATGTTATTATGTGAGTTGGGCCACCACTTCTTCTACCTCGCAGAGCGTCTGTGAGAGCCAGTGTTTCAGGATTGGCACTTGTACGAAGGGTTGGATGGGTGGTTGTTCGGTCATGTCTATTGTGGCTCTTCATGGAAGAGTAGGGGGAGCCTGTTTACACCTATTTGTACCTCCCATTTAGTTTGGACGCATTGTGCTATTGAACCCCAGAATAAGTTTATTTGTGTGCATGACCATATGCAAGGCTCAAAGTCTGTGGCAGGAAGGCGACATTTTTAGCACTTTACCAGTCGGTTAGGGTTTGCCGCCGTGGCTGGGATGTTGAAGCCATATCTGGCATAGTGCATTATTTTGAAGGACTCCCTCCACACCTCGCCCTGTACAGGTCTGCGTTCCGTGATCCAGGTCGAGTGAGCTTGGTCTCTAAGTCAGCGTTTTGTATGACTTTCCATTGTATAAAGGGTTTATGTGTACCTGGCTCGCTGAGTTTGCCTCTGATGGTCTTCTGTAGTGGTAATGGTGATGGTGTCGTGTGTGTCTACTCATGAAGGTGTCAATCTCAGTGACAGCGGCTTCTCTTGCTGGATTTGTCAATCTGCTTTTACAGAAGGAAAGGGCCTGTTTGATTTGTAAGAATTGTGAGGGCGGTAGATGGAAGTTATGCTGCAGTTCTAGTTGGGTGAGCCATCTTCGCTCTGCGTCATGCATGAAGTAGCTGGTTAGATTTGGGCCATTTACGTGCCATGTCTTATAGACCTTGTCATCCTGTCCCATGTGGAAGTCAGGGTGACCTATCGGCGCATATTCCTAGATATGAGGGAGGGCAGGCCGTAGGTATTTCTCAGTTCCCTCCACGTGATTATGGTGTCTGTTAAGTAGCTGGGATTTCTTTGTGTCTGCAGGGAGGGTTGCATAGCCTGTATGCAGGCAAGGAACTAAGGCCCAGGGTGCAGCTAGGTTGGACTCCGTTCCTCAGCAGGGATACGCATCAGTCTTCTTTATCCAATCTACTATGTGGTGGTTTAGGCAAGCTATGTGGTTCTAGTGCCAGATCAAATAGTTGGGGTGATAGCGGGCAGCCCTGTCTTGTGCCCTTGTGGAGCTCACATAGGGTTGACAAAAAGCCTGGTGTATGTATTCTGGCTCTGGGGTTGCGGTATAGACTGTCAATGTATGTTCTAAAGGCACCCTCAATGCTCA
This sequence comes from Eleutherodactylus coqui, assembly GCA_035609135.1. Lineage (NCBI taxonomy): Eukaryota > Metazoa > Chordata > Amphibia > Anura > Eleutherodactylidae > Eleutherodactylus > Eleutherodactylus coqui. The sequence goes on along the minus strand of CM069412.1, from coordinate 210,903,707 downwards.
TTGTGTTCAGTGCCATATTTAGCCAGACCCAGTTTACATTATCAAATGCTTTGTCTGCATCCAATGCTAGTAAGAATGGATTGTACTTCTTAGGTTGGTGCTTATAATGTAGGTGCAGTCATTGCAGTGACATCAGGTGCTTGTAGTGGCCCAGAACGTATATTTCTGGCCCCTCCATAAATGTCATACATGTCATGTGTTTTGTAGATGCACCGTGCAGAGTTGTCTAGTCTCCTGTTATGTGTATTGCACAGCTGCAGCAAATGAGAGGTTAATGTCTGCATGAGACTGGGAGATGCCTGCATATGTATCAATGTATGTCCTGTCACGTGGTATGTGAGAGATTATAAGGACAAGTGATTTGGGTATAGTCGGGAGATTCCATCATCTTCTGGGTTCCTGAGAGAGAGAGTGCCAGCCCCATGGGGGTACCTTCAGCCCTCGTGTGGTGAAGAATGGAAGAAGAAGAGAGGTTTCCTGAGTACCCCAATGCCAGGAGCCAACAGTGAGCAAGGGCAAGTAAGAGAGAGATGGGGAATGAGCGAGAAGAGACGATCAAAACTACCTGCAGAGGTACTGTTCCGAGAGAGTGTCTGTGGAGTGACCCTACCCCTATCCTGCTCTGGAGAGTTCCCCTTCCAGGAGCGGTACCTGACAGATTACTGTGGCTGCAGGACCGCTGTCATCCTATCTTTCCTCCCTGGCCTCTAATCTTCTGTTTACCTGCACCAGTGTATACTTAAGTGTATCCTGATAAAGTTTCCAAGTAAAGTTTTGCCAGACCCTGACCATTTCCAGGGGCCTGAGGTACATTACACCATCTGCTGCTCATTTATTTACCGCCAGGGTCATTCCAGTGGGTAATGGAATGGTGGCGTCACCCGTGACAACCTCAACGCCTGTTTATTGGCCATCTCTCTCCTAGGGGTGTCCAGAAGAGGCCCAGGGCTGCTCTCACCGAGGCTTTATGTGTCCCTCCGGGAGGGAGCCTGGTAAGTGCCACCGTGACAAGTGACCACTCTACCCTTCCAGCTCAACGTATGCCCTGCATTTGGGGTCACCCTACGGAACGCTGCACTACCAGGACTTAGCGGATGTTTGTGACTGCCGAGCAGCCTTCCACAAACCCCACCTGTGTTGGGCCCACCCGCGATGTCGTGTTTGCTGAGTCTGTCAGCCATGATTTTAGACAATAATTTGATATCCTGGTTGCTAAGTGATATTGGGCGATATGACTCTGGGAGTTGCATGTCTTTGGGATTAGTTTGATGTGTACTAGGTTGGTCAGACTGCGTTCCAGTTTGTAGTATTTGGTTGAAGAGGTTTGTTAGTGTGGTGGATATCATTGTTTTGAGGGACTCATAAAATTCCCCTGGGTATCCATCCAGGCCCTGCGGATTGTGTCATTGCCCGTTGGACCTCATCCTCTGTTATTTTTCCATTTAGTGACGCCAGTTTGCTTGGCTTAGAAAGCGCAGCCAGACCTTTTTTTTAGGAATTCTTTCCCATATTCTGTGCTGCCTTCATCTGACTCTCTTCCAGCTTCTTGCGTTGGCTCCACCCCTGTACTTCCTGGCGGCTCTGCTGCTATTCTAGGCCGGGGATTCAGAGGCCTCCTCATTTTCTTAGCAGCTCCATCCTCTCCTATCCTGCTGGCCAGGGGGAGCAGTGCTACCATTTCTGGGGTTGGGCGCGGCCAGAGCTGGTGCATGCAATCGCAGCCCTCTCTGCATTGGCTGGCGCTTTCTCTTGGCCCGCTCACCTTACCTCCACCTCGGGGATCTGGAACAGGCGTTGAGGTCTGTCTGGGTCTTCCTTACTGACAGATTCCCTGGGAGCCGCTCCTGCTGTGTGTTGCGGACGGATCTGCAGCTGCAGTCACTTCGGTGCGCGGCCCCCAGAAATTTAGTCTGCTGCTTTTCGGGCCTTGGTAGGCCTTGTTTAATGCCGCCTCTGGGTGGGCCAAGTGGACCTTAAAAGGTCTCTATCTACGCCCTGCGAACAGGGGGGAGTAGCGCTAGGCTAACCGTGGGCAAATGGAGCCTGGGTGCCCTAGATTGTTGGCTTGGCCACCAGCGCTCCTCCAGATGCGTCCTTCCCCCAGCAGGCCGGATGTGACCTCCTAAATTATGCCATTTTTTATGTATGTTCGTGCATTTGTGCACCTCCATAGACTCCTGTGGCGACCTTTGGTGCGTATCTATCAAAAATAGAGCATGTCGCGTATTTTTCCGCGCCATGGAAATGCGTGCGCAAAAACGAGTAATGTGAGCGAACCGACTGAAGCCAATGGGTTCAATTGTCTGCGGTTTACACAAGGATATTTCCAGGTGGAAAAACATGCACTAATACGCGGGTGTAAAGGAGCCTTAACATGGATTGTGATGCAGACCTGTAACCAAATCCACAAGATCTGAATGTACCCTTAAAGGGGCTGTCCAATAAATAAAAAAAGAGCAGAACATAAACCAGCACTCACCTCCTCATCTCCCTCCCATCCAGCGCAGATGCTCTGGTGGATGCCCGCTGGTTTGGGCTTTCAGGCTCCGGTCTTGTGCCGTTATTACTGCCTGCACCGTGCCGCAGGGAAGCGCTTTTCATTGTTTCAGGACAGTTTTCTGCGGCTTTTTTTTAGTTGCTGGACAAGTTTACCAGCCCGTGCCAGAGCTGGATGCCACCCGCCAATAGATGCCAACAGCACACATATAGCTGCTGAGAGCAAAGGAAATTACTCCAGGGTGAGCTGACAAGACACAAGTAAGGGCAGTTTCAGGCAGCCGTATGCACAACGCCGCTCGCTGCTATGGAACGTAGTTGTGCATGAACAGCTTTTTTTTTTCTCCCTTCTGCTTAATACTACGTTCTGAAAAGATTGGGCAATTCCTAGCTTTTCTTGCCCATCCTGGTCCCCTCCGTATATGTCATACGTTTGTCTTATGTAGATGCACTGTGCCTGTCCTGTCATTTCCAGTGTGTATGTTGCACAGCTGCGGCGCTTGAGAGGTTAACTTTAATAAAATCAGAGTCTGCATGTAAATGTAACAAGTCTGTCATGTCACGTGGTGTGAGTGAAGGTATAATTGGGAGTGCTTGAGGGTCTTCATCCTCAACCTGTGTTCCATCTAGCCGAGTTCCACCAAACGCAGAGCCACATGGAAGCACCTTCAGCTTCCTTGTGGTGAAGATGGAAAAGGAGGAGAGATTTCCTGTGATGTCTGAAGTATGGATGTGAGTGGAGTGAGTCCCCAATAGTGAGCAATTGTAAGTAATTCTTCTGGACAAGGCCAGTGCAGAGGTACTACCTCCCTGTCTAATTTTCTTACGCGGCAGTCCAGAGCCAGAATCACCACATAGAGGTACACCCTTTACTGTCACACCCACACGTCTCAAAGTTGGGGGTGGAGGTACTACAAGAAAATATTCTTTATTATGTTTGAAAGTCATTTGGCTGCACTGTAATATCTCTGATTAAACTGCTTTGTGTAATCTGTTTAAGTTTGCAAGTAAAAGTTTATACTGGGCCCTAACCATTTCCTAGGGACCCGGGGTACTTAAACACTGTCTTCTGTCTGTAATTATTCTCCGCCGAAGTTCATTCCGGTGTGTAGGAACGGTGGCGTCACCCGTGACAACTACAACCCCCATTTTCCTGTGTATTGGCATTCTCCATCCTAGGGGTACTTTTGGTAACCTGCAGACATACTCTGGCCTTGGCTAGGTGTGTTCTTCTGGGAAGGAGCCTAAGTGCAGCCGTGACAAGCCATCACTATACCCTCCCAGCTCCGCACGTACGTCAGGGGTCTATGGGACGCTGCACTATTAATGGGCGAGAGTCCCGCTAGTGCAATGAACCCACCGAACTGCATGGCTTTGTTTGGTCCCGTTATGCGGCTGTGATTATCCCACCCTAACATGTAGGAGGACAGAGGGGCGCCGACCACCAATCACACTTCACAATACTGTTTGCCGTGCAGGATAAAAAGTGCCTTCAATTTACTGGATACGGTGAAACCAAATCTGTACTTTTATTAGCTATTTTGAGGAAAAAAAATTCTAAAGGGAATGTCCACAAAAAGTTTTTTCCTTTTTTTCCACAGATTCTTTTTTATTTCACCTTTTTATGTCTTAAACCTGCAATCTCATGACCGCTCAGACATATGACTATGCCTATGACATGCTCTGGTAAACCCCGAGGCCATTGTCGGGGAGAGGGCCAATGACATCACAGAAGGAGCTCCTTCTGATAACCCCTCCCCTGCTGTGAGTAGGGAGCCATGGTGGGACTCGGCTCCTAATAGCCTGCAGGAACCCCCCGCCCTCCCGGGATCTACAATACTACAAATAGAAATGCTTGGTATCATTTCAAGAAGTAAGCTGAAATACTACAGAAAAAAGCGGCAGACTGAAGCGTTTCATGTCATAACGCCAGTTAATAAAAGAGTAAGGCGGCGCTATAATCTGGAGGAGGGGCATCACTATAGAAAGGACGCCTGTCAACTGATCGCAGTGATCGGGGCAGAAGACACGGCTCCATGTTTGCTGTTAGGATGGATCGATCGGTTGCCAGTGGGTTACCATTCCTGAGAGATCCCTCCTGCAGTGTCATGTGCCGTATGCCATTACCCTGAACCGTCCGATGGGCGCCCACCTCTGTCTGCAGTCCAGGCTCACTCCATCCGCCACTGGGTGTGTCACGCGTTCCACTGGCCAAGAAGCGGTTCCCACGCATGCACCTGAGCGGCGTACACATTGCAGTGGAACGCGTGACACGCCCAGTGGGCGGAGCTGGAGACATCACTAAGGACAGTAAGGGGCGGTATTTCAGGCGATGGGACAGGAGTGAGCCCGGACTGCAGACAGAGGTGGGCGCCCATCGCACGGTTCGGGGTAATAGCATACGGCACATGACACTATTCTGGGGGGATTTCTCGGGAATGGTAATCCACTGGAAACTGGTGAAGGCATCTATGGACTCTCCAGAACTGCAGGCATGGCGCCGTCATCTGCTGGCAGCACTACGATTAGGTGACAGGCGGGATTTAGGAAAACATAGCGGCTGAAAAACAGGTGAAATGAGACACGATAATAATTATAAAAAGAACAGCAGATTTGGTCTCCTGCAGGACATCGATTACACAATCACACCAATTAGGCATCTGGCGTTGCGGTGTATTACAGGTATTTCATTACATCCTATTGTGAAACCTAAATACCGAAGTGAAGGGTTATTGCACATTGAATAGGATTCTTCACAATCCACAGAGATAATCCTCTGACTTCATACCCAAATAGCAGGAATACTGCAGGCAGACGTCACGTATGTGATGGTGCCGTGGGCTGACACGTGGATGACCCATCACTGAAGGAAGCACCAGAACTCAGTTGGAATCATTGAATATCCAAAACCTCAGCAGATTATTTTTAAGCTAATTGATCACCTTGCAGATGACATTGTGGCCGACCTCCCCAATCATCAGGTTCCAGGAACAGCTGCCTGTAGCTTTAGTCGTGGCTCGTCAGTGCAGTGCCTTGTGTAGCGACTAATCGCAGGGGACACAACCGCTACATGAGGTCATGGTTCTTGGGGGACCCTCTGACCACACAGTATGGCCTTAACTATGTGTGACCCACGCGGACCCACAGGGCACCGGCCACTAGGGGGCACCCAGCAGATGTAGGCTGCACTCGATCTCCACCTGGCCAGATGATGATATTCCTCGGTGTCAGCTACATGAATGACCCTCCTCTCCCAGGGCTTAGTTCTGCAGCTGTACTCATATAGTGAGGCTGGTTCGGGCTGTCTTCATGCTATGAGCTTTGTTCTGGTGCTGCATTTATGTATGGAAGTTGATTCATACTGTGTCATGAGTTTGGTTCTGGTGCTGTATTTATGTTAGGATCTTGGTTCTGGGGCCATCTTGCTGTTTTGAACCTCGTTCTGGTGCTATCCTTACAGACTGGGCTTGTGTCTGTATTTCATGAGCTTTATTCTGGTGCTGTATTTCTATATAGTGAGGTTGGTTCCCATTAATCACGACACTTCCAGGTCCTCCATCCCCCTCGTACTCACCACTATTTACAGGAATTACATTTTGTCACAAAGGAGGAGACTCTGAAAATGGCAGTTACTAAAAGGGTTATCCAAGTTAGTAAAATCGGATAGGCCACTAATATTGATCAGTAGGTATCTAACTCTCTGGGCCCCCAGGATCAGCTAATTGAAGGGGCTGCGGCCCTTGTGCGAACACTGCAGCCTGTTCATGGAGACCATGATGCAATACTCAGAACAGCCACTAGTAAAAGTACAGCAGTAAAAGCATCTACCAGACAGATGTAAACAGCCAAGAGGCTGCAGCGCTCATATGATCACCACGGCGCTTTCAATCAGCCGAAGGCCGAGGTTACCAAGAGTTGGACCTCCACCGATCCATTATTAATGCACTATTCTGAAGATAGGCCATCGATTTTAAAATCCCTGATTAGCCCTTTAAAGGAACCCACCGGCCAAATCTCGTAATCTAGTACAGCATACAGTCCGCCACGAGGCACAACGCTATCAGCTTGTCTTCATTCACACTTATTTTTGTTGGTTCCACTAAAAATAATTTTTGGCTTGGTGAAAACACGAAAAAAATAATCCTATCTAATCACGCGTATAATTTTTGGATACTTGCACTTTAAGATGAGGCCTCCGTGGAGTTTGATACAAGAAGTCTAGAATATTCATAAAACTGGCTAAATAATAATGAGCAAATATGTGGCACATGATGGCTGAGAACGGGAAGGAATGACAGAAACGGGGACTTCCACTAGGGAATGCCACATGTAGATGAAACCACGCCCACATGCTGTGGGTGGGGCATTCAAACAAAGGGTTAATTGGCTGCATGATTTTATGCAGCACTTAGTCACCATGTCGGACATGTTCTTCTGCAGACCAATATATGACCAGCAAACCGTGGGGGCAATATCTACAGTATGTGGGCACGGTGCGGCCGCTGCTGCAGCCTATAATCCTGGACTGCAGTAGAGCATAAAGGCTCAGCTAGAGAGATGGCGGGCGACGTCGGCCGCAGGTAGGAAACACTCCGGCTTCGATCAACTGGAGGAGATAAACCATCTGCAGAAAAACAGTGAATTACGTAAAGGCTTAAAGCGATTGGGTCTTCTAGACTGAAGGCACGTCGTCATCAACCTCTCGGCACAATCCAAAATATAAAAACACCGCTCAACCCCTCCCCCTTCTAAAAATTGCACAGTTACAACTGAGAATGTCCACATAGTAACGATGGCGCCCTTATGGTACAGCCACTTCCAGAAGGCGATTGTTTTTCCGTTTGCAGGTGGGGATGTTGCCGTTCTTCTGGGTCCCTTGGATGAACTTCACACAGACTTTGTCCTGCTTGAACTGCACTAAGAACCTAGAAAGCAGACAAAGACTTGTATAAGTGACGACTCGGATGGGAGCTTCCAGTGAGTGTGCTGCACAGCTGCGGTGCTGGAGAGGTTAACAGTAGTAAAACCATTGCCTGCATGTAGATATACCACATTACATGACAAACTGATACAAGTGAAGGTAGAAATAGGAGTGATTGAGGGCAGGAAAGGAGTCCATCTTCACTGGGAGTTCCATCTTGTTTGCTATCGGAGAGAGTGCCAACACAGAGCCACGTGGAAGCACCTTCAGCTTCCTTGCAGTGAAGATGGAGGAGAAAGAGAGATTTCCCGGAGCGGCTGTATTTTAAATGTGAGTGGAGCGAGCCCCAAGCCTAAGAAAGCCTGAAAAGATCCCAGTGCAGAGGTATTACTTCAAAGCCAGGGTCAGGGTTACCGTGTAGAGGTACTCTCCTAAGTCACACCCATGCATCTCCAGTGTGGGGTGCAAATCCTAAAAGTAAATAATACTACCAGTGTGTCTGTGGAGTGACCCCTACCTCTACCCCTTCCTCCTGTTGTGTGCAACCAGTCCAGGAGTGGTACCGTACAGATAACGTGGACTGTAGGACCGGTTTCATCCTGTGTATCCTCTCTGACCTTCCTTTCTTACCTGCACTGTGAGGTCTGTACCTGACTTGCTGTGGAATAATTGTTTTGTCAAAGTTATTTCAAGTCAAGTTCATACTGGGCCCTAACCGTTCCTGGGGACCCGAGGTACTATAAACCAGTGTCTGTGTTTATTCTACGACGTCTGATATATTAGTGTGTGAGAACGGTGGCGTCACCTGTGACAACTACAACCCCCATCATCCTGTTTATTGGCATTCCCTATTCTAGGGGTGTCAACTGTGGCCTGCAATCCTGCCCTGGCCTTGGCTATGTGTCATCCCTCTGGGAAAAGAGCCTGGTAAGTGCCGCCATGACAAGCCAACACTTACCCCTCCCAGCTCCCCACGTCTTTCCAGTGTCTGGGGTACCCCTCAGGGGTGTTGCAGTTATTGTAAAAACCCATCGTTGTTCCTTGTTCCACCAATTCAGTGTCCCGCCTCTTCTGACGCCCCTCTGATGCTCAGCCACCTCCCTTTGTAGTTAATGTCAGTGCCAGAAGGGCCCTCCACCCCAGCCAGGAGTAGACACATGCAAGGTGGAGGCACTTTTCCATTTCCGGCTGGGGTGGAGGGTCGCACAGCAAAAAAAATGGATTTCACCCCTTCTTGTTCTGACATCAGCTGCAAGGGGAGGTGGCATGAAAGTAGGCTGAATGCTGAGACTTGGGGCTCAGGTAGCCCGCCTCCGTGACTCATGGTGGGCCAATTTGCATACAAGGCACAACAATATGTTACAATAATGATAAATCTTGTGTTCACTAAAGGCCAATTTACACGCAACAATTACCGCTCAAAATTCCTTAAACCGATGGCATATGAGCGATAATCGTGTGTAAATGCTGCCGTCGTGCACTTTTCATTTGAACAATGATTTTTAGATGAGCTTAAAAACCATTGTTCAGACCGCAGGCGGTTATCTCCACGGGAGCAGGACATTACATTGTATTCTCTCTGCAGCCCATGGCTAAACAATGGAGCCAATTGCAGAGCTCAGACCATCTACTGTGCTCTGCAAGCAGCTCCCAGAGGCTCATTTGCATGCAAATGAAGCTGATAAAGTTTTAAAGATCATTTTGCATAAAGTACTAATGGGCAATAATACCCACTAGTACTTTATGCAAAATGATCGCTAAAACTTTGAGTCTTTTGAAAGATTATCTTTGCGTGTAAATGGGCCTTAAGCTAAGTTTAGGTTCTGTAATGTGGCTAAGATCTCTATGGTGACTGCTTAGACTCAACCACGCTGATGACAGAATCCCTTTAAGATGGGTTGGTCATTTTAGATGTCCCCTGCTTAACTTAACCTTTTTATTATAGTAAGTGCTCAGTACAGGAAATACTATCAGTTTATTATATCAGGAACGGCACCTCTGGAAACATACAAAAATGTTTTTGACTCCTTAGTGACATCTGATGCACAAGTCTATTGGATGAGCACAGCGTTTGTATGGAGCAGGCTTGGGAGCCGAGCTCACTCCGTGCACAGCGAGCTTTGGCCACAAGAGCTGTGATCGGAGTTAAGGCCAATCGTGGCTGTTGACCATTTAGACGTCAATGTAAATTCTAGCAGTGGCACTATAATGTACCGGTGCTGATTTACATGTGCTTAGCACCCCACACGCAGTAAGCCTCCAGGCGGCCAAGTATTTCTACCTATTAAGATGTGCTTGTGATATAGCTTAATAGGATATCTGCAGAAATACAATATGCTGCAATATTGAAGTATTGCAGTCTATGGTGTAAGCGATCAGATGATCACAAGTACAAGAAAATTAGTAGAAAATGAAAAAGTTTTTTTCGAATAATTACAAAATATAAAACATTTTAAGTTTAAAAACCCTTTTTCTTGTATTTCTAATAAAAAATAAACAAAACGACAAAAAACAAAACACATTTGGCATTGCATGTAACAGTCTGATCTATTCAAATATTGCATTACTAATCGGGCGTGGTGAAAGCGGTTACACAAAACATACACAATGCCAGAACAACAAAAAGTGTGATGGAACCAAAAGAGGTACCAACAGAAACCCCAGGCTGGCCTACAAACTACGAACCCTCACACAGCAGCAATGAAGGTACGGAGGGCCGAAGATGGAGAGAAGCTAAATACATGAACTAGAACAAGAAATATATAGAAATCTGGGATCAGTGTAACCGTAGAACTTATACACAAGGGGAGAACCTCAGACACGTCAGGGGGAAATATAGGAGATTGGAGAGAAAGTGAGGGGGGCAAACAAAAATGAAAACAAATGGCTGCGTCCTCAAGGGCTTATTCAGACGGCCGTATATCGGCCGGGCGTGAAAACCTGGCTGATATACGGACATCTGAATAAGAGGGAAAGGGGGGCATGGCTTCATGGGAAAAGGGGGCGTGGCTTCATTGGAAAAGGAGGGCGTGACTTCATTGTAAAAGGGGGGCGTGGCTTCATGGGGAAAGGGGGGCGTGGCTTTATGGGAAAAGGAGGGCATGGCTTCACGGGAAAAGGGGGGCATGGCTTTATGGGAAAAGGGGGGCATGGCTTCATGGGAAAAGGGGGGCATGGCTTCATGGGAAATGGAGGGCAAAGCTTCACGGGAAAAGGGGGGCATGGCTTCATGGGGAAAAGAGGGCATAGCTTCATGGGGAAAAGAGGGCATGGCTTCATGGGAAAAGGAGGGCATGGCTTCATGGGGAAAAGGAGGGCATGGCTTCATGGGAAAAGGGGGGCATGGCTTCATGGGAAAAGGAGGGCATGGCTTCATGGGAAATGGAGGGCAAAGCTTCACGGGAAAAGGGGGGCATGGCTTCACGGGAAAAGAGGGGCATGGCTTCACGGGAAAAGAGGGGCATGGCTTCATGGGAAAAGAGGGGCATGGCTTCATGGGAAAAGAGGGGCATGGCTTCATGGGAAAAGGGGGCATGGCTTCATGGGAAAAGGGGGCATGGCTTCATTGGAAAGGGGGGCATGGCTTCATGGGGAAAAGGGGGCATGGCTTCATGGGGAAAAGGGGCATGGCTTCATGGGAAAAGGAGGGCATGGCTTCATGGGAAAAGGAGGGCATGGCTTTATGGGAAAAGGGGGGCATGGCTTTATGGGGAAAGGGGGGCATGGCTTCATGGGAAAAGGGGGGCATGGCATCATGGGAAAAGGGGGGCATGGCATCATGGGAAAAGGGGGGCATGGCATCATGGGAAAGGGGGCATGGCATCATGGGAAAAGGGGGGCATGGCTTCATGGGAAAAGGGGGGCATGGCTTCATGGGGAAAGGGCGGCATGGCTTCATGGGGAAGGGATGTCACTAGGTTTATAGCTGACAACGGGGTTCGGTTGGGGGGATGTCACCAGGTGTAGAGCTGACAACGAAGTCTGGTGAGAGGGATGTCACCAGGTGTAGAACTGCTGATGGGGTTTGGTGGTGGGATATCACCAGGTGTAGAGCTGACGACTGGGTCTAGTGGTGGGGGGGATGTCAGTAGCTGTAGAGCTGACAACATGGTCTGGTGCGTTGATGTCACCAGGTGTAGAGCTGACAACGGGGTCTGGTGGGGGATGTCACCAGGTGTAGAGCTGACAATGGGGTCTGGTGGTGGAAATGGTTCACCAGGTATAGAGCTGACAATGGGTTCTGGTGGGAGAATGTCACCAGGTGTAGAGCTGACAATGGGGTCCAGTTGTAGGATGTCACTAGGTGTAGAGCTGACAACGAGGTCTCGTGTGGGGGATGTTACCAGGTGTAGAGCTGACAACTGGGTCTGGTGGTGGGATGTCACCAGGTGTAGAGCTGACAATGGGGTCTGGTAATAGGATGTCACTAGGTGTAGAGCTGATAACGAGGTCTCGTGGGGGGGGGATGTTACCAGGTGTAGAGCTGACAACAGGTTCTGGTGGTGGGATGTCACCAGGTGTAGAGCTGACAATGGGGTCCAGTTGTAGGATGTCACTAGGTGTAGAGCTGACAACGAGGTCTCGTGTGGGGGATGTTACCAGGTGTAGAGCTGACAACTGGGTCTGGTGGTGGGATGTCACCAGGTGTAGAGCTGACAATGGGGTCTGGTAATAGGATGTCACTAGGTGTAGAGCTGACAACGAGGTCTCTTGGGGGGGATGTTACCAGGTGTAGAGCTGACAACAGGGTCTGGTGGTGGGATGTCACCAGGTGTAGAGCTGAGAACGAGGTCTCGGGGGGGGGGGGGGATGTTACCAGCTGTAGAGCTGACAACAGGGTATGTCACCTACATCCCCGCTGCCATGCCACTATAGGTATGCACTACCGACTCTCCGCTGTTGCTGATTCTTCCCTAGGGCACGGTACATGTACTGTACTGGCACCTGGCCTCTTTCCCACCCTCCACAGGCTCCCCGCTGCAGCTTCTTCTTCCCCGCTGGCAGTAACGTCTGACTTGCTGTCCTTGTAAGTGGGGCACTGTCGGCGTTGTGCATCTTCATGCAAGGCAGCACACACAGCAGGCGGTCGCCAGATCTGTGCGCTGCTACATACCGTGTGGCTCCTCAAGCTGTGTGGCAGAAGCCACTGGAGACACATGTCAGCACTGTTGGTGGGCTGCGCAGACCGCACAGAGCCACTGCATCGCTCCGGACAGTATTGGCAGCGCTGGCTGCTTGTATGGCTATTATTGTATCTTGACACGCACCTTCCAGGACCTTGCAGAATGCAACCAATCCAGAGCTAGGGCTGTGACAGGGGCGTTCCTGCATGGAAGCCCGGACAAGATACAACAATACGTTTTTTCTCTTTACATTTAGGCTGGCTTCACTTGCGTGTATTCGCGCACGCTGTGATTTCAATGGGTTCATTCACATATCTGAATTCATACACCTCTTGACATCCCCTCACCAGACCCCATTGTCAGCTCTACACCTGGTGACATCCCCCAACCAGAACCCGCTGTCAGCTCTACACCTGGTGACATCCTCCAAACAGAAACCAATGTCAGCTCTATACCTGGTGACCCCCTTCCCCTGCCAGACCCCATTGTCAGCTCTACACCTGGGGAAATTCCCCCACCAGACCCCGTTGTCAGCTCTATACCTGGTGACATCCTATTACCGGACCCCATTGTCAGCTCTACACCTGGTGACATCCTCCCACCAGACCCCATTGTCAGCTCTATACCTGGTGACCCCCTTCCCCCGCCAGACCCCATTGTCAGCTCTACACCTGGTGACATCCCCCCACCAGACCCTGTTATCAGCTCTACAGCTGGTGACATCCCCCCACCACCAGACCCCTTCGTCAGCTCTACACCTGGTGACATCGACCCCCCACCACACCCCGTCGGCAGCTCTACATTTGGTGACATCCCACCACCAGACCCCTTCGTCAGATCTACACCCGGAGACATACCCTCACCAGACCCCGTTGTCGGCTCTACACCTGGTGACATCCATCCACCAGACCCCGTTGTCGGCTCCACACCTGGTGACATCCTCCCCCACCAGACCCCGTTGTCGGCTCTACACCTGGTGACATCCTATCACCAGACCCTGTTGTCAGCCCTACAGCTGGTGACATCCCCCCACCACCAGACCCCGTCGTCAGCTCTACACCTGGTGACATCCATCCACCAGACCCCGTTGTCGGCTCTACACATGGTAATATCCCCCCACCGGACGCCGTTGTCAGCTCTACACATGGTAATATCCCCCCACCGGACGCCGTTGTCAGCTCTACATCTGTTGATATCCCCCCACCAGACTCCGTTGTCAGCTACACACCAGGTGACATCGACCCCACCAGACCCCATTGTCAGCTTTACACCTGGTGACATCGCCCCACCACCAGACCCCGCTGTCAGATCTACACCTGGTGACATCCCCACACCAGACCCCGTTGTCAGCTCTATACCTGGTGACCCCCTTCCCCCGCCAGACCCCATTGTCAGCTCTACACCTGGTGACATTCCCTCACCACCAGACCCCATTGTCAGCTCTACACCTGGTGACATTCCCCCACCAGACCCCATTGTCAGCTCTACACCTGGTGACATTCCCCCACCAGACCCCATTGTCAGCTCTACACCTGGTGACATCCCCACACCAGACCCCATTGTCAGCTCTATACCTGGTGACCCCCTTCCCCCGCCAGACCCCATTGTCAGCTCTACAGCTGGTGACATTCCCTCACCACCAGACCCCATTGTCAGCTCTACACCTGGTGACATTCCCCCACCAGACCCTGTGGTCAGCTCTACACCTGGTGACAACCCCCCACCAGACTCTGTTGTCAGCTCTGTACTTCGTGACATCCTCCCACCAGAACCCATTGTCAGCTCTACATCTGGTGACCTCCCCCCAACCGGACTCCATTGTCAGCTCTATACCTGGTGACATCCTTCCACCAGAACCCATTGCCAGCTCTACACATGGTGACATCCCCACACCAGGCTCCGTTGTCAGCTCTACACCTGGTGACATCTCACCACCAAACCCCTTTGTCAGCTCTACACCTGGTGTCCCACTACCAGGCCGCGTTGTCAGCTGTACACCTGGTGACATCTCACCACCGGACCCCGTTATCAACTCTACACCTGGTGACATCCCCCACCACCAGACCCTATTGTCAGCTCTACACCTGGTGACATCCCCCCACCAGACCCCGTTGTCACCTCTACACCTGGTGACATCCCCCCACCAGATCCTGTTATCAGCTCTACAGCTGGTGACATCGCTCCACCACCAGACCCCGTCGTCAGCTCTATACCTGGTGACATCTACCCACCACCACACCCCGTCGTCAGCTCTACATCTGGTGACATTCCACCACCAGACCGCGTCAGCAGTTCTACACCTGGTAAGATCCCACCACCAGACCCCTTCGTCAGCTCTATACCCGGAGACATCACCTCACCAGACCCCGTTGTCGGCTCTACACCTGGTGACATCCCCCCATCGGATCCGGTTATCAGCTCCACACCTGGTGACATCCTCCCACCAGAACCTTTTGTCAGCTCTACACCTGGTGACATCCCCCAACCGGTCCCCGTTATCAGCTCTACACCTGGTGACATCCCCCACCACCAGACGCTGTTGTGAGCTCCACACCTGGTGACATTCCCCCCAGCATACGCCGTTGTCAGCTCTCCACCTGGTGACATCCCCCCACCAGACCCCATTGTCAGCTCTACACCTGGTGATATCCCCCCACCAGACCCACATTAGGTGCCCTGTGTGCTTTTACACCACAAAGATGGCTTTTGAGCAATTGTTTTGCATAAACTACTATTTGGCACATATGCCTATTAGTACCAATTAGTAGCGTGTGAGCTGCTGGGAGCTGTTTTCAGGGGACAGACAAGCCGCTGTTCACTGATCACATTCCCTTTGATCTGTTGTGGGACTGACAGCTGAGACAATGTAATCATCTGTTCTCAGCACTTCATAGGGTCTTGCTTATCAGCTGTTATCAGAGGTCCCCGGGCAGAGCACAGCGTACGGTCCTGCTTATCAGCTGTTCTGCCTTGACGGTTTTCAAGCAGAACTGAAACTCATCGTTCGGCAGAAAACTGACAGATGGGCAGATTTACACCCAGTGATTATTCGCTTTTGGGCGATACTCGTTGCGTCTAAAGGGGCCTTTATACTATAGACAGAGGTGTAATTGATCTGACATGACTTTCCTCTAGTCTTCCAGGGATTGCTCAATCAGACTTACAGGCGCCCTTATGCCAAGATTTCAATCAAGATCAGATGAACCAATGAAGCTTTACACCCCTGAATGTGATGGTTCTCTGAGTTTACGGTCGTCGTCACGTCAGTCTCTGATAAACTAAAGCCATGCATACACTTACTCATCGGCAATCTCTATGATGATCTTTTGCTTCGTCTGCATCAGCGTGGTCCGATACAGTTTGGTAGCCATCTCTATGAGATGATCGTTGCTGAAGAGGAAATCCCCCTTGGAAGCTGCTGCAGAACCCTTGGCATAGAAAGATGGAAAACAGTTAGCGCTTCAGAGATGTTGCTCTCAGGACAATATTACATAAGCTTTCTGAATGTTGGAAGCCTGAGGAGAGCTTCTGCCGCGCCGGCACACAACGGCCTCAGGAATCCCCGCCTGCCTGTAACTTCAGAAAGCCACGTTTGGTGTTACATAATGTGACCCACTAACCCGGTTTAGACCAGAAGTAACAGTCTCAGCTCTTTCCATATTAGAGAGCCTTGCATTCACTAATGGAAGAAATGTTCTGGACTATCTGCCCCCGACCACCTAATTGCAGTAAGTTCATATACATATGTATGTCAACATACAACATCCATAGCAGCCGTCCCAAAGATCACATTTTAGGACTTCATTTCCAAATTATTGAGGAACTAATGCCATGTTGGACCCCCTCAGCAACCTGACATCTATATATATAAAGATGAAAGCCCTCACTGACTCACTCACTCAACTTCCCGATGTCGTAGAAACATGAAATTTGGCACAAGCATAGATTATCTCCAACATAGGAAAAGTGATTGGGTCCCAACTCGATTATTCCATTCTAGCGCAAAAGAATTAGCGTCGAAATTTTACGTACATAATCTAAATCTGTCACTTCCCAATGTCATAGAAACTTAAAACTTGGCACAAGCATTGATTATGTGATAAATAGTAAAAGTTAGTGGGTCCGAACTCGATTATTCAATAATACGCGCAAAAGAATTAGCGTCCAAATTTTACGTACGGAATCTAATTCTCTCACTTCCCGGTGTCATAGAAACTCGAAATTTGGCAGGAGCATTAATTATGTCAGAAATAGGAAAAGCTAATGGGTCCCAACTCGATTATTCAATTCTATGCGCAAAAGAATTAGCGTTCAAATTTTACGTACGGAATCTAATTTTCTCACTTTCCGGTGTCATAGAAAAGTGAAATTTGGCACGAGCATTGATTATGTCATAAATAGGAAAAGTTCATAGGTCCCAACTCGATTATTCAATTCTATGCGCAAAAGAATTAGCGTCCAAATTTTACGTGCGGAATGTTATTTTTTCACTTTTCGGTGCCATAGAAACGGGAAATTTGGCACGAGCATTGATTATGTCAAAAATAGGAAAAGCGAAGGGGTCCCAACTCGATTATTCCACTCTATGCGCAAAAGAATTAGCGTCCAGATTTTACGTGCGGAATGTAATTTCTTCACTTTCCGGTGTCATAGAAATGGGAAATTTGGCACGAGCATTGATTATGTCATAAATAGTAAAAGCTAATGGGTCCCAACTCGAATATTCAATTCTATGCGCAAAAGAATTAGCGTCCAGATTTTACGTGCGGAATGTAATTTCTTCACTTTCTGGTGTCATAGAAACAGGAAATTTGGCACGGGCATTGATTATGTCATAAATAGGAAAAGCTAATGGGTCCCAACTCCATTATTCAATTCTATGCGCAAAAGAATTAGCATCCAAATTTTACGTACGGAATCTAATTCTCTTACTTCCCGGTGTCATAGAAACTCGAAATTTGGCAGGATCATTGATTATGTCATAAATAGGAAAAGCTAATGGGTCCCAATTAGATTATTCAATTCTATGCGCAAAAGAATTAGCGTCCAAATTTTACGTACGGAATGTAATTTTTTCACTTTCCGGTGTCATGGAAATGTGAAATGTGGCACGAGCATTGACTGTCATAAATATGAAAAGCTAATGGGTCCCAACTTGATTATTCAATTTTAGCGCAAAAGAACTAGCGTCCAAATTTTACGTACGGAATCTAATTCTCTCACTTCTTGGTGTCATAGAAACATGAAATTTGGCACGGGCATTGATTATGTCATAAATAGTAAAAGCTAATGGGTCCCAACACGATTGTTCAATTCTAAGCGTAAAAGAATTAGCGTCCAAATTTTACATACGGAATGTAATTTTCTCACTTTCCGGTGTCATAGAAACATGAAATTTGGCACGGGCATTGATTATGTCATAAATAGGAAAAGATAATGGGTCCCAACTCGATTATTCAATTCTAAGTGCAAAAGAATTAGCGTCCAAATTTTACGTATGAAATCTAATTCTCTCACTTCCTGATGTCATTTTATATAAAGTAAACGTCGCATGGTTGCCTCCCCGTGATGTTTTCTGGGTAACGCAGAGAACTATGCAAAATGGTGAACATATGTTTTTCCGGTATCTCTAAAGTAACCACGGCTTCATAAGATTTTCCGTGTGAACACCAGATAAACACCAGTACCAAATTAACTCGGGCGAAGCCGGGTATATCAGCTAGTGGTTATATATAGTAAGAACCCCTGTGGCAATGTCTGAGGACTGACAATAATTATATCACCTGTGCAATGCTGAGGAAATCCTAAAAACATGATCTGTTGGCGGTCCCTGAGGACTGGAGTTGGGGAACACTGCTCTAGATAGCTCCTATGCTAAACCTTGCCCTAGATCTGTGCTCCTGTGTTTCCCTGACTGGTTCCCCCTTTTGCATTCCCTAATTAATCTCTCTATAAATGCCCGGCCCCGCCACTCCTGAGAGGGGATGAGAAGGTAAATCACATGCATGGAGGGAGTTTTTGCAGTCATGCATGTTCTGCTTTGGTGTTGCTGCATGCATGAGGTTCTGGGTGGGATTCCCTCGTCCGTTGGTGTCCTGTTCAGCTTGTATGCCGTTTACCATCTATGGCGAGCCGGGCCCCTAAGTTCCAGCGTGTGTCCTATTTGGACGATTGCCCCGCTAGTAGGCAGGACTATTAGGGTTGGAGTTGTCTTGTTAGAGTAGGGACTCACGAGGCAATGAGGACCCTTGTCACGGGCTTGTGAGCTTAAGTGTTGTGGCCACAGTATGAACTAAAACCTTGTATTTACTAGTTATTCCTGAGGTGCGGTAAGTGTTTTGGCATTTGTCAGTCATTGTTGGGTGTCCCATTAACGGTTCAGTCTGTTTCAGTGTCCGTTTGTGTACCTCCCCTTCTAGTCGCGTTCGTCCTGGGCGAGGTGTGAATTATGCTCAGGTTGGATGTGACACCTACACAGTGGCTTGTTAACAACTGGGGTCCATGGCTTCATGGGGTCTGTGCCAAACCACATGTACGGCTCCACACAGTTCAGAGAGACATTTAACCCCTTCCAGCCTCAGGAACTAACGTTTACTTCATGGCTGGGAAGGGGTTCTGGTTAATGGACGTAAACTTGCAGGGATACAAGTATATGTATAGTTTGGGTATTGTCACAATCATACAAACCTACAGAAAAAAATGTATCACGCCATTTATGCTGTACGACTAACGCTGTAAAGAAAAAAAGGCCAACAAGGGCAGAAGGTGTATTTTTCTCCCTTTCCTCCATAAAAACAAAAAGAAAGTTCTACAATCCCTTCTACACATTGTATGATGCGAGACGAATCTACCTCTTTGAGATGGAGCGCAAAGAAGCCGTCACTTTGGGAACTCATGCTGACTTTGGTGACGTCTCCCAGAGGGACTTCCAGCTTGATCTGGCCCGACTTGTGGTCCGCAATGATGACATTACCCTTCGTTAACAAGAAGACTCTGGCTGCTCCCTGTGGGGCGAGAGGAATGCTCAGCTGATCAACGTTACGTGACGGACACCGAGAAGATGCCCAACTTGTTGCATGAGATCCAGATGTGGCCACACAAGGCAGGAGCGTTACACCGAGGTTAGACTACCACTTGTAAAGCCCCTGCCCAGCCATAGTGACAGTCAGTCTGATCAGTGGGGGTCCGGGTGTGGAGACTCCTACTGATCACTGAAGCAACGGGGCAGAAGCGCTCACCAAGCAGGGTGCATTACTCCTCAGCCATGGCAGGGGGATACATAGAAGTCAGCGGAGGAGGAGCGAACACAACAGCACTTTTGCCCCTTCATTTCAGCAAGCAGTGGGGTCTCCGCATCCAGATTGTCGCTGCTCAAAACGACTGAACGTTACTAGAACACGCCAAAAGCTTTACAGAAGGGCGGTATTCCCAAAACTGACTGATCACCTGTCCATGTATAAAGGTCTAATCAGTGGAAACCCCCCAACCCCAAGAATGGGATCCCATGCCCCCCTATAGACTGGCGCAATGCACGCCCTGCCACCCGCAGTCATGTGGAGATGGATTGGAGTAGTGGTTGCATATGGGCAGTGCCAGTCCATTCATCTTCAATGGCACTGCCAGACATAGCAGGGGCACTTGTACTCAGCCATTCCCCTCAGCCCCATATGCGACCTCCACTCCATTCAATCTCCATATCACTGTGAGGGGAGGGGGCTTCGGTGAGGCGTATGGGCATGGCACCCCCATTCTCAGGATTGATGGGGGTCTCAACAGTGAAACTCCCACCGAGCAGACGTTATCCTATGGGCGGGTGATAAAACTCAATCTTGGCACGACCCCTTTCAGGATGGAGACATCTCTGTATCTGATCTCTCCAGAGTCCGGGGTAGTCCAATGTGGACACAGCCACGCCATCTTCTTCATAAGTAGGAAGATGGAACAATGCCTCTACAGCGCCGCCTATTGGAAGGCAGTGTTCCAGCAGGTCAATGTCTGACCTTTTAACAAGCCTGGTCACTGGGAATTGTCATTGCTACAAGGCTTGTTGGAAGGTCGGGTATTGACTTGCAGGAACACTGCCCTCCACTAGGTGTGAAAACCATGCTGGTGCGCTGGCGCAACTCTGCATACAAGCCGTGAGGCAACAGGATGACATATCCGACCTCTATGGTGTTCAGTACATTAAAGGACGGCAGAAGATACACATCTGGGGGTGACCCCTTCATCAGCCATGCTGGGGGGTCCGAAATACAATAAGTACAGTGTCAAAGGAGAACGTAAGGAACAAGCCAAGACACAAAACATAGCCCCTCGGCCTCGTGTAGCGAAGCAGCCCCCTGCTGGTCATGTGTTATATCTCTATCATCAAGCATGTGACGCCGCGATCCCAGGTGGAATGTTCTAGAATCTAACCCCATGTCTTACCTTTCCATTGGCTCGGTTGATTTTACTCACAATGTCCGCAATTATTATTTTATCTTCAATGGCGTCACTTAGCTTCTTATATTTGGGAGTTTTGCTGATTTCCAAATAATCCCCTTGGAACGGCTGTCCAACACTAAAACAAGACGGTGCAGATTAGTTGGGTGGTTGTATGCAGCAGAGCCGGCAACAAACCCCCAGCAGATGTAGTCCATTGTCAGATGTGAACAGAGACCCCCGCCCTCCCAGACAACGGTGCCAGCTGCAGAACCAGCAAGCTTCTTCCTTCTCTGAGGGGTGAGACAGAGAAGACGGTGGGGAGTAGTTGGGTGGTTGTACGTAGCAGAGCCGGCAGCAAACCCACGGCAGATGTAGTCTATTCTCCGAAGCTGTTGCAGAATATTGCATCCCGCGTGATAAGTCCCCAACATAACTACCTGAGCCTGAACCATCCTGAAGCACTGCAGGTCGGGATTTTGGAAACAATCCGGGAACCCTTGCATTTGTAACGCGCCGACTTACCTGGCCGGGTACAGGGACTTCCTCTCCTTGAAGAGCTCACTGGCTTCCAGCTTTTCTTCATAAATGAACTTCCTTTGTTCTGTGAACTGGTCCCTGTACTTCTTGCACTAGAAACAGAATGAAATGTGTGATGATGGGCGGAGCCTGCTGAGCCGCCTCCAGCCCCCAGACCCCCATTGTCCCGGGTTCTTCATGCAGTCACCACAGACCTTCTATGAATGTGAATGTGCTTCCTAAAAAAATGCATGAAGAGGAAACACAGCAGCGAGTCCGAACAACAAGTGGCGGTAAGTCAGCAGTCCGGGACCCGGAACTAGTTGAACGTGGCGAAGACCCTCTACAGTAGGTGCGGGGGTGGCCACTTCTACAGAGACAAAGGCTTAGCCAAAGATGCTGGTAAACCACGCTGCCGTCCCGGACGGACCCGCTGAGGAGCGGACAAGGAGAAATGTAGAGAAGGCAAACATGACAAGCAGGGCTGATTCAGGCTCAAACCTGGCCTGTTTGCAGGAAGCTCGTGGGCCCGACCCGCTTCACATCCCCGTCCTCTCTATGTAACCAGACTTGTCATGTCTTCATTATTACTAAGTCCTTCAGCAGAATCCACATAGGTACGCCATCTAGTGGCTGATTTGCTTGTCAGGGTTTTGTCCCACTGCTGCTTTCATCCATCCACTGAAGTAAGGAGGAGATTAGAAGGGGTCGTCCAGTTGTAAACTATTCATGGCTGATCATCAGCCGTAGATTGGCTGGGCTCTGCCACCTGCGAACCCCGCTGATCAGCTGCTCACTCATACACTGAGCTGATTTTGTTAGGAAGTAGACAGCTCCATTCTTACTGCAGTGGCCAGGCTTGGTATAGCAGGCAAAGTTCTCATTCATGCACAAACACACCAGTCCAGTGGACAGCTGATTGGCGGGGGTCTTGGGCAACAGACCCCAAAAGATCTACTGTTGACAACCTATCCTGTGGATAGGCCATAAATAGTTTACCTGGACATCCCCTTGAAGCCACATTCTACAGGCTATGATGTATAGGATAGGCACCATCTCCCATTCCCCAATGTGGCAGTGCCGTTGCTTAGAATATGGGTTGTCCGGCACTTTTCCACAGCGGCCACCAGCTCCACAGCCGGCTACGCTTCCCAGTGGATGGGCTGCCCACATGTTCATCTACATTAGATCATTTTACATCGCTGCTGCCTGGGCGCTGTGCAGCAGTCATGTCATTTAGGTTGGGGACTCCTCCGGGTATGGCAGCAGGTAAAACACCTGTTACTAACAGCTTCATTGGGACCCGATTTGTTCAGGTCCCGATGACGTCATCAGTGACAGCCATTCACAGTGCTCACCACGAAACTTGGCATACTACAAAGGCTCCCTGCACGGGCGTCTGTTCGCTTCCCTCTCCTGTCAGTGTGAGGTGAGTCTAGTATGTAACACACATTAACCCCTTCTCTTACAATCACTTACACCCTTTCCTTACTATAGGTGACTGTACAGTATAGGGGGGGGATCTTTAGTATTTGGCCCTGTAGATTTTGCTGCACATTTTGACACGGAGGAACAGCTGGTTACATCCTTCCAAACGCTATATTTTCTCCTTAGGGAGAGCAACTATACTATAAACTAAGTGAGGAGACTCAAATGGCCACACACGCTCCTCTGGGTAATATGCAAATAAGGGAGATGGAATTAATCCTCCACAGCGCCACCTATTGTAAGGCAGCTTTCCTTCAAGCCAAAAGTCAAACTCTTTATACAAGCATTGTAACAATGACTGGGAATTAAAAGCAAAGCCAGACTCCATGTACAGACAGCTGTTTCAGGGGTTTTGCCCTTCATCAGTGTACAGTAGGAATCTGGCTTTGCTAACGAGAGGCCTGGGACGGGGGGCAGAAACAAGCGGCAGCCACGGGGCGGTGAAGGGTCTCTTCTAGGACAAGCAGCAGCAATGGGGTGGTGAGGGGTCCCCTCTAGGACAAGCAGCAGCCACGGGGTGGTGAAGGCTCTCCTCTAGGACAAGCCGCAGGCACAGGGAAGTGAAGGGTCTCCTCTAGGACAAGCGGCAGCCACAGGGCAGTGAAGGGTTTGCTCTAGGACAAGCGGCAGCCACGGGGCAGTGAAGGGTCTCTTCCAGGACATGTGGCAGCCATGGGGCAGTGAAGGGTCTCCTCTAGGACATGCGGCAGCCATGGGGCGGTGAAGGGTCTCCTCTGCGACAAGCGGCAGCCACAGGGTGGTGAAGGGTCTCCTCTAGGACAAGCGGCAGCCACGGGGCGGTGAAGGGTCTCCTCTACGACAAGCGGCAGCCACGGGGCGGTGAAGGCTCTCCTCTACGACAAGCGGCAGCCACGGGGCGGTGAAGGATCTCCTCTAGGACAAGCGGCAGCCACGGGGCGGTGAAGGATCTCCTCTAGGACAAGCGGCAGCCACGGGGCGGTGAAGGGTCTCCAGGCCTTCTCCCAAGGACTCCTTCAGTTACTTCTCTGGGTATCGTTAGAGAAGCTCTGAGTGTCTCTGGGGTTCATAAACGGCATCTTTACTTTTGTAACATTTCCCCTGCGCAACAGAGTCCAGTGACCCATCCGAGAGGTAAGCAGGTATGGCCAATCCCCCTGTGCCTATACCCGATCGCCCTCTTCCTGCACCGAGGGGGCTACAACATTTTCATGGGTGAAGCCTCGCTGCCTCATTCTCTCCAAAGCTTCTACCTGAATTATTATCTGTGAGCACCATGGCTGAACCCCCATACACACAACAAGGCGGTTGGCCGACTGCCCGTCTCGCCTACAGCATTCTACACTCATATGGACTAGAAGCTCCCCCCATCCAACCCCTGGTGTCTCCCACCATCTGCCTGATTGTCGGTGGAGTCCATTGTGTGGGCAGCGTTAGGCCTGTTAGGAGGCTAAAGCCTCATGCACACGGACGGGTTTGATGCGCGGGAAATTCGCAAATCACGCCGCTCAGAGGGAAGCATGGACGTCCGCAAATTAATTAAAGCATGCAGATTTGTTTTGCGGACCTTTTGCTCCAGAGAACAAATCGCAGCATGCTCCATTTTTTTGTGCGAATCCCGCACTGATGGCTCCCATTGAAGTCAATGGAAGCCGTCTGACGTGCAGCTCGCCCGCAGCTGACAGCGCAGACGGACCGCGGATCACGCGGGAAAGCAGGAGATTTAAATTTAAAAAACTGGACTGCACACGTCCAACGGCGAGCCGTGAGGACCACGCGCAGTACAGCGAACCCGGAAGTGGGGGTGTCCATGCGGAAACGGGGAACGCAGGAAAGCAAGGGTCACTGGATTCCCTGCACAGAGTCCGACCAGCCCGTAGACAGGAGGCCTAATTGTGCCGGTCACCGAGACTCCGAGATATCATGTGATTAAGAGATGAAAGGAGAACATTCATTGAAGCAGAAAGGAGTCACTCTTGTAAATGACTGCAAACCCCTAAAAACACCCAAAAACCTATCATGGTACTTGTGGTTTTCTATCAACTGCTTGCAATGTGCGTACAAACCCGGGGATGTGACTTCAGTAGTAACTTCTATGTCGGTCCAACAGTCACTGGGCAACAAGGTAGGTGGCCGCACCGTGACGGGCGCAGCCGGGCCTCATTAAACCTCGGATAGGACTATGGAGGCATTCGCTCTGCATATAAAGAGTGAAGCCCACCCCCCCGCATGGCCGTCAGCCACATCCTCTTGTGCATCATCATTGGCCTCAGCCAGCCGAAGACCTTTGGCAATCTCTCTATGGCTCACACACATCTTTCGAGGTCCAATACTGCAAAACCAGCCCTCCCCAAAACCTCCTAAACAAGAGCAGATGGAAAGATTCGAAGCAGATGCTCCCCGCTGCGTACCCGCCACAGATGGAACAGCCTCCGCAGCTCCTTGTGTGTTGCATCCAAGAAGAGGAAGGGCCTTGTTGGCCAGTTGTTGTCTATGGGCGAAGCCGAGGGGACCTTATTCTTCATCTCCAAGAAGTACTTCTGCATCTGTGTAATAAGAGAAGAGTTAGGAAGAATCTGAGAACATTAGACAATTACTACTGCTATCCACAGGATGGGTGAGAAGGGTCTGGTCGGGGGGTCTTCAGTGTCATTCATTGCCCATGGGACTGGCAGAGTTAGTTTGGCTGCCCCACTGACATGAATGGAGTGGCGGCCGGGCATGCTCGGCCATCAATGTGACATGACTGGGAGGAGAATCCCTGCAATGACAGCAAGGGGGGAACACAAGACCCCCCAATCAGACTGATAGGTGATAGGTGATACAAGTGTTTTGTGGTCCAGCCGGTTCCCCGGGGACTTCCTGATCAGTGGGGTCCGGCAGTCTGACACCAACATATCAGCTCGTTACCCTGCATCCTCCGTAAAATATTTCTGTCCAGATTAATGTGATCACAATTAATGTTTTTGCAGAATTCTGGCTCAATTTGCACAAACGGAGGTCCGTTCCTTGAACCACATTTACTGGCATTTCAGCCCGTTTCTGCACCTCGCTCCGTACGTCAATGTGGCACAGTTGACCATCAGTTGTCACATTCCCTCCACTGGAGCTGACTACCCACCGGGGTGCAAGGCTCGCCCCGTCCTGCAGTGACCACAGCCTTGCAGTTCTGAATGTGGAGAACACCTTGAAAAGACCCTTTTTCATGGCACGGTGTTCACGGGGTTAACGGGTGACTTCAGGGTGAAGTTAAAAGGCAGCGCCGGCTGTCAGTGCTGGGATACAGCGAGGTCGGAGTGGAAGCCGCTGCTCCGACCTGTGTAGTGGCCGGCGCTTGTAACTGCAGGCTGGGGTCCCATTGGTTTCAATGAGAGCTGCGCCTACAATTACGAGCGCCGGCCACTACACAGGTGGGAGCAGCGGCTTCAACCCCGACCCCGGTCTATCCCAGAACTGAAAACAGCTGCCAACCCCTTTACCCATATTTGCAGTTACATTTGCACTTCGTATTTTCAGCAGGTTCCCCAAGCCCCGCGGTCTCACCACGCCCCCTCTGATCGCATGGGGAGGGGCTGGGTGGGGCCTGGCGGCTGCTGCGGGCACATGGACGACGCTGCGGGGCAAAAACAAATCGCTGCAGGTCCCATTTTTTCGAGTCTCTCTGAACGCATCGCCCGTTGTTTTCAATGGGGCAGTGAAACACATGGCAAACCGCGTGATGTGCGCACGAGTGCGCTGCGATACCGGCGCAACGGGCCCACTGAAATCAATGGACAACGCTTGTCAGCCAATCCTATGAAACAAGCCGGAGGAGCGCAATTTCAGAGAAGTGATGAGAAGTTTTGCACATCTGAAGGTAAAACGCACGCCGACCGGCGCGACATCAGGCTGCGTTTCTTGGCCCGACATCACGCTCGCCCGTGTGAATGTAGCCATATGGATTAAATGCAACAAATGGCTGGTAGTTAAAGGGTTAAACAATGCAGACTCCGGTTCTAGAAGCCTGAAGCACAGTAAGATTGCGTATAAACCAGCTGGTGGTCCCGCCCGCGCGCCCACTCGCCCGCCCGCGCCCGCCACTCACTATTCTCTGCACCGTGAACTCATAAATCTTCTTTCCAGCATTGGCGCGGAAAAACTTCCTGTATTCTCTGCGCACCTAAACAGATGGAGATAAGCAGAGTTAATGAGGGTCCCGACCCAATTCAAAAAGACCCCAACAAGACTGCAGCCACCAAAGAGGCTTCTGGGAAAAACATAAAAAAACCACAAACGGATTAGTTATACCTTCACTGCTCTAGTACAGAAGACACAAAACAAGGACGTCACAAGTCAGGGATGACGAGGGTTATAAGGAGGGGGGGATGGGGTAACGGGTGGGGGGAGGAAACATGGACGTTAGACACACAGTAAGTCAGGTGACAGCGGGCGGCGTTCTGGGCGCCGCGGAGCCGGTGAGTTTACTCCCCAATGACAAGTAAAGTTCTAGGAAACTAGAAGTTATGCTGTGGGAAAATAGTGAGATGCTCTCCGGGACAAGGAGCCCCCCCTAGTAATCACAGGGAGGGAATTGGGGGGATTCCTGCGCTTAAGTTCTGGAATCCAGTGACGGGCACCAAAATACGTCGTATTTTATCGTATCGTGCTTCAGAGTATGCCCTACGGCCTCTTAACCCCTTGAGGACACGGACACTTGGGACACAGAATGCAGCACTAAGCTCTCCCAGAAGGTTGTGTGTTCAATCCCCGTGTGGTTCAGGTAGCTCAAGGTCAACTCAGCCTTCATCCTTCCAAGGTCGGGAAAATGAGCCCCCAGCTTGGAGGGGGTTAATAAATTACCTGCAGAATAAGTTGGCGCCTTACAAATAACAGGGCTTTTTGCTCCGTTTTGCCTGTCTGTAGCTGTCGGCTGCCGCGGCGATTCTACTATTCATGTAACATATAACATTGCAGCGGTCTGTTGGGCGGTGCGGTTCTTCCCGTTATTCCGTGTTTGTACGGTTCTTGGGAGAACAAAGTCCGGTTGGTTTTTCTTGCCCTACAAATATCTGCGCACCTTCTGTTGCCGTCAGCTGAAGACGTTTGTTGTATTGCTCCTCCCGCCTTGACCTCCCCTTCGCCGTCGCGGTCCGCGCCTTGGTGTTTGCGGGACGAGTTCTGTTTCTCAATGATACTATTTAATGTTCCATATGAAGAACTCCTAAACAGTTCCACCCTTTTTGGTTGTG
Source organism: Eleutherodactylus coqui (assembly GCA_035609135.1). NCBI lineage: Eukaryota > Metazoa > Chordata > Amphibia > Anura > Eleutherodactylidae > Eleutherodactylus > Eleutherodactylus coqui. Next base: position 210,875,532 of record CM069412.1, on the reverse strand, counting down.
TCCGGTTTCTACGGCGCCCTCACCGCTACCAAAATGACCGGGTGACGTTCTTCTGCGGCTCGCTGCGATTACCACACCAGACTTCAGTCACTTTTGGTTGGCTTTATTTTCATGTCCTATGTTATTTTTTTTCAAAGGTATTTCATTATTTTTCTCGTTATTTTCTTCGGGCAGCCGTAACGTTTTTATTTTACCGTAGCCATAGTTGTGCGCGGCTTGTGTTGTGCGCGGCTCATGTTGTGCGCGTGTCGTGTTGTGCGCGGCTCGTGATGTGCGCCGCTCACGTTGCGCGCCGCTTGTGATGTGCGCCGCTCACGTTGCGCGCCGCGTCCAGTAGTTTCTATTAGTACTGTTCGGTAGTACATACAACTTTTGATCACTTTTTATTAGATTTTTTCTTTGACACAAGGAGATCAAAAACGCACATTCTTGGCTTTACTGTTTTTTTCTGACGCCGTTCACCGTACGGGGTAAATAATACTTTGATAGATCAGACTTCTACGGACGCGCCGATGCCAAATATGTGTTTTGTTTTATTATTTAGATTCTTTTATTATAGATATGGCAAAAGTTATTTTTTTTTACTTTTATTACTTTTTTTTTTATAAGTAGTAAAACTTTTTAAAACTTATTTTTACTTTTTTTTCCCCCAGAGTGGACAACGACTTGTGCTGCTTCGATTGCTCCGGCAGTATGATGTAATGCCACAGCATTACATTATACCGCAATCTGACAGGCATTCCATCAGGCCACACCCCAAGCATGGCTTGATAGGCACTCTGCAACAGCAGCCCTGGAGCCTTTCAGAAGCCCCCGGCTGCCATGGTAACCACACAGCAACCCACGATCTCCCTCCATACACACCCAGAATATGCAGGATGGAACTGTATGTCCTGTGGCGTTAAGGGGTTAAAGTAGTGAAATGTGGTAGAAAAACCAATGTAGAGACTTTCAATAAAAAATAAAAGCATTTGCAAAAACAGGAGAGTGGCCGACTGACGGATGTGCCGAGCTCAGAAGTGGAAGATACACCATGCTTATACAGGGGAGCCTCCAAGATGGTAACGGTTTGCTCAGGAGTCTTAAGACCGCCTATAAAAATATATATTAGTGAAGTAACGCCCCGGGTGCGGGCGCAGCTGGCGGAATATGAAGGTCAGCTTCTCCCCTTTATTTTAAACCAGTATGAAAAGACGTGTTTCGTGGCAGCGCCCCTTCCTCAGTCATGCCGGGGGTACACCTTGTGTTGGCTGTTGGTGTACCCGGCAGAGAGGCCAGGTACCCTTCCACTATGTGGAAGCTAAGAGATGGGCAGAGCGGCAGCTCCTTAAATCATCGTGGCATTTGGTCATTCCCCTTTGACCAGAGTACTCCCTACATACTGCTAGTGTAATTGGCTTCCCATCAATCTGCACTATTGTGTGCCGAGGATAGAGAATTTGGGCGGTGAGCCCTACTAGGGACAAGAACCGATGTGTCCGATGACGACGCTGATTGGTTCCTGAAGAACACGTAAATACACGGTCCCTGCTGGTCTTCGTAAGACCCCTCGATGCTACGGGCTTTGGCTCGCTGCTGTAGTCTCTCGCTGGTCTTGTCTACAACGGGACGCTCAATGCTTCAGCCTCTGATAGCAGTGAATGTTCACTCGAAAACCACTCCGACGTATTTATGTGCATCCAGTAGACTCGACAACCCATGAGCATTGGGGTGGGGTCGGAATGTAAAATCCACGGCCACCAGAGGAGCGCGCGTCTCCTAACTAACTGGTGATACCTTGTCCCGACAAATGGTTCTAAGATTGTGGAGCTGAACACTCATGGCCCCAGGTGACGCTCCCAGGCAGCCCTTCATCTGCTTCGTGAAGATTTTGAGCGACTTGTCAGACGATAGTTGTCCCATGCGGAGCCGCCTCAAGGTCTTGTGTAACATCGCAGTCATGGATTTGCCTTTGGTGATTTGACATCACCCGCCTGCAGCATATAACATTAGTGCATGCAGTATGTATCCGTTAGTAGCGCTCAACAGGCCAACATGTCAGGGCAGATATGTGACACGGTCTAACAGAGAAGCTGCCTTCGTTACCCGTTTTGCCCAATAGTTTCTGGCCTTCCTTACCTTAAACTAGTGAAACAATTCTTTGTGTCCTCCGAACACTCAACACAACATAAAGGGTCAACATTTTCTTCTAGGGGACATGAAGTTTGTAGAAGGTCTAACAACATCAGCGCACAAGTTTACAAGAACCACAGCAAGCAGCTAGACACGGACAGGAAGCAATCGGTCACAGATTGGGGTTAGTGAAACTTGGTATTACATCAGTAGAGGAAGTACCTTGAGTCCAAGCCAGTAAGCCCAAATGACTGCCACTGCATGCTTACGCCTAGCCTCCTCCTTCAAGCGTTTCAATTCCCTCCGAGCCTAAAATGTTTAGATATTGAGTGGAAACAGAGCTGGAGCAGAAAGTAAAGTCACCAGAAGAGAACGGCCCAAATAAGACAAAGAAAAGTCTGGAGGTCGTAGGAGAAATAACATGGCAGATCGGAGAGGCACCAAGCGGGATGCTATACATGGGAGGAGGTCCTGGGGCAGCACGTCTACTATGGGACCAACATGGCAGATTGGAGAGGTGCCAAGCTGAACACTATACATGGGAGGAGGTCCTGGGGCAGCACATCTATACTATGGGACCAACATGGCAGATCGGAGAGGTGCAAAGCTGAACACTATACATGGGAGGAGGTCCTGGGGCAGCACGTCTACTATGGGACCAACATGGCAGATCGGAGAGGTGCCAAGCTGAACACTATACATGGGAGGAAGTCCTGGGGCAGCACGTCTATACTATGGGACCAACATGGCAGATCGGAGAGGTGCCAAGCTGAACACTATACATGGGAGGAAGTCCTGGGGCAGCACGTCTACTATGGGACCAACATGGCAGATTGGAGAGGTGCCAAGCTGAACACTATACATGGGAGGAGGTCCTGGGGCAGCACATCTATACTATGGGACCAACATGGCAGATCGGAGAGGTGCAAAGCTGAACACTATACATGGGAGGAGGTCCTGGGGCAGCACGTCTATACTATGGGACCAACATGGCAGATCGGAGAGGTGCCAAGCTGAACACTATACATGGGAGGAGGTCCTGGGGCAGCACATCTATACTATGGGACCAACATGGCAGATCGGAGAGGTGCAAAGCTGAACACTATACATGGGAGGAGGTCCTGGGGCAGCACGTCTATACTATGGGACCAACATGGCAGATCGGAGAGGTGCCAAGCTGAACACTATACATGGGAGGAAGTCCTGGGGCAGCACGTCTACTATGGGACCAACATGGCAGATTGGAGAGGTGCCAAGCTGAACACTATACATGGGAGGAGGTCCTGGGGCAGCACCTCTATACTATGGGACCAACATGGCAGATCGGAGAGGTGCCAAGCTGAACACCATACATGGGAGGAGGTCCTGGGGCAGCACGTCTATACTATGGGACCAACATGGCAGATTGGAGAGGCACCAAGTGGGATGCTATACATGGGAGGAGGTCCTGGGGCAGCACATCTATACTATGGGACCAACATGGCAGATCGGAGAGGCACCAAGCGGGTTGCTATACATGGGAGGAAGTCCTGGGGCAGAACGTAAATTCTATGGGACCAACATGGCAGATTGGAGAGGCACCAAGTGGGATGCTATACATGGGAGGAGGTCCTGAGCAGCACATCTATACTATGGGACCAACATGGCAGATCGGAGAGGCACCAAGCTGAACACTATACATGGGAGGAGGTCCTGGGGCAGCACGCCTATACTATGGGACCAACATGGCAGATTGGAGAGGCACCAAGCGGGATGCTATACATGGGAGGAGGTCCTGGGGCAGCACGTCTATACTATGGGACCAACATGGCAGATCGGAGAGGTGCCAAGCTGAACACTATACATGGGAGGAGGTCCTGGGGCAGCACATCTATACTATGGGACCAACATGGCAGATCGGAGAGGTACCAAGCGGGATGCTATACATGGGAGGAGGTCCTGGGGCAGCACGTCTATACTATGGGACCAACATGGCAGATCGGAGAGGTGCCAAGCGGGATGCTATACATGGGAGGAGGTCCTGGGGCAGCACGTCTATACTATGGGACCAACATGGCAGATCGGAGAGGTACCAAGCGGGATGCTATACATGGGAGGAAGTCCTGGGGCAGCACGTCTATACTATGGGACCAACATGGCAGATCGGAGAGGTGCCAAGCGGGATGCTATACATGGGAGGAGGTCCTGGGGCAGCACGTCTATACTATGGGACCAACATGGCTGATCGGAGAGGTGCCAAGCTGAACACTATACATGGGAGGAAGTCCTGGGGCAGCACGTCTATACTATGGGACCAACATGGCAAATCGGAGAGGTGCCAAGCTGAACACTATACATGGGAGGAAGTCCTGGGGCAGCACGTCTACTATGGGACCAACATGGCAGATCGGAGAGGTACCAAGCGGGATGCTATACATGGGAGGAGGTCCTGGGGCAGCACGTCTACTATGGGACCAACATGGCAGATTGGAGAGGTGCCAAGCAGGATGCTATACATGGGAGGAGGTCCTGGGGCAGCACGTCTATACTATGGGACCAACATGGCAGATTGGAGAGGCACCAAGCGGGATGCTATACATGGGAGGAGTTCCTGGGGCAGCACGTCTATACTATGGGAGCAACATGGCAGATCGGAGAGGTGCCAAGCTGAACACTATACATGGGAGGAGGTCCTGGGGCAGCACGCTTATACTATGGGACCAACATGGCAGATCGGAGAGGCACCAAGCGGGATGCTATACATGGGAGGAGGTCCTGGGGCAGCACGTCTATACTATGGGACCAACATGGCAGATCGGGGAGGTCAGGAGCTGGATAGATGAGCCACATATTTACCGCTTCAGGCTCCTTAACACACACTACAACTGGAAGTCATCAGAAAAGGTAAAAGAAGGTTTGTGCCGTCTTACTCTACAAGTACTGTAAGACCACAGATATGTTACTCATAGCTGCATTACAAGGAGTCATCGTTCCCAATTAAGCCTTTTTTTTACTGAAAGCTTAGAACGCTATAAAATAACACATGGAGTAATATCCACCTTATCGCCTGCAGCAGGGTTTGGTAGCCTCTGATTCAACACGTAAATCAGGATAATCTCTGTTTTCTGGCTAAACACTTGCGTTAAGCGAACTTTTGAAAAGTTCGGTTTGGCCAGTAAGCTGAACTTCATCAAAAAGTTTGAGTCGGTCCTCATTAGCTTGAAACAGAACTTCACCAATACCACTAAAACTGGGGTATAACACTAAGGGCCACTAAAGGGCCCCTAGGTTCAAAAGGACAACATCAGCATAGAGCTTGATTGGGTTTCTTCTTCATAGTAATAATCACCACCTTATAGAACACAGAAGAAGAAACACAAATACGGGGATAACATACAAACTCCATACAGATGGTGTCCTTGGTCAGAATTGAACCTAGGAACCCAGTGCTACTAGGCAACTGTCACATCTATCTGCTGAGACCTGTGGTTCTACTGATGCTCTGGGGTTCTCCTGTTCAGGTGTGGGGATAGTGCTGGCTGGGTGTGTGTGTCTCCAGTCAGCCAATCACTCTAGGTCAGTACACATAAGAGCTGTCTCCCCAGGTGTGGGTGTGGCCAGCTGTCTCCCCAGGTGTGGGTGTGGCCAGCTGTCTCCCAGGTGTGGTCAGCTTTCTTTGTTCTCATTCCCTCTCTATGTGTGTTGGCTGCCAGAAAGGTTTGTGTTTTGTCTGGACTCCTGGTTAGTGTAGGGACTAGCGGTATAGCCCGGAGCCGTAACGTGGCCCGCTAGCTTCCATATTTTGGCCAAGATGTCAACAAATACCTGGCATTTATAGCATTTACATCTGCTACACGTGTTTGTGTATTGGCTGCTGTATGGTGTGATTATGGCTGTGTGTGTCTTACTATCCTGCCCAGTTGTCCCTGTTGGGGGTGGCATATGTATATGCCTGGGTGCGTGGGTTCCTAGGGGCAGCAAGGGCCCAGTTCCATAGACCTATTGGGGGTGATGTCTCCAGCAGCCTGATCACTGGAGCATGAAGGTCAGACACCGGCAGCGGACCGCAGCAGCAGGGGGTTGGTAAGGTGATTATTACTCTCTGTTATTTTATACCAGGGAAGCAGCTTTCACAGCGAAGTCCTTCAGGGTACTTTTACACCGGCCAGCAGTCGCTCCAACAAGCAATTATGGGCAAATCCACTGAGCAAGCAATGGTCCAACCGCTGGGGCGGCTGCCTATCGCCAAAACCCCCAATGGCTGTCTCATGTAAAAGTATCCTTAATGAAGTACAGTAACGGAGTTACAAAACAATTACACTTCATTCCATCTGATTGGAAGAGCTGGAGAGTCAACAATTAGATACAAACGGATTCTTCATTTTTAATTAGTGATCCTTCTATGTTACAGGTTACGAGCACATGCTTCTAGACTCGTCACGCATGCAGAGTTATTCAACATGGGAACTAACACGGACCACTTAAGGGGATGTTCACACACGAAGCCGCCCCAAAATCCACTTACAATCCGCTGCTTTTTCAACAAAACAGATTTTTTTTCTGCTGCAGATTAAAGGGCCGCTCCAGCAAAAAATACATCCCCGCCTAGTGGATTGCCGATCACACTCTGGGGGTCTCCCCCCTAGCGGATTGCCGGTCACACTCTGGGGGTCTCTCCCCTAACGGATTGCCAATCACACTATGGGGGTCTCCCCCCTAGCGGATTGCCGATCACACTATGGGGGTCTCCTCCCTAGCGGATTGCCGATCACACTATGGGGATCTCCTCCCTAGCGGATTGCCGATCACACTATGGGGGTCTCCCCCCTAGCGGATTGCCGATCACACTATGGGGGTCTCCTCCCTAGCGGATTGCCGATCACACTATTGGGGTCTCCTCCCTAGCGGATTGCCGGTCACACTCTGGGGGTCTCCCCCCTAGCGTATTGACGGTCACACTCTGGGGGTCTCCTCCCTAGCGGATTGCCGATCACACTATGGGGGTCTCCCCCCTAGCGGATTGCTGATCACACTATGGGGGTCTCCTCCCTAGCGGATTGCCGATCACACTATGGGGGTCTCCTCCCTAGCGGATTGCCGGTCACACTCTGGGGGTCTCCCCCCTAGCGTATTGACGGTCACACTCTGGGGGTCCTTCCCCTAGCAGATTGCCGATCACACTCTGGGGGTTTCCCCCCTAGTGGATTGTTGATCACACTCTGGGGGTCTCCCCCCTAGCGGATTGCCGATCACACTTTGGGGGTTTCCCCCCTAGCGGATTGCCGATCACACTTTGGGGGTTTCCCACCTAGCGGATTGCTGATCACACTCTGGGGGTCTCCCCCCTAGCGGATTGCCAATCACACTCTGGGGGTCTCCCCCCTAGCGGATTGCCAATCACACTCTGGGGGTCTCCCCCCTAGCGGATTGCCAATCACACTCTGGGGGTCTCCCCCCTAGCGGATTGCCAATCACACTCTGGGGGTCTCCCCCCTAGCGGATTGCCGATCACACTCTGGGGGTCTCCCCTCTAGCGGATTGCCGATCACACTCTGGGGGTCTCCCCCCTAGCGGATTGCCGATCACACTCTGGGGGTCTCCCCCCTAGCGGATTGCCGATCACACTCTGGGGGTCTCCCCCCTAGCGGATTGCCGATCACACTCTGGGCGTCTCCCCCCTAGCGGATTGCCGGTCACACTCTGGGCGTCTCCCCCCTAGCGGATTGCCGATCACACTCTGGGGGTTTCCCCCCTAGTGGATTGCCGATCACACTCTGGGGGTCTCCTCTGTGTATTTCCAGAAGGGTCTGCGCCCCCTATGGGCAGTGGTAGGGATCATACAACAGCCTCACACAAACTGAGAGTCTGACTAGAAAATGAATACATAAACCCAAGTAGATCAGAGCCGGTCAGAAGTGAGATCACATAACCATCCGAGGAGAAAGAGCGTAAACCTCAGAGAGAACTAACCAACCAAGATAACATGAGCCAGCATATACAGGGGGATAATGAATGAATACAAAAAAATCACAGGAGCGCCCCTTTAAAAAAAGTCATGTCACTCCTTAGGGGAGCTTTCACGCAGGATGGAATATTCTACTTTATAGAAAACTCTGCGCCAAATTCCGCGCGTCTAAAGTGCAGATTTCATGCAGAATTAAAAGCTGGAGTTTTCTGCAGTAATTCCTTGGCAAAATCCGCATTCGGATTTCTGCAGCGGAGTGTTCGGCGGTGTCCGGCGACGCACGCTGCAGACTGTGCCGGGAGAGAATCTCAGCTGCTGTATTAGAGGCGCGAACCGCGTGGACAAAGCAGACACGGCCCGCTGTGTGAACATACCCTTCAGGTACCGGCATGCATCCACAGGCGGTCGGCATTGGGTGAGATGGCTAGAGGAGCGGTCATGGGGTTAATGGGTTGGTTAGTGATGAATCAGATTGGAGGACTGATGGGTGATGGTGGATGTATGCGTGAAATACCTGAAGTCCAAGCCAGTAAGCCCATATTACAGCAATAGCATGTTTATTCCTAGCCTCGGCCTTCAGTTGTCTCAGTTCCCTTCGCGCCTGTAGTGTATTTGAAAATGAGGTTAAAGAGAAGCTTAGAAAGTGGGAAAGGCTGTGGCGGGAGTCCATGAGCCAAGCGAGCTGGAAGTGAAGACCCCCGGGGTGTGGAGAACACTCGCTGCAGAAGGGTTAATGGAGGAGTCCTTCTCTTCGTAGGCTGCTAGGACACCTATCTGTGTTTGGGGTTACAAGCACCATAAGAACCATAGGATGTGCATTACCTGGGTTCCATGCCAATAGGCTGCAATGGTGGTGGCCGCCTCATTGCAGAGCTTCTGGTATTTCAGTTCCCGAAGGATCTTCCGTGCCTACATGAGAACACAGTACAAAGTTGCGCAGATTTCTTTAATAGATTGAAGATGAACAGACAAGTTTCTTCTGCTACTTTGAGGGCAGCATAGGAGGGAGTGGGGGGGGGGGGGGGGGGGCTGCAGGTTATACAGTTTTTCTATGATTTCATTCAATAACGCAGTTTGCATGGTGCTTGGACTTATTTACTGTTATGCTCATCCCTCCCTGGTATTTATCTCAGTGCTATTAGTCCCTACATGTCTGTGCCCCCTTACCCTCTGTCTCTGGTACTTACCTAGTGCACATTAAGTTCCCCATGTTGGTGCTCTCCATGTGTATGTATTAAATACGTCTTTAGATTTGCTCCATTGTGACTAAAGGCTTTCCTCACAACTGAAAACTACTTCTCTAGCACTCCTTCCTGCTGCTGACAGGGCATGTGACTGCTGCAGCCAATCACTGGCTATTGGAGGATCAGCGATTGGCTGCAGCAGTCACATGTCCTGTCAGCAGCCACCAGGAAGGAAGGGGTGACAGAGACGCCCTTTTATCCCTACTTCTTTTATGCCTGTGCCGCGGCCTCTACTTGTACTGGCTCATGACTAAGGAAAGGTGGCTTTGCTCAAGAATAGTGTCTCGATCGAGCCGATGTAAGCGATACTCCGTGTAAACACAAGCACCCGACGGGGGATAACCAGCTCACTAGGTCTTCGGGGTATTTGCCCCTCATCAGCGGGCAGCAGTCTCTGTAGACGGGTAGCTTATCTTCTGGGGAGACTCTGGCTTTGGCTTATATTCCCAGTCATTGTTACAAGGCCTGTTAAAAGGTCATACACTGACTTGTAGGAATGCCGCCTTCCAGTAGGTGGTGCTGTAGAGCTAGGGTTCTATCTTTTCATTTGCATATTTCCCAGAGGAGCATGCATGGCTTTAGAAGTCTCCTCACACCTATTAGATGCTCTCCCTAAGGATACCCTTCCTGAGAAGAGGGAGGATATGGGACCCCTCTTCAGATGGGTGGGGGTTCAGTCCCACAGATCACATTTGTATCACCTGTAGATAAGTCAGTTGTGGGACAAGCTCTTTAAAGTTATACTCATGACATCATCAGCATTCCATTATCTCCTTCTCTTTCTGGTACTGCTGCAGTGAATTATGGGACGAGTCCAGAAATCTGAATAGAATTACTGCAGAGAACATTCTTGTCTGTTCCAGGGCAATTCTTGTTAAGCCAACATGTTGCATGTGGTTGTGCGAGCGGACCTCAGGGCTCCTGACATACAGCAATGGCACATTTCTCCTGCAACCTCAGTTCTCCTTCTGAATGAATGTCACCCTTCTGAGCTCATGCCGACCATTACTGAGGGTGTGCAGACCATACTGGAGTGGGCACATGTGCTGGAATACTCTGAAAAGTGATAAGTTATCTGAAGCTGTCAGCTCCTGGGGACCTCCTGCACTCCAGTCAGTAGCTCTGACTACTGAGCCATCCAGCCCGTGGACAGTTCCTTCGCATGACTCTCAGCCATGTTTCTTGATCCCAGTTACCTACGTCCCGCCTCCATGTCCTGACCCTACCTTGATTGCACTTCCTATAGAAGTCTGGCCCTGCCACTTCCTCAGTGAGTGATTATTCTGCTCCATGGCACTGTTTGATCAGCTCCACTTGCCTGTTCCTCTGCTGTTTCTGCTAGACCTCCACTTACTGACTTCTAACTTCCCTTCTGTCTACGCCACTCACCTTATCCATCTGCACTGCAAACTAAGACCTCCTGTTGCTGACTCCTGGCTCTTCCTTGAATACTCTCCAGTCCTGCGGCTGCTACATCTGAGGCTCGACCCCAATGCCTGAACCGCTACAATAGTGGTGGACAGTGGTGATCTTGCAGTTACTCTGTTTTCTGAGGGAGGCTGGGCGGGATGTTGGGACAGGAAGAGGAAGGAGATACTGAGCAGGAAGTTAGTGATCCACGGCTAAGGACACCTTGCCTCAGTGCTCCTCAGCAGTCTGTGGTTTATGATCAGTAAAGACGTGACCTACACCGTACGGCCAAAGAATCCTCACGAGAGGGATTCCTGCCAGCCCCGCTTAATTGCTGGAGCTTTTCGCCTCCTCGGCCCCACGGCCTACTCAGAGTCACAGACCCAGCAACTGGTGGTCAGTGTGCCGCTTCCATCAGAGGGAGAGAAAAACCTAAAGGCTGACTTTGAAGTGACTCCTGTGTATGGCGGGGTAACACCCCGGCGAGGCCTGACCTGGGACGCGGACTAGAGACACTTTGTTGTCCTCAGTTTGGCAACGTCTAAGCATTTAGCACCTCAACTTCTTAGAAGAAGGAGAACAAACCTTCAGCGTTCAATAAAGGTTTGTATAAATAGTATAGTTCCCGGAAGTAAAAGCAGGACAGCAGACCCTGAACAAGCAGGATCATCAGTAGTAATAATGCACACTCAGACCCTCAGGACAGAAGGCTGGTGATCATGGGGACACAGCGACTCACCTTCCACCCTCTGGCATACGACTGCACCACGATGGTAGAACTCTTAATCCGCTTGTACTTATTCTGTTGCTGTAGGAGTGAAAACAAGTCATGAGAAACAATCAGCAGCCGGAGCCAGAGCCGCAGCCGAAGCAGGGGTTGTGGAGACGCTTGTGGTTAGAAGGACAATGATATATAATACAATGTAAACATGCCCGAACACAACAGCACAATGTGGAGGTGGGGCATGCAGCAGTAGGTGCCAAGTATGTGCCAGCAAAACCCATTCTAAGAATGGAAGAAGCTACAGACGGACGTCATCCCACACTGTAAACATCCAGGAAACTCACAACCAGTCCCACCTTAGTGCTGAGGATTCAAGAAAGACCCTTACATTGTCAATCAGCAAGTGGTCCTAGACTATATGCTGACTGATCGCTGCCTTAGGAAGAGCAGGTACCGGACGTCTTGTGATCAGTGAGGCGGTGCCACATGATGGCCACATCATGATCTGCTCTCGGATAATGTGAGTTGGCACTGACGTCTTGTGATCAGTGAGGCGGTGCCACATGATGGCCACATCATGATCTGCTCTCGGATAATGTGAGCTGGTACCTGACGTCTTGTGATCAGTGAGGCGGTGCCACGTGATGGCCACATCATGATCTGCTCTCAGATAATGTGAGCTGGTACCTGACGTCCTGTGATCAGTGAGGCGGTGCCACGTGATGGCCACATCATGATCTGCTCTCGGATAATGTGAGCTGGTACCTGACGTCTTGTGATCAGTGAGGCGGTACTACGTGATGGCCACGTCATGATCTGCTCTCGGATAATGTGAGTTGGCACTGACGTCTTGTGATCAGTGAGGCGGTACCACATAATGGCCACGTCATGATCTGCTCTCGGATAATGTGAGCTGGTACCTGACGTCTTGTGATCAGTGAGGCGGTACTACGTGATGGCCACGTCATGATCTGCTCTCGGATAATGTGAGCTGGTACCTGACATCTTGTGATCAGTGAGGCGGTACCACATAATGGCCACGTCATGATCTGCTCTCGGATAATGTGAGCTGGTACCTGACGTCTTGTGATCAGTGAGGCGGTGCCACGTGATGGCCACGTCATTTACATGGAACCAACCCCTGTGAATCCAGACTTACAGTACGCATTATGTTCGGCTCTCAGGCCCCTATACAAATGCTTTAGCAGCCCGCTGCAGGGTCAGGGAGTGACACCATCAGGATCCGCTCACACAGCAGGTCCTGCGCCCACATCCCACGGCCCATCCGCCGTTACGTTCCACAGGAGTCGTGCCGCAGTCTACAGGCACGGATTCTTTTGGAATGTGGATTTCATATATTCGTGCGGAGATAAAAGTACATTTCACTTCTTGACACCAACGCCACGCAGTTTACTCATCGGGAATGCCACACATTATTGAAAGAGGCCTAATCTGCGTGAGTACCCGTGGCCGGTTATCTGCGCGCGTACCCGTGGGCGGTTATCTGCGCGCGTACCCGTGGGCGGTTATCTGCGCGCGTACCCGTGGGCGGTTATCTGCGTGCGTACCCGTGGGCGGTTATATGCGTGCGTACCCGGTTATCTGCCTGCGTACCCGTGGCCGGTTATCTGCCTGCGTACCCGTGGCCGGTTATCTGCCTGCGCACCCGTGGCCGGTTATCTGCCTGCGCACCCGTGGCCGGTTATCTGCCTGCGCACCCGTGGCCGGTTATCTGCCTGCGCACCCGTGGCCGGTTATCTGCCTGCGCACCCGTGGCCGGTTATCTGCGTGCGCACCCGTGGCCGGTTATTTGCGTGCGCACCCGTGGCCGGTTATTTGCGTGCGCACCCGTGGCCGGTTATTTGCGTGCGCACCCGTGGCCGGTTATTTGCGTGCGCACCCGTGGCCGGTTATTTGCGTGCGCACCCGTGGCCGGTTATTTGCGTGCGCACCCGTGGCCGGTTATTTGCGTGCGCACCCGTGGCCGGTTATTTGCGTGCGCACCCGTGGCCGGTTATTTGCGTGCGCACCCGTGGCCGGTTATTTGCGTGCGTACTCGTGGGCGATTATATACGTGCGTACCCGTGGGCGATTATATATGTGCGTACCCGTGGGTGATTATATGCGTGCGTACCCGTGGCTGGTTATCTGCCTGCGTACCTGTGGACGGTTATTTGCGTGCGTACCGGTGGACGGTTATCTGCGTGCATAGATAAAAGTACATTTCACTTCTTGACACCAACGCCACGCAGTTTACTCATCGGGAATGCCACACATTATTGAAAGAGGCCTAATCTGTGTGTGTACCCGTGGCCGGTTATTTGCGTGCGGAACCGTGGCCGGTTATTTGCGTGCGGACCCGTGGCCGGTTATTTGCGTGCGGACCCGTGGCCGGTTATTTGCGTGCGGACCCGTGGCTGGTTATTTGCGTGCGGACCCGTGGCCGGTTATTTGCGTGCGGACCCGTGGCCGGTTATGTGCATGTGTACCTGTGAATATGGAACAACACAAGTGGTAACCACGCCCTGAGGAGAAGGCAGAAGTGGTTTATAATGGCCCCCAGTGAGTGCTGGGGAGTGAATAGAGGAACGGGCAGCACAATTGCCTCGGTTGCAGCTGCCAATCACTTACAGCCCCTAGAATGGTAGATTCTGCCAGGGACTGTTAATGCTGCGCTCCGCACCAAAATATGCTGTGTGTGAATGTAGCCCAACGGTGCTCCCCTGTGCCCCAACGGTGCTCCCCTGTGCCCCTAGTCTCACCTTCTCCCCAAGCAATGATGGCCCATTTTTGGCCAAATATTTTTTTATTTAGCGGCTTCCTCGCTGGACTTCCTAGCTAAACTACTAGTGGAGCAGGGGGCGCCCACGGCTGCACTGACAGCACACCGTGCTGTACCTTCTAAGCGCCGCTCCTGTGATCTGCACGCCGCTGCTGCGCCATGCTGGCTGGCAGTGTGTGCACCAGGACTCCTCTACTCCCGCACACCTCCGAGTATCAGAGGAACCGAGGATGAGAGGTCAGGGGAGATGGAATCGAGGTGCCGCCCAGGCTTCCCATGGGCAGCTCATCACATAAGTGGCGCTTAGGTGTTCAACGTACCGGATGGTGAGCTGTCTGTGCGGTCGTGGGCCCCCCCGCTAGTTTTGCTAAGAAGTCTGGTGGGGAGGGGGTTAAATCAACATTTTTTTTAGCAATAATAGATTGTAAAGCTGAGTTTGGGCGCCGCCGCACGCCAGATGGGAGCCGCTGCACTGAGGGGTTAAAAGGAACATGTGCAGCACGGTACAGAAAACTTACCAGATAGCGCCTGACCCAGGCCGCCACCACCACCTGACTCCTCTTCATCAGCAGGAACCGTGTGCGGCACTTCCAGCCCCTATAGATCTTCTGGATGAGGGTGGCCAGGTCTTCTAGTCGTTCCTTCCTCAGTTCTTCAAGTCTGAAGAGCTGCAGGGAGACAAGAGGCCTGAATACCGCAGGGACTACAAACGGCTGAGGAACCGGCGAGGAGCTTCTTATGACTAAAGCACTGAGGGGTCCGCTGCGAGTACAATGGGCTCCTGTGCCGGCCGTCCTCAGGTACAGCGATGGGTGCGACGCAGACCCCACTGTCCGTGCAGCGGCCACATGAGACACAGTCAGGCCTCTTCACTCCGGGACGCTTTCATTTGTACTTTTTGATACGCTCCTAACATTTGTGATTTGTCTGCGGCCGCCGTCTGAGGCGTATATTTTGAAGGAGAAGTATTTTTCTAAGCAGGCTGAAATAGAAAAAAAGTACAATTTGGCCATTTTTGGGGCAGGGGCTTCTATTTTCAGCGCACACGGTGAGTTTATTCTGTGGGTCAGAACAATTACGGCAAGATCACATTAATTTGAAATAAATATATTTAAAGCCGCAGTGCCAAACATTGGCGCTGCTTCGGACCCGAGCAGGGCGGTGCCAGGTTTTATTTTAAGTTGGGTATCTAGTGAGCACCTGTCATCGGCTCCAGACGTCAAAACATTGGATTGGGGACAAAGATACCGTGACACGCCGGCCAGGACGGAAGGTGGCGGTGGGATATCCCTATCCAGGGTTAACCCACCGAGCGCCGGGTGAGTTTATTTCCTCACTAAATTCATAAGGTGGATATCTCATTGTACATCCTGCTGAACACCACATGTATGTAGCTTTTCCTGTTGTACGAATGTAAAATAATGTATATTTTATTACTACTGGGGCCACAATGGGGTGCACTATTAATACGTGGGCCACTATGGGGGCACTATTACTATTAACGCCACTATGGGGTGCACTGTTACTACTGGGGCCATTATTACTACTGGGGCCACTATAGGGTGCACGATTACTACTGGGGCCACTATTAATACGTGGGCCACTATGGGGGCACTATTACTATTGGCGCCACTATGGGGTGCACTGTTACTACTGGGGCCATTATTACTACTGGGGCCACTATGGGGTGCACTATTACTACTGGGGCCACTATTAATACGTGGGCCACTATGGGGGCACTATTACTATTGTGCCATTATGGGGTGCACTGTTACTACTGGGGCCATTATTACTACTGGGGCCACTATGGGGTGCACTGTTACTACTGGGGCCACTATTAATACGTGGGCCACTATGGGGGCACTATTACCGGGGCCACTATGGGGGCACTATTATTGGGACCACTATGGAAGCCGCTATTAATACTGGTCTCACGGTTACTACTGGGGCCATAAAGGCAGTTACTGTTACTGTGAGGGGTCCACTGAAGGGCACTCATATGGTATATAGAGGGTGTGGATTTGTGTAAATTTGCCACTACAGTTGCCCCCCTTTTTGTTGCTGGGAGGTATGGGTTCCTGCGGGGTCCCCAGTGAAGACCTCCCATAGAGATGAATGAGCGAGCACACAGGGCTGTCTGAGAAGAGTCAAGCTGTGCGGGCTCCTCCGTATGCAGAACCATACCCCCCATACCCCCCGGACTCCCAGCTCTGAGCACTAGAGTGCAGTATATGATGCTCCTCGGTGCGGTCAGGGGCCCTTTAAATGCTTCGGGATGGTTCAAATAAAGAGGGTTTGGGAAGCTTGCGGGAATGTTCTTCATTGCATAGTAGCAGCCCACAAAGAAGCGGCACAATGCGGCTCTAGTTCTGCTCTACGGGGAGGTTTGGCGTTACGGCGCTGACATTTTATGACACTCCAATGCAGAATAACCAGGAAACAGAGGCAGAGCTCACCCGTGAAGGTTCACAGCACAGCGGAGATGCATCAACCTACCGTTCGCGGGTTGCGGATAAAGATCTTTGATCTCCCAAAAGAAAATTCTTCTTTAGGAATTTCCAGGTCATTGAGCAACACCTCTACGCCGGCTCTGAGGACAGACAGACACATTTCATGCTGAACATCAGTGGAGGGCAGGACATGTAGAAGCACTTTAAGAGGGCAGTAACTTCATCTAACAGCCCGAGTCCCACTAATCTTGTCATATATGACTAGCCGGCCACTAGGGGTCTCCCTTCCAGCAGCTCTACAATCCACTGCCTGTCATTAGGCACTTGGCTTCTCTAGTAACATGGACATGGGGACACTGCTAGTTACTACATGCAGCAGAGAGAGGGGCGGGTATTCAGATGCTACCTTGCAGCTGATTGAAGCAGGGCACACAGGAGAGCATTGGAAGTGTGGGGGAGGAGATCCTGGTCAGTACAGCAGGGGCAGAATGGCTGCTTAGGACATCCCCACGTGTAAGTAGATGCAGACAGCAATGAGACGTCAGCCGCAGAAGAGCCGAGCAGCGAAGTCCGGCCTGCGCCAGCGGGACAAGGCGAGTCCGTCTGTGAACATCGTTGTAGGTTGGCCTTCACCCAAATCCAGCCACTCATTTACATCAGACTTTCATGATAAGATGCCATTCTGATCCGATGAAGCAGGGAAATGTAAGCCATGCAAGAATGCCCAGCGGGCAGATATGGCGCCAGACTGCTCAGCACTTGATCAAACTAGACGACCGCTTGGAGTGGTCAGCGGTAAAAGAAGATCCGGCAACCAAAGAACGTGCCAGCCTGACACTATCAAAGCCAACACCAATATGCCAATGAGCAAAGTAAAAGAAGCCGTAGAAAACAGAACCGTGTGGAGCGGCACAATCCGTAAAATGTCCGAGAGTCGCCCCGACTGACTGGGTAAAGAGAGATGGCTGCCATGATTAACATGACGGTGCCGATTCAGAAACATCCTATCATCATACAGCAGTCGGGATTGCTGTAGGGCACACAGTCCGGGCGGCGGGCAGCGGCATCCTCAGGAAGCCCACATGGTAAGAAGGAATCGAGGAGCAAAAGTTATACTCGCCTCTTGTGCGCCCCCGCTCGCGGGCTCAGTGGTCACATGTCTAAGCACATGATGGCTGTGGCCAATCTGAGGTCAACATTCATGTTTTGGCCGGTGATTGGCAGCAATGGTCACATGACTGCTGGACCGGGAGGTGAGCGGCACTGTGGTGATGCCACACAGGGGGGTGGGTGCAGCCTGCTGGTTGGGTGAATATTCGTGTTTATTATGCGTTTGCCACAAACACGTTGGGAGACGGAGGGAACGCAGCAACAGTGGAGAGCGCCATCTTCATACCCGTGCACTGGCCCCACTCATGTAATAACACAACCCTGACAGCGGTGCAATATGACATCCAGCTATAATACGTGTATATGATAACATACAAGTCCCCACGGTATCTCCATCCACGTGTCCACGGATCCACACAACCAGACCATTTAACCTGTTCAGCACTTCAGACAAATATTACAAGTCCTCCTGCCACAGCTTCTGCCCAGTCATGGAATCTTACGCTCTCCTTAACCTACCTTTGCTACAACATCCTCACCAACTTAACCCTTTAATAATAGATAAATAAAACACGGACAACCAGGTTGGAACAAGACGGCCGCGGTCTTTATTGATGGGATTTTATTAACACTTGGGGATCAAATGAAACCAAACCATTAATAATAAATACCGTCTTTAATATGCGCTAAACCAACCACAATCCCCAAGTCCCCTTGCCCACCCGCCTAATGCGGGCTACAAATCCCCATCAATCAGCCGCGACAGCCTGCATGGAGGGAGGGAGGGAAGCTGCCTTACAGCCAAAGATGCCCGGGACCTCTTTGCTGATTACCTAAATGCCCTCTGTTCACAGCCCCTCCACTCCCGTTATCCAATCACATAGGTTTCAACCACACCACTCCTGCCCAGCAACGGGCAGAGCTTCCCGCTCTTTTTAGGCCACCAATCAACACCCGCTGCCAGCTTTACCTCAAAACAGCCTGGCAACGACCCCCCGGCCAATCACAGCAGGAGACCATCACCAACTATTACCTGACCGAATGACCTGAGAGCCAAGTTCATTAACCTTTTAATCACCATAGCCGTATACATTATGGTCCCACATAAACCTATTGTATAACACCAGAACGCTCCCAGATCCCATGCGGATCTCCCTCCTGAGCGGCACTCCATCTGAACAATATACACTGCCAAAATCAGGGTGAGCGCCTCAATCCTGCCCTCACTGTGGAGCGGCACACTGCCCCCTGCTGGGGTGACGGTCAGGGGGGCCATCACTAGTAGTGGTATGAGGGACAATGACAGCTCAGCGATATGTTCAGGACATCCTGCAGCCACATGTGTTCCTCTCATGGCAGCTTCCAGCAGGATAATGCCCGGCCGCACACACAAGGGGGTCACAGGAGCCCCCACAACATTGTCACACTACCGTGGCTGCCCGGTCACCAGATTTATCGCCAATAGATCATGTACGGGACCATCTGGGACGCCAACGTCAACAGACGATGAGTTTACATGATCTAGAGGCTCAGTTACAGCAAATGTGGCGCGATATGCTGCAGGATACCATACAGAACTGGTATGCCTCCATGTCCCCCGTATCACATCATGTATCCAAGCTAGAGGCGGTACAACAGGGTACTAGAGCCTCCAGGCCCGTATCACATCTTGTATACAAGCTAGAGGCAGTACAACAGGGTACTAGAGCCTCCATGCCCGCCCATATCACATCTTGTATCAAAGCTAGAGGTGGTACAACAGGGTACTAGAGCCTTCATGCCCACCCATATCACATCTTGTATCCAAGCTAGAGGCGGTACGACAGGGTACTAAAGCCTCCATGTCCCCCTGTATCACATCTTGTATCCAAGCTAGAGGCGGTACGACAGGGTACTAAAGCCTCCATGTCCCCCTGTATCACATCTTGTATCCAAGCTAGAGGCAATACAACAGAGTACTAGAGCCTCCATGCCCGCCTGTATCACATCTTGTATCCAAGCTAGAGGCGGTACAACAGGTTACTATAGCCTCCAAGTCCACCCGTATCACATCTTGTATACAAGCTAGAGGTGGTACAACAGGGTACTAGAGCCTCCAAGTCCACCCGTATCACATCTTGTATACAAGCTAGAGGCAGTACAACAGGGTACTAGAGCCTCCATGCCCGCCCGTATCACATCTTGTATCCAAGCTAGAGGTGGTACAACAGGGTACTAGAGCCTCCAGGCCTGTATCACATCTTGTATCCAAGCTAGAGGTGGTACAACAGGGTACTAGAGCCTCCATGCCCACCCGTATCGCATCTTGTATCCAAGCTAGAGGTGGTACAACAGGGTACTAGAGCCTCCATGCCTGCCTGTATCACATCTTGTATCCAAGCTAGAGGTGGAACAACAGGGTACTAGAGCCTTCATGCCCACCCGTATCACATCTTGTATCCAAACTAGAGGTGGTACAACAGGGTACTAGAGCCTCCATGCCCACCCGTATCACATCTTGTATCCAAACTAGAGGTGGTACAACAGGGTACTAGAGCCTTCATGCCCACCCGTATCACATCTTGTATGCAAGCTAGAGGCGGTACAACAGGGTACTAAAGCCTCCAGGTCCGTATCACATCTTGTATCCAAGCTTGAGGCGGTACAACAGGGTACTAGAGCCTCCAGGCCCATATCACATCAAGTATCCAAGCTAGAGGCGGTACAACAGGGTACTAGAGCCTCCATTCCCTCCCGTATCTCATCTTGTGGCTAGGCTACTGGCCAATCCCTGCTATATACTAACATAGGAGGATTCGTTCACATTGAAGCTTTTGGGTTCTGCTTTCCTGCTCCATTATGAGAACAGCGCTGAGCGTCTGAATGGGACGGTCACATGATGTAACCGAACAGCGCTGAGCGTCTGAATGGGAGGGTCACATGACGTAACCGAACAGCGCTGAGCGTCTGAATGGGAGGGTCACATGACGTAACCGAACAGCGCTGAGCGTCTGAATGGGACGGTCACATGACGTAACCGAACAGCGCAGAGCGTCTGCATGGAACGGTCACATGACGTAACCGAACAGCGCTGAGCGTCTGAATGGGACGTTCACATGACGTAACCGAACAGCGCTGAGCGTCTGAATGGGACGGTCACATGACGTAACCGAACAGCGCTGAGCGTCTGAATGGAAGGGTCACATGACGTAACCGAACAGCGCTGAGCGTCTGAATGGGACGGTCACATGACGTAACCGAACAGCGCTGAGCGTCTGAATGGGAGGGTCACATGACGTAACCGAACAGCGCTGAGCGTCTGAATGGGACGGTCACATGACGTAACCGAACAGCGCTGAGCGTCTGAATGGAAGGGTCACATGACGTAACCGAACAGCGCTGAGCGTCTGAATGGGACGGTCACATGACGTAACCGAACAGCGCTGAGCGTCTGAATGGAAGGGTCACATGACGTAACCGAACAGCGCTGAGCGTCTGAATGGGACGGTCACATGACGTAACCGAACAGCGCTGAGCGTCTGAATGGAACGGTCACATGACGTAACCGAACAGCGCTGAGCGTCTGAATGGGACGGTCACATGACGTAACCGAACAGCGCTGAGCGTCTGAATGGGAGGGTCACATGACGTAACCGAACAGCGCTGAGCGTCTGAATGGAACGGTCACATGACGTAACCGAACAGCGCTGAGCGTCTGAATGGGACAGTCACATGACGTAACCGAACAGCGCTGAGCGTCTGAATGGAAGGGTCACATGACGTAACCGAACAGCGCTGAGCGTCTGAATGGGACGGTCACATGACGTAACCGAACAGCGCTGAGCGTCTGAATGGGACGGTCACATGACGTAACCGAACAGCGCTGAGCGTCTGAATGGAAGGGTCACATGACGTAACCGAACAGCGCTGAGCGTCTGAATGGGACGGTCACATGACGTAACCGAACAGCGCTGAGCGTCTGAATGGGACGGTCACATGACGTAACCGAACAGCGCTGAGCGTCTGAATAGAACGGTCACATGACGTAACCGAACAGCGCTGAGCGTCTGAATGGGACGGTCACATGACGTAACCGAACAGCGCTGAGCGTCTGAATGGAAGGGTCACATGACGTAACCGAACAGCGCTGAGCGTCTGAATGGGAGGGTCACATGACGTAACCGAACAGCGCTGAGCGTCTGAATGGGAGGGTCACATGACGTAACCGAACAGCGCTGAGCGTCTGAATGGAACGGTCACATGACGTAACCGAACAGCGCTGAGCGTCTGAATGGGAGGGTCACATGACGTAACCGAACAGCGCTGAGCGTCTGAATGGGACGGTCACATGACGTAACCGAACAGCGCTGAGCGTCTGAATGGAAGGGTCACATGACGTAACCGAACAGCGCTGAGCGTCTGAATGGGACGGTCACATGACGTAACCGAACAGCGCTGAGCGTCTGAATGGAAGGGTCACATGACGTAACCGAACAGCGCTGAGCGCCTGAATGGAAGGGTCACATGACGTAACCGAACAGCGCTGAGCGTCTGAATGGGACGGTCACATGACGTAACCGAACAGCGCTGAGCGTCTGAATTGAAGGGTCACATGACGTAACCGAACAGCGCTGAGCGTCTGAATGGAAGGGTCACATGACGTAACCGAACAGCGCTGAGCGTCTGAATGGAAGGGTCACATGACGTAACCGAACAGCGCTGAGCGTCTGAATGGGACGGTCACATGACGTAACCGAACAGCGCTGAGCGTCTGAATGGAAGGGTCACATGACGTAACCGAACAGCGCTGAGCGTCTGAATGGAAGGGTCACATGACGTAACCGAACAGCGCTGAGCGTCTGAATGGGAGGGTCACATGACGTAACCGAACAGCGCTGAGCGTCTGAATGGAAGGGTCACATGACGTAACCGAACAGCGCTGAGCGTCTGAATGGGAGGGTCACATGACGTAACCGAACAGCGCTGAGCGTCTGAATGGAAGGGTCACATGACGTAACCGAACAGCGCTGAGCGTCTGAATGGAAGGGTCACATGACGTAACCGAACAGCGCTGAGCGTCTGAATGGAAGGGTCACATGACGTAACCGAACAGCGCTGAGCGTCTGAATGGAAGGGTCACATGACGTAACCGAACAGCGCTGAGCGTCTGAATGGAAGGGTCACATGACGTAACCGAACAGCGCTGAGCGTCTGAATGGGAGGGTCACATGACGTAACCGAACAGCGCTGAGCGTCTGAATGGAAGGGTCACATGACGTAACCGAACAGCGCTGAGCGTCTGAATGGAAGGGTCACATGACGTAACCGAACAGCGCTGAGCGTCTGAATTGAAGGGTCACATGACGTAACCGAACAGCGCTGAGCGTCTGAATGGGACGGTCACATGACGTAACCGAACAGCGCTGAGCGTCTGAATGGAAGGGTCACATGACGTAACCGAACAGCGCTGAGCGTCTGAATGGAAGGGTCACATGACGTAACCGAACAGCGCTGAGCGTCTGAATGGAAGGGTCACTTGACGTAACCGAACAGCGCTGAGCGTCTGAATGGGACGGTCACATGACGTAACCGAACAGCGCTGAGCGTCTGAATGGAAGGGTCACATGACGTAACCGAACAGCGCTGAGCGTCTGAATGGAAGGGTCACATGACGTAACCGAACAGCGCTGAGCGTCTGAATGGGAGGGTCACATGACGTAACCGAACAGCGCTGAGCGTCTGAATAGAACGGTCACATGACGTAACCGAACAGCGCTGAGCGTCTGAATGGAAGGGTCACATGACGTAACCGAACAGCGCTGAGCGTCTGAATGGATCGGTCACATGACGTAACCGAACAGCGCTGAGCGTCTGAATGGAAGGGTCACATGACGTAACCGAACAGCGCTGAGCGTCTGAATGGAAGGGTCACTTGACGTAACCGAACAGCGCTGAGCGTCTGAATGGGACGGTCACATGACGTAACCGAACAGCGCTGAGCGTCTGAATGGAAGGGTCACATGACGTAACCGAACAGCGCTGAGCGTCTGAATGGAAGGGTCACATGACGTAACCGAACAGCGCTGAGCGTCTGAATGGGAGGGTCACATGACGTAACCGAACAGCGCTGAGCGTCTGAATGGGACGGTCACATGACGTAACCGAACAGCGCTGAGCGTCTAAATGGAAGGGTCACATGACGTAACCGAACAGCGCTGAGCGTCTGAATGGGACGGTCACATGACGTAACCAAACAGCGCTGAGCGTCTGAATGGGAGGGTCACATGACGTAACCAAACAGCGCTGAGCGTCTGAATGGGAGGGTCACATGACGTAACCGAACAGCGCTGAGCGTCTGAATGGGACGGTCACATGACGTAACCGAATAGCGCTGAGCGTCTGAATGGGACGGTCACATGACGTAACCGAACAGCGCTGAGCGTCTGAATAGAACGGTCACATGACGTAACCGAACAGCGCTGAGCGTCTGAATGGACCGGTCACATGACGTAACCGAACAGCGCTGAGCGTCTAAATGGAAGGGTCACATGACGTAACCGAACAGCGCTGAGCGTCTGAATGGAACGGTCACATGACGTAACCGAACAGCGCTGAGCGTCTGAATGGGAGGGTCACATGACGTAACCGAACAGCGCTGAGCGTCTGAATGGAAGGGTCACATGACGTAACCGAACAGCGCTGAGCGTCTGAATGGAACGGTCACATGACGTAACCGAACAGCGCTGAGCGTCTGAATGGGACGGTCACATGACGTAACCGAACAGCGCTGAGCGTCTGAATGGGAGGGTCACATGACGTAACCGAACAGCGCTGAGCGTCTGAATGGGAGGGTCACATGACGTAACCGAACAGCGCTGAGCGTCTGAATGGAACGGTCACATGACGTAACCGAACAGCGCTGAGCGTCTGAATGGGAGGGTCACATGACGTAACCGAACAGCGCTGAGCGTCTGAATGGGACGGTCACATGACGTAACCGAACAGCGCTGAGCGTCTGAATGGAAGGGTCACATGACGTAACCGAACAGCGCTGAGCGTCTGAATGGGACGGTCACATGACGTAACCGAACAGCGCTGAGCGTCTGAATGGAAGGGTCACATGACGTAACCGAACAGCGCTGAGCGCCTGAATGGAAGGGTCACATGACGTAACCGAACAGCGCTGAGCGTCTGAATTGAAGGGTCACATGACGTAACCGAACAGCGCTGAGCGTCTGAATGGGACGGTCACATGACGTAACCGAACAGCGCTGAGCGTCTGAATGGAAGGGTCACATGACGTAACCGAACAGCGCTGAGCGTCTGAATGGAAGGGTCACATGACGTAACCGAACAGCGCTGAGCGTCTGAATGGGAGGGTCACATGACGTAACCGAACAGCGCTGAGCGTCTGAATAGAACGGTCACATGACGTAACCGAACAGCGCTGAGCGTCTGAATGGAAGGGTCACATGACGTAACCGAACAGCGCTGAGCGTCTGAATGGAAGGGTCACATGACGTAACCGAACAGCGCTGAGCGTCTGAATTGAAGGGTCACATGACGTAACCGAACAGCGCTGAGCGTCTGAATGGGACGGTCACATGACGTAACCGAACAGCGCTGAGCGTCTGAATGGAAGGGTCACATGACGTAACCGAACAGCGCTGAGCGTCTGAATGGGACGGTCACATGACGTAACCGAACAGCGCTGAGCGTCTGAATGGAAGGGTCACATGACGTAACCGAACAGCGCTGAGCGTCTGAATGGAAGGGTCACATGACGTAACCGAACAGCGCTGAGCGTCTGAATGGGAGGGTCACATGACGTAACCGAACAGCGCTGAGCGTCTGAATGGAAGGGTCACATGACGTAACCGAACAGCGCTGAGCGTCTGAATGGGAGGGTCACATGACGTAACCGAACAGCGCTGAGCGTCTGAATGTAAGGGTCACATGACGTAACCGAACAGCGCTGAGCGTCTGAATGGAAGGGTCACATGACGTAACCGAACAGCGCTGAGCGTCTGAATGGGACGGTCACATGACGTAACCGAACAGCGCTGAGCGTCTGAATGGATCGGTCACATGACGTAACCGAACAGCGCTGAGCGTCTGAATGGAAGGGTCACATGACGTAACCCAACAGCGCTGAGCGTCTGAATGGAAGGGTCACTTGACGTAACCGAACAGCGCTGAGCGTCTGAATGGGACGGTCACATGACGTAACCGAACAGCGCTGAGCGTCTGAATGGAAGGGTCACATGACGTAACCGAACAGCGCTGAGCGTCTGAATGGAAGGGTCACATGACGTAACCGAACAGCGCTGAGCGTCTGAATGGAAGGGTCACTTGACGTAACCGAACAGCGCTGAGCGTCTGAATGGGACGGTCACATGACGTAACCGAACAGCGCTGAGCGTCTGAATGGAAGGGTCACATGACGTAACCGAACAGCGCTGAGCGTCTGAATGGAAGGGTCACATGACGTAACCGAACAGCGCTGAGCGTCTGAATGGGAGGGTCACATGACGTAACCGAACAGCGCTGAGCGTCTGAATGGAACGGTCACATGACGTAACCGAACAGCGCTGAGCGTCTGAATGGAACGGTCACATGACGTAACCGAACAGCGCTGAGCGTCTGAATGGGACGGTCACATGACGTAACCGAACAGCGCTGAGCGTCTGAATGGAAGGGTCACATGACGTAACCGAACAGCGCTGAGCGTCTGAATAGGAGGGTCACATGACGTAACCGAACAGCGCTGAGCGTCTGAATGGAAGGGTCACATGACGTAACCGAACAGCGCTGAGCGTCTGAATGGGACGGTCACATGACGTAACCGAACAGCGCTGAGCGTCTGAATGGAACGGTCACATGACGTAACCGAACAGCGCTGAGCGTCTGAATGGGACGGTCACATGACGTAACCGAACAGCGCTGAGCGTCTGAATGGGACGGTCACATGACGTAACCGAACAGCGCTGAGCGTCTGAATAGAACGGTCACATGACGTAACCGAACAGCGCTGAGCGTCTGAATGGGACGGTCACATGACGTAAACGAACAGCGCTGAGCGGATGCTGCGCAATTTCATCCTGTTCTTTTTGTGGAATTCAAAGACCGAGGTTGCAGGCCGACCCTCCGACTCTGATGTGATCAACGCCTAAAGGGCCTTTTACATGCAGCAATCGTCGCACAAAATTCATTCATTCGAACGCACATGCGCGGTAATTGTTATGTCCAGACGCCGCGCCGCCGTGCGCTATTCGCTTACTTTCCGTTTGTCACTCAGTTTCAACCAGAATAAAATTCACGATCGATAAAATGCGAAGTGGGTCATTAAAGGAAAAACCAAACCCGGGGACCCCGCCTAACGGAGAGACAACAGTGTATGGCGGAGGGCTTCTTGGGTATGCCGATGTCCTTGTCACCCCCCTCCGGCCCACCGGCAGCATCCAGGCCATAGAAAGTGGCTTTACAAAGTTTAGAGAAAGTAAGATGTGAACCAAGTGTCAGTGAGGCGTGTCTACAGCGAAGAGCCACTGGATAGAGAGCTCCGTGTAAACATGGCCACCAACTGGGTGACGAGCAAAAACATGTAGACTACTTGTTTCAGCTCACCTAAGAATAGTCGCTGGTTATCATAAGCAGATTTGCACTTGTTCTGCATGCGCCTCTCACTAAATGCTGATTGGCTCTGCTATTTCTGAGCATTTCGCCCCTCTTAATTCTCATTGGTTCCTGAAAACACATACGTGACCCTCCCCTGAGCCGTCCCTGCTGGTCTGTTGAAGAACATTCACTGTGTTGGCAAGCGATGCCCACCAATTAAGCTCATGCCCCCTATTAGACAGGCGGTACTTCAGCCCGTGTAAAAGTCCCCAACAGTTTGTCCAACAATCACAAAACTGAGCAACGAATTAGTAACAGCAGAGGAACAAACTGGGGCTCGTCCATTTAGCAAGTATGTCAAGCAAGTGTTCAGACTTGTCCTGTGTGAAGCCATCCGTGGGGTGCGTTCACATGCAGCAGGTTTTGGTGCAGATATTAAGGTGGATTAGTGATCCGGATTGGAGCCGGTCTCACTTACAGTTTGTCGCTGAAGAGTACAAGTGTCTCTGTTCCGGTATTCCATTAACCAGTTTCTAATGACATAAGCCGTAGCACATGGGCCTTGCAAAAGCAGCTCCAGCAATTGATCTCCCACTCTGCACATTGTGGCTCTGTTGTCTCCGTGGTGTCGCTCCTTCCAGATGCTGTGCTCCCCTCACACTCAGGGGTGGGTCTTACAACATCCTAAAGTCCTAGCAGCGACTTCTCTTCTTAGGCCTCCACCCTCAGACTGTCTCTAGCCCCCACACTCACTATAGCCCTTGCACCACTCCCTGCAGAGCTCCAGTGACTTAGGACATGTGGAGGTGGTGGGCTCAACGTTCCCTTTTCACTATCCCCTATGCTTAGGGTCGGACTCTGGCCTTGTGCCATCGTAGAAGCTGTGTTAACTAGCTCTGTCTCTAACAGAGCCATTGAAAATGTCTGGAGCAACACTGCGCATGTGCAACAGCTACTCTGCTGCTCACT
This sequence comes from Eleutherodactylus coqui, assembly GCA_035609135.1. Taxonomy (NCBI): domain Eukaryota; kingdom Metazoa; phylum Chordata; class Amphibia; order Anura; family Eleutherodactylidae; genus Eleutherodactylus; species Eleutherodactylus coqui. The sequence continues at coordinate 210,847,190 of CM069412.1, read as the reverse complement.
GTGGGGGGAGCAGAGACCCCAGTTCTCGAGATCGGTGAGGCCCACCCATCATACTTCTCACCTATGCTAGGGTTAAGTGATAGAAGTTGATTCTGGTAGAGCCCCTATAGGTGACACTATGGCAGCTTTCTAGCTCTTGAGCATTACAGTAACTTGTAGAATACATAACATACAGTACATATCACAACACGCCTACCTTGCTGGCCCCTTCCAGTGTGGCCATGTCTGTTGGCACAACATCTTGTATCTTTCCAGACAAGGCTCATATGGTTGCCTGAAGGCATAACCAGCCCTTCTGACTCTGACATTTTCTAGCAGGCCAAGGTATCTCACTTGGTGGCGCACCAGGGCATCATTGAAGATATGGGCGGCCTTCTTATCATTAGGTTTGATGCAGCTGAAAGTATCCACAAAACCCACCAATTAGAAGAAGCAGTGTAAGAGAAAAAAGTAGATGCATAATAGTGCAGTCTTTACCGGATGTAATTCGGGTTCTTTGTAAGAAGGTTCTTCATCAGGGTCGACACCGAAGCTTTGAACTGGGAGCCCGCAGTCGGTGGCCTCTTGAGGTTAATCTTGGCTGGGTTGCCCTCTGGGAACATATCTTTGATAAGTCCATGGTTTGCTTTCCACATAGCTTGAGAAAGGTCTCGATAAAGCAAGTCATTGTTCTTATCGACGAACCCTTCCACTTCGTACATGACCTGAAAACACAGAGGTAATGTGATGAGAACTGGATTTGGGACTGAGAGTATTCGGAATTCCAGAGAAGACAATTCTGAATCCAGAATGGAAACTTCATTAGATTGTGATTAAGACATGTCTTGATAAAGTTCTTCGACAGACCACTGCTATGGGGTTAGTCACGAAGTTCTTCATGACTAGGGTATGGTCAGCTTGTTACCTCTTATATACACCACTTACCCCAATCATGAAATAAAACATCTACGAGTGGATTACATCGGCCACAGCAGCCGTTTTACTAAACAGACAACATAACATTAAATGACAATCAAAATAACCAGGCCTCCACCAATGACTGCGGCCCACCACCCCAAACCCACAGTGACAGCTGGGACAGAACAATATACAGTTTAAGTTGGGGCGTCCCTGGAGCCACAAATAGGTCTGCACATCAGCACCAAGATTTTACCTCAGGCGGTCCAGGTCGGCCACAAGGTGCTCCCCATCTTCATCTGATGAGTCCTCGGGCATGTTGGGGACGTCTGGTGGTACCAAGCGCAGACGTAGAAGGCAGGAGCCTCAGACTTCCTCCAGGGCTCCCAGACTGACAACTACTAGATCTATTCCACCGGGTTCATCCATGATTCAGGTCTCATGGACTACGATTCCTGTGTATGCTGAGGAGTTACACTATACTGGGGCTTGGGAAGGGGCAGCAGGTCAGGATTTAGCTTCAGCGATGCAGACGTTATTGGAATCATTTTCCCCGGCCCTGCAGGGAGCCTGTGGTTACCCACAAAGCCTGCCCGAGGACTGCTGGCGAGTATTTATAAGGACTCTATTTATTGCAGGGTCTGCCGGCTGGGTGCTCAGAACCATGCTAAATATTTGGGATAATGCTTACGTTGATATACGGTCACTTGAAGCAGTGAAGCAACACATGGTAGATCGGGAGCACAGACTCAAGATGGATAGTCCTTTTGAACATAAGCCAAAAGTGGCCCGAATGAATAACTAGCTGCAGCCATTTTTGGTTTGAGGCTACAACATGGGTCAAAATCATCCAGAGAGTAGCTCCGAACGGTTAATCTACATGGACTTGATATACAATCCTTACAAGTTGTATGGTGATTCTGCCTGGCGGCAGTACGGTGAGGAGTTTTGGCAGCATTTAACTTCATGGACCAAGCTTGGTTCTGACTGATGGTTTCTCAGAAAATCCCACCCATGTAGCCCATGGCCGCTGCCCCAGACTCCCTGAAAATTTTTTTGCCTCTGCAAATTTAATCACGAGTGCTTTGCCTGTGGTGGTCCTCATGCAGCAGCCGGATGTCCCCAGTCGGTTGTTAAAGCAGGTCATAAGGCATCAGGATCACATGAGCCTAAGAACCCCAATGAGTGTAGCCGTGATGGGGCCGTCTGTTGACCGCTATCCCAATAGAGAGGCGGTGGAGCAACGTCATTCAGGTTTTAGTTGTGGTTTCTTTATCCCATGTTTTGTTAGTTGTAGCCTGGAGACAGCATGGTACGGCTTGGCAGAGCGGGTGGCCGACATATATGGATGAATAACGGTATTCGGGAAGACACTTAAGAATATATGTAACACTTGTGGGAACTTGCGGTATTAGATTCAGTGGCCCGGCGGTGTTCGCAGGGTTAGCCTTCTATTTTCAATTACTGGGTTTGTGCTGATGTCACAAAAAGATTCCGTGTCACACAAGTTAATGGGGTGGAAGAAGGAACAAGGATTGAACGAGGCCAGTCGCCCAGTATCATACCCTTTGTTATGCCACCTGGTTTTGGTCTTTTGGAGGTTTGCGTTTCCCCCTTTAAGGTGCCCCTATTTGCTGCCAGTTTTGGTCTTGCCCTTCTTGGTGCACTTTGCGTGAGCGAACTATTTCCCCCTTACGCCTCGGGTCCCGGTGGCTTGTGCTTCAATGACGTGCGGTGTGTTAATGAGGTGGTGCGGTTACACATCCAGCGGTCCAAGACTGATGTTTTTGGGAAGGGAAGATTGATACTGCTTTATGCGGTTTGTGGGCCAGTCTGTCCTGTGCGACTTACCTCTGTTCTCTTATCCCTGCAGCAATTGGGGTCTCATAGAATGGTAGAGTTGGAAGGGACCCCGGGAACATCGGGCCCAACCCCCTGCTCAGTGCAGGATTCACTAAATCATCCCAGACAGATGTCTGTCCGGGCTCTGAAGACTTCCATTGAAGGAGAACTCCCCACCTCCCGTGGTAACCTGTTCCACTCATTGATCCCCCTCACTGTCTAATATCTAATCTGTGTCTCCTCCCTTTCAGTTTCATCCCATTGCTTCTAGTCTTTCCTTGTGCAGATGAGAATAGGGCTGATCCCTCTGCACTGTGACAGCCCTTCAGATATTTGTAGACCGCTATTATGTCTCCTCTCAGCCTTCTCTTCTGCTAAACATTCCCAGATCCTTTACCCGTTCCTCATAGGACATGATTTGCAGACCGCTCACCATCTTGGTGACTCTTCTCTGAACTTGCTGCAGTTTGTCGATGTCTCATTTCCTGGGACATGAAAACAGGTCTCTTCTGACAAACTTTCAGTTCTAAGCATTTTTTCAGCTGTGGCTTTGATGGGAGTGAATTTGTGACCCCCTCCTGTAGTATATGTGCAGCCATGGAGGCGGCTTGCGCAGGTCTTCCGGTGATGAAGATTGGTTTGTGGTGCTCTGAATGCTTGGCGGGTTATGTTCGCCCAGATCTGTTGCTTTGAGTTTGTTCTATTTCACCCCTTTTTTTTCAGGTTCAGCCCGCCCATCAGTTTGGCTTTAGGACACCCTTATGGTTTTTGAGCCGCTCAAGAAGCTGAATGCTGTGTGGGAGGCAGAAGCCTTGGGGTCCGTGATGTTAATGCGTCCTGGAGAGGCATTCAGGGCCTCCGCTGGCCTCGAGCTCTGCCAGGAGTGGTATATATTATCCGGGGAGCACAAGGTCCAGCCATTTGGTAACTCACACGGGTGGTTATGACTTACAATTGGCCAAGTTTCTAACCCTTGTGCACTCCGATTTTGACGGCTTCCCTAGTTTCTTCCAGGAATTAATAGCGGTTTGGTTGAAGATTATTCCCTGTGTTTTATGGCAAGGCGGCCAAGACTCGATGCCCGGAGAGAAGACCAGGCGCACTATGAACCCTCGCCTGTTCGGATCAATCTCTTCAAGAATGGTTGTAGCCACCCCAATACTCATCAGTTTACATCATCTTTGGTTTTGTTGTTCATTTTACAGGGTTTTTGGTGGGTTTCTAAGTTGGTGCATTCTATTGGTCCTGGAGAAACCTACCTTTTATCAGTAGCTGGCTAACCACACCCACCCCGTCCTCCAGCCAATGATTAGCAGCTCTCTCTATGCACAGTAATAGGCAGGCAGCTGTCAATCATTGGCCGGGGGGCGAGGTGGGTGGAGCTAGCCTGCAGATCATGAACATCCAGGACCACTTTAGGTAGTCGTCTCTGCGTATGCTGCTACTGATAAAGGGAAAGTTTCACCAAAACTACTGCCCAGATGCACACAGCAGGCATGTGACTGTCCCCCATGTGACAGGCGCTATATTATGCTGCCGGCAGTCTCTTTATTACCAAATATATTAACATGAGAAATAAATTTAAAATCTGCAATAAAAACAAACAAAAAAATGTGACTGTAAAGAGGTTAAAGGGGACCAGCGAGTGCCGCCTCCCACTGCGACAGTGACGATGATCAAACGAATGCATTTTTAAAAAATTCGCAGGCCCCTTTTTCTATCCTGTAGTTCATAATAAATTGTGAAATAAAGAAGCGCCATCTCCTCCCCGCCCGCTGCCCAGACTCTGCCCCCCCTGGCCGCTGCCCGGACTCTAAGTCTCCCCTCCCCCCGCCCGCTGCCCAGACTCTGCCTCCCCCCACCGCTGCCCGGACTCTAAGTCCCCCCTCCCCCCGCCCGCTGGCCGGACTCTAAATCCCCCCTCCCGCTGCCCGGACTCTGCCCTGAACCCCACCCCCCCGCACTCTGCCCTGAAACACCCCCCCCCCGCCGCCCAGACTCTGCCCCCCCGCCCGCTGCCCGGACTCTAAGTCCCCCCTCCCCCCGCCCGCTGGCCGGACTCTAAATCCCCCCTCCCGCTGCCCGGACTCTGCCCTGAACCCCACCCCCCCGCACTCTGCCCTGAAACACCCCCCCCCCCCCCCGCCGCCCAGACTCTGCCCCCCCGCCCGCTGCCCGGACTCTGCCCTGAACCTCCCCCCCCCCCCCGCTTGCTGTAGCGGACTCTGCCGAACCGTCAGTCGACCAGAGACATTCACTGCACCTTTATTTCTTGATTGGGTGACATTTTGGTTTAATGGTCAGCTGCCCTATATCACATGACCATAGCACTGTATACGGTAATAGGGATGTGACCGTGCGCCAATCTACCTTGCCGGCATAATGCTGGATCCTGAAGCAGCTGTGCGGGAGAGACGTGTCATTCAGGAAGCGCGACGACTTGCACATCCGGCTCTCAAAATGCTGATGGGTGGCACAAACTTGATTGAGCTTGTCCAGGAAGGTGTCGTCGGTGACGGTGCCCGGCCGCAGGCACTCCTCGTCCAGCATGGCCAGGATGCCATTCTGGTTCTGAAGTTTTATGAAGAAAGTAAGGAAAAACGTTTTGAGCAAATTACAGCGTTAAGCGTCAACCTCAAAACCAGTGCGGCCCCTGCATGAGTGCCACGAGCGGCGACGCTGCGGAATCCTCAGCATCTACGGCACAAGCTACGCGGATGAGAGTTACGAATAGAGCCGGTCACTCAGACTCGGTGGAGGAGTTGGAATAAGCTGGGAATCCTAAATCCCCGGCAGGCCAATTTATGCTGCGGGTTTGACCAGGGATTTAACCCTTGAAATCCAAATCCACAATAAAATCCACCGTGGAAAGTTGTGAGCGAACGCACCTTGTGTGAAGGCGGCCCTGCGCTCCTCCCCTGTGAGGGGGCAACTCTGTTATAGAGGGGGTCTAACTGGTAATAAGGCCCTTCCCAAATTACCAAGGCCCGATCCAAGCCAAGTACTTACGTTCTCAATCAGATCACATATAATGGCGTTGTTGAAGTACTCGATGTGCGTCCACTCAATGCCCTAAAGAAGAAACAAAGCACATAAACCATCAGTTAGATGGCCGCCGCCGGCAGGAAGTACACTGCGTGTCAGATATCTGACCCCCGGCCCCGGGGCCACTCCGGAGACATTCACTACACTGCCACATAAATCTCCAGTCAGCCAGTTTCTCAGCCGGTTGTGGGGGTCCTCCGGCTCGCCGCACTCCCCTCGTACACAGGATGCGATCAGTAAGCCCGTCTCCCTCCATCACTCCACCAAACTGGGTGTCCTGGAACTCCTTCAGACTCGCTCTCCATCCCTGATCTGTGTCACATTCCCATGCACTCCCATGGAAGCCAGCCAGAAGGGAAGGCCTCCAGGTCAGCCCCGCTATGCGGACACTTCTGTTCCCCGGTCTGCAGTCACACGGAGCCTTACAACATGAAAAGTCTCAAAAGTAACAAGGGAAAGTGGTTTCATCTGTAGAAAAGCTGAAGCAGGAAGCCATGCAAATGGAAATACACCCTCAGTCCAGCGCATCAGCTGGGGGGCTCCACTGCCCACTCCATGCCAAGGCATTGTGCTGAGATGTAATACCAGATGCAGCCACTTGGGGTCGGCCACATTTGCACCCCAGTGTAAAATCTGCCTGCTGGCCCCGAAGCAATTGCCAAACATTATCAATTCCGATGTCATTTGGGGCAATTAAATACTGTGAGGAATCTTATACCAGGGAGACCCTAATAACAACTGGCGTCTTTGGTTACAGGAGACATGGGTGGAGCATCCCACCAGTAAAGATGGTGTAGTGGTCCAGTATATGCTTTCCTGGCCCCCTCCATAATTCTCATACATGTATGTCTTATGTAGATGCTCTGTGCAAAACGGTCTTGTCATTCTGTTATGTGCGTTGCACAGCTCAGCAAATGATGGGTTAAATGTCTGCAAACCCTGGAGACTGGGTATTATTGTATATTGACACCACCAGGAAGTCTTGGTAGAGCCAAGACTGAAGGGAGGTGACGCCCCCTGTACGTGATTGGCTGCACAGGGTGTTAGGCAGCAGGTCCTGCAAGGCCACAAAAGAGGAACAGGCATGCAATGTAGTGTCCAGCGGCGCTGCAGCCGCGCACCCCTAGCAGCAAGTGCCTTCCCCAGTGGCGGCGTCGGTGGCAGCCGTCCACAAGACAGAACATTCCATCGCTATTCAACCGCTGCGTGACATCGGGAGCAGGGAGGCCAAACACTACTCACGGTCGTTACCTGGGAGCGGCCAGCACAGAGCAGTGATAAGGCCGGGCGCGACGGAGAGGTGACCGGCCGGGCGGGAGCATAGCACGCATGGCTGAAATGCCGGGCGGGATGGAGCACTGAGGCTACAGCGTCTGCATAATCTTGTCCCAGCGCTGCAGCCTTAGGCTGATGGTTACTATACTTATGCTTACATTATGACCTGTACATGGTGGCATCTTACACCAATCACATGGCAGCATTTACAGATAATTATGTAAGGCCAAGAACTATAGTAACCCTCCGCCTAAGGCTGCAGTGCTGGGACAATCTATCCACACTCTGCTGCTAGGACCTTCGTGCCTTCACCCTATCGGGAGCTGGGGGTGAGAGAGGGGCGTTCCTCCTGTCACACCCCTAGCTTCCGGTGGCGTCATGATACACCAATACCTGGAGATGGTCTGCAAATGTAACAATTCTGCGATTTCTGCACATTTCAAGAACAATTTAGCAGTATAAGTACTGCAGTGTATTGTATAGGCGGCAGCTGAAGGACCCTATGGGGATTCAGAGATGGTACCGATACATTGTTTAGAATTATTACAAATAAATAAAATACAAGTTAAGAAAATAGATCTTCCCATTGTTAACACAAATAATAATAAAAAGTAACCATATTTCATCTCGCCACATCCGTAGACATCGTATCTATTACAATGCTAAGCCACTACAACAACATATCATTCATCCCACGCCGTGAAGACCATCGGGGGAGGAGCAGCACCAGAACCGCACTGTGGAGACCATCGGGGGAGCACAGCGCCAGAACCGCACCGTGGAGACCATCGGGGGAGGAGCAGCGCCAGAACCGCACCATGAAGACCGTTAGGGGAGGAGCAGCGCCAGAACCGCACCGTGAAGACCATCGGGAGAGGAGCAGTGCCAGAACCGCATCGTGAAGCCCATCAGGGGAGGAGCAGCGCCAAAACCGCACCATGAAGCCCATCAGGGGAGGAGCAGCGCCAAAACCGCACCGTGAAGCCCGTCAGGGGAGGAGCAGTGCCAGAACCGCACCATGAAGACCATCGGGGGAGAAGCAGTGCCAGAAACGCACCGTGAAGCCCATCGGGGGAGGAGCAGTGCCAGAACCGCACAGTGGAGACCATCGGGGGAGGAGCAGCGCCAGAACTGCACCGTTTAGGTCACCTGGTCTCCAAAATGTTTTTATAAAAAGTGATCAACAAGTCGTATGTTACCAACAGAAACTACATGTCGCCGTGAAACAAGCAAGCCGCGCACACCCCCGCTGACAGACACATGGAAGTAGTACAACAAGAAAACAGCTTGTCCCACACGAGTCCTGATGGAGCCAAGTCACCGCAGAAGCACAAATGAATGGCTCAGGAGTGGCGGCGTTGGGGCTCTGGCACCCAGAACAGAAGAATCTGGGGTCTTCCACTCCCTCTCCAGGACCCTTAAGACATTTCCCAACCCCCTCATTCATTTTGCAAGGCCCCCCAGATTTACTGCACCCCACAGCAGAAGACTAGTTGTGTAGATGTGATGTCTCCAAGGTCTAGGTGGCACAGTTGTATCTGGTCTTTGTATGGGTGCAGACCTGGTGAGGTGGCACTTGTTGGCACAGCAGCAGCCCAACACAGCCATGCAAATAGAATTTGATTAAGCAAAGTTATTCAAAAGCATGGCCGTCTTCCATCGCAGCGCGGACAATGGAGGGTTGGTGAGTCAGTAGAACGCACAGTAACCCATTTACTTCAATTCTAGAACATTCTGCAGACACTTTTTGCATATATTTATATCCTCGGCCTGACAATGATGTAAATGTGCCAGCGATCAGCTGATCAACGAGTAAAGGCTTCCTCATTGGCTGATACAAGCATAATAATGTTTCTGGTCAGTGGCACATCTCCCCTGAGGGCCCGCTATGAGGCGGCCCGAGACGGCAGCAGTCTGCAGGATTGCCACCTGGCAGCAACCCAACAAGCATGCACTCACCCAGCCTGCAGCTCCAGTCCCCCGGCGGCCGCCCCTACTGTAACTCATGACCTCCCCCCAAAGTCTGCGTGCAGAAACACAGATGTTGGCGGACTGGAACTGCAGGCTGGGTGAGAGCCTGACTTGTTGGGCTGCTGTCAGGCCAGAGGCCAATACTGGGACACTATTGTAGTGGCCCGCAGTTACGGGGCCCCTCCATAATGTATGCATGCATTTGTCCTGCGCCTAGGTGTTGTCAGTGTCTTCTACGTTGCATGAATATGATGTGTATTTCATAGCTGCAGCACTGAATGGGTTAACTGCCTGGTATGTGAGATGTTTGGAAAATGTATCCTGTTGTTTGTCACAGCATTTATATATATGTTTCTGCAAGGAGTCTGAGTTCCACAGGACTACAGCGGATTACAAACCGAGCAGAAGTAGCGCAGCACTTCACCCATCGGCTGTGAGACGGACGACACTTGCAGTTCCTGGTTACTGCCGGGCCAAAGGCCAATTAGGGGGATGCTATTACTGCTGGGGCCACTAAGGGGGGCATTATTACTACTGCATTGCTTGTCAGGTTGCTGTTGGGCCATAGGCCAATAAGGGGGACATTATTACTACTGGAGCCCTATGGTGTAACCATTACTACTGGGACCACTATGGGGATCACTATTACTACTGGGGCCACTAAGGGGGGCATTATTACTACTGGAGCCCTATGGTGTAACCATTACTACTGGGACCACTATGGGGATTACTATTACTATTGGTGCCACTAAGGGTGGCACTTATTACTGGAGAACTATGGTGTAACCATTACTACTGGGACCACTATTACTATTGAGCCACAATGGAGGTCCCTATTACTATTGGGGCCCCTAAGGGGGGCTCTTACTATAGGACATGTATGGGATATCTTGTGTATTGGTGCTTTCAATGCCTGTAAAATTGGTGAGGGTGCTATTTCGCACTTCGCATTGGGCAGCATTAAGGTTTGGGGCTCCCCAGAATTTCACCATGGAAAAGGGAACCAAAAGCACTGGTACTAGATAATTTCCTAATAATTACTAGTCAAAATACTAAAGACCATTTGTCCATCCGTGAGTGAGTGACTTACATGCTCCGCCCCTGATCACGACTGCTGTCCGGCTAGGTGTTCATTAGTAGTCCATAGCAGCTGAGGCCGCGGGGTTTGTAGGGGATGGGATACTAATGAACACCTACAGCAACCGTATGCTTACATGACCTGTGATGAGGAGTCCAGGGTCACATGACCGGGGGGGGGGGGGGGGGGGTGATCAGTGTGCACATACTTATGGTCTGTAGCTTATTTAGGTGAATGTATAAACTAATGATAAACTGCCCCCCCCCCCCCCCCAGCAGGCAGAAATGGAAAAGCCTCTGTTAATGCTATGCTGATGCATCATGGGATTGATGTGAAGCTGAAAGTAAGAAATCTCACCATCAAGATAGTGCCTGATGAGCATCAGACAGGGGGCTGCACTGCAGGCATGTGGCTGGACTATACAGACAGGAGATCAGGTGTGATTTTGTTGCAGTGGCCCTTTGATTATAATGTAACGTGTTCTTTTGTTAGTGTCTTGTTCCCCCTGAGGGTAAGTTATACAGCACTCTCCCACCCCCCTGCTGGCTGATGTGTGGGGTGACGGCTGTGGCACTGGGGTACAAGTTGTGACTGTTGTACAGTTTGTCGCACACATTGCAGCGACTCTATGCACTTCTTTGGGCTGCGGGCTGTGAACATGACAAGCTCTGATACGGCGATGAAGCGCTACATACATGAACGGTAGGACTCCGTGGAGCCACTTACCTCGCGGATATACTCCTCCTGCTCCTCCTTTAGGGTCAGTTCAATGAAGATCTGTTGCAGTTTTTCGTTGCAGTAATTGATAATAAATTGCTCAAAACTGTTCTCCTGTAAGACAAGGACAGCGCGTTACACGGAGCCGGGCGCGGGACTAGCGGTCAAACATGTGCAAAGCAGCGGGAGAGAACGATGATCCTTCGGTCTGAACACAAGCCAAGGACTGGATGTAGAACGCTTCTCATTGGTGGTTCAGCTTCTGAAGGAAGTCATCGGTTCCAACAGCGCCCGGACGGCCCTTCACTTACACGGGGGCCGAATGATTCTCGTTTGAGTGAACCTACAATGTATTTGTCTGAGCAGGCTGCATGCGAGCCAACGGATTAGCAGTCAGTTCCTGCCATCTGAATGAGGTTGTTTTTATCCGCAGGCACATGGACTTCTGCAAGACCAGCGCTTCCCAACTCCAGGCCTCCCAACAGGTCATGTATTCAGGATTTCCTTAGTACTACAGGCATTGCCATAGGGGTTCTTACTATAGGATATCCTCAAATCATGACCTGTTGGGGGGCCCCGAGAATTGGGGTACATGAATGGGACAGAGAGGGCAATGTGTGTAACCAATCTGCCGTGTGAATATACCCTTCTAGCACTTGGCACAGTTCCCCTGCAAGCCTAGGCTATACTGACTAATCTGACAGGCGCCAGCGGTGAAGCAGGGCTTCCTGCACCCAGGGCAAAGATTCTGTTTGGTGCCCACCTCCATCTAGATTTAAAGGGGTTGTAGGAGTTGTAGGAGAATAGACTTCTCATTTCTCTATAAGGTGATAAAAGTGGTAAGAGTGGCTGTGGTCTCACTGCCGAGACCCTCACTGGCCCGGAGAACGGGGGTCCCATGTGTCCCCCTTTTTCTCACTGCAAACATTCAGTGAGGAGCAGATGAAGCAGAAAGCCGATTGCACATGCGCGGTGCCGCTCCATTCACTCTCTTTTCTTTTGAATTCTTTATTTATAATTTGGGGGAAAGGATGGAAAGGATGGGAGGAGGGTGGAAAGGATGGGAGGAGGGTGGAAAGGATGGGCGGAGGGTGGAAAGGATGGGCGGAGGGTGGAAAGGATGGGCGGAGGGTGGAAAGGATGGGCGGAGGGTGGAAAGGATGGGCGGAGGGTGGAAAGGATGGGCGGAGGGTGGAAAGGATGGGCGGAGGGTGGAAAGGATGGGCGGAGGGTGGAAAGGATGGGCGGAGGGTGGAAAGGATGGGCGGAGGGTGGAAAGGATGGGCGGAGGGTGGAAAGGATGGGCGGAGGGTGGAAAGGATGGGCGGAGGGTGGAAAGGATGGGCGGAGGGTGGAAAGGATGGGCGGAGGGTGGAAAGGATGGGCGGAGGGTGGAAAGGATGGGCTGAGGGTGGAAAGGATGGGCAGAGGGTGGAAAGGATGGGCAGAGGGTGGAAAGGATGGGCAGAGGGTGGAAAGGATGGGCAGAGGGTGGAAAGGATGGGCAGAGGGTGGAAAGGATGGGCAGAGGGTGGAAAGGATGGGCAGAGGGTGGAAAGGATGGGCAGAGGGTGGAAAGGATGGGCAGAGGGTGGAAAGGATGGGCAGAGGGTGGAAAGGATGGGTAGAGGGTGGAAAGGATGGGTAGAGGGTGGAAAGGATGGGTAGAGGGTGGAAAGGATAGGTAGAGGGTGGAAAGGATGGGTAGAGGGTGGAAAGGATGGGTGGAGGGTGGAAAGGATGGGTGGAGGGTGAAAAGGATGGGTGGAGGGTGAAAAGGATGGGTGGAGGGTGAAAAGGATGGGTGGAGGGTGAAAAGGATGGGTGGAGGGTGAAAAGGATGGGTGGAGGGTGAAAAGGATGGGTGGAGGGTGAAAAGGATGGGTGGAGGGTGAAAAGGATGGGTGGAGGGTGAAAAGGATGGGTGGAGGGTGAAAAGGATGGGTGGAGGGTGAAAAGGATGGGTGGAGGGTGAAAAGGATGGGTGGAGGGTGAAAAGGATGGGTGGAGGGTGAAAAGGATGGGTGGAGGGTGAAAAGGATGGGTCGAGGGTGAAAAGGATGGGTGAAGGGTGAAAAGGATGGGTGGAGGGTGAAAAGGATGGGAGGAGGGTGAAAAGGATGGGAGGAGGGTGAAAAGGATGGGAGGAGGGTGAAAAGGATGGCAGGAGGGTGAAAAGGATGGCAGGAGGGTGAAAAGGATGGGTGGAGGGTGAAAAGGATGGGTGGAGGGTGAAAAGGATGGGAGGAGGGTGAAAAGGATGGGAGGAGGGTGAAAAGGATGGGAGGAGGGTGAAAAGGATGGGAGGAGGGTGAAAAGGATGGGAGGAGGGCGAAAAGGATGGGAGGAGGGTGAAAAGGATGGGAGGAGAGTGGAAAGGATGGGAGGAGGGTGAAAAGGATGGGAGGAGGGTGAAAAGGATGGGTAAAAGGTGGAAAGGATGGAAAGGATGAGCAAAAGGGGCAAGGGATGGGCAAAGGGTGGAAAGGATGAGCAAAGGGTGGAAAGGATGGGCAAAGGGTGGAAAGGATGGGCAAAGAGTGGAAAGGATGGGCAAAGAGTGGAAAGGATGGGCAAAGAGTGGAAAGGATGGGCAAAGAGTGGAAAGGATGGGCAAAGAGTGGAAAGGGTGATAGAAGGGTGGACAGGATGGGTGAAGAGTGAAAAGGATGGGCAAAGGGGGCAAAGGATGGGCAAAAGGGGCAAAGGATGGGCAAAAGGGGCAAAGGATGGGCAAAAGGGGCAAGGTATGGCCAAAGAGCGGAACGGATGAGAGAAGGGTGGAAAGGATGGGTGAAGGGTGTAAAGAATGGGTAAAGGGTGAAAAGGATGGGTAAAGGGTGAAAAGGATGGGTAAAGGGTGAAAAGGATGGGTAAAGGGTGAAAAGGATGGGTAAAGGGTGGAAAAATGGGCAAAGGGTGGAAAGGATGAGGGAAAAGATGGAGAAGAGGGGTATGATTGGAGGAGAGAGATAAAAAGGAAAAATAAATAAATTGAGTATTAAATTGTATGTTGGTGAATTAGGAGTTGGGATCATGTTCTAGTTGCAGAGGGGTTAGGGTTGAACAGGGTTCTGAATTCCATGAAGTCCTGAAATTCAATTCAATAATGCCATGTTTTCGAAACATTTTGCCTGTGATTCTCTAATAGAAGGTCCTCCATCTCCATGATCTCCTGGATTGGGTTAAACCATAATGAAATAGAGGGTGGGGAGGTTAATCATCATAATTATGGAATGGAGGTCCTTGCTGTGTTAACCAGATGGCACACCACAGAGTGCTTGCAAATGGACACTGAGACATCACTGAGATGCAGAAGAAAGAATGCTGGTGATTTAGGGAGGAGAAATTTATACATTTAGATGTGATACACCAAACCTCAGACCAGAAATCTGCTGGCACTGGGCAATCCTAAAACATATGGAGTAAGGTTCCTTGCTCCAACCCACATCTCATGTCTAGTGGAGACACAGAGAGTATCATTCTGTAAGTGGGAGAGCACCCTGTACCATGAAGATAGGATCTTGAATCCCTTTTCTTGAATTCTACAACAGATGGAAGAGGTGTGTGTGTGTGTGCGTGTGTGCGTGTGTGCGTGTGCGTGTGCGTGTGCGTGTGTGTATGAGTGATATTTTATCTTTTTGCCCCATTGTGAGTGGTGGTGACAGATCTTCCTACCTCTGAATGCAGTTGAGGTCTGTAGCATTGGGTAGGGAGATTAGAATTCTGTAGAGCCGTGAGAGGGTATGTCAGGAGGAGCCACCTTCACTACAGAGCGATTCAAAAGGCATTTTCGTCTGTGAAAATCCTGAAGAGTGAGGCAGGGATGTATGGAAGTGTCTTAGTTGGATGATGTGCCAAGACTACAAATGGATCAGTTGCATTATTGCTGTCAATGTGCATGCAGAAAGCCAACATCCCTCTAGGACAAAAGTGGAGATGGAGTGTTCTGTGTTGTGCTCTGCATCTGTTGTTAGAAAGCCATTGGTGAAATAGCTTGCTTTCCAGGCAGGTGGTAAAGCCAGATTACCCAGAATAAGGAACAAAGGGGAGGGTGTTGGAGAGGCACCCAATCTGAAAAAGACTCGAGTGATAACTTTGAATGTAGGTTCAATTGTAGGGTGATTACTAGCCTCTGCGGGGGTATGTTCAGAAGGGTTGGATGAGTAGAGGTCAGAAATGTCTGCGGTGACATAGATGCCTAGGTATTTAATCAAACTACTAACGACCACTTGTCAGTGAGTATGTATGTATGTGTGTGCTTCTTATGCTCCGCCTCTGGTGACATCATTAAAGGTCCTACAACAGATATAAAACACAGAGCCTTACTGACAGAAGAACAACACAGTTAGGGCTCTTGGAAGAGAAGGACAAAAATAACACAATGAGAATACAACTAAGCTATTATTATCATCTCAGACACAACTCAGCGGTCCTGACAAGACACACTGATCCTACCACCACCACAGAGATCCGGTGGGCTGAAGGACCTGCGGTGATGTCACTGCTGTGGGAGGAGCCATTTAACAGTTTGGTAGTAAGAACTGTATGTGGGTTCTTCTCATGCTTCGCCCCCCAGTGACGTTATCGAAGGTCCTACAACCTATGCAAAACACAGAGCCTGACTGACAGAAGAACAGCACAGGGCTTTTGGAAGGGGAGGACAAAAATAGCACAATGAGAATATAACTAAGCTGTTATTATGCCCGACTCAACTCAACAGTCCTGACAGAAGACACAGACCTACCACCACTACAGAGATCCAGTGGGCTGAAGGACCTGCTGTGATGTCACTACTGTGGGAGAAGCCAAGCTGTGTTTGTCTATGTTTGGGACTCAAGACGGATGTAGTGGAGCTGTGTGTGTGATATGTGGGGATCGTAATGGATGTACCATGTAGCACAGCTGTGTGGCGCATTGCGCTACCAGAAACACTGGTACTATAATTTCCTACTAATTACTAGTATTGTCCCTAACCCAGAGGAAAGAGAAGGAGTCTTAATTCAGTTACCAGGGTTTGAGGGTATGTTTAGAACTGCAGATTTTATATAATTGATTTTGAAGATTAAAAATGAGGCTGGTGACGTTCACTTAATAGGTTTGGGAGTGAAATATGTGGATTGGAGAGGAAAAGCAATAGGACATCTGCATAAGTAGCTATTTTATGCATGGGCCCCTGTATTGGAACTCCCATAATGTTCGGGTTGAACTGGATATGACCGAGGAGGGGCTCTAGACATAAGTCAAAAGGAGAGGAGAAAGCAGACATCTGTTACCATACAGCGCGGCGCGTCGCTCCGGCGGCCTGGAGCCCTGTGTCGAGGTTATCCCAGCAGCTGTGGGCGGCGGCATGGGCATGTCCGCCCGTAGGGTGCCGCCCGCCCTCCTCCGTTCTTCTTATACAGCAGTGGGCGGAGTTGCCTCCTCCCACTCTCCGCCCCTGGGCGGAACCTTGTGGTTAAAAGACTGGCAGTGAAGTGAGCTCATTGCCAGTTATTGGTTCTGCATGCACCTAGCCAGTCTGTCTGCGGTTCTCCTCAGCCAGGCCCTAGTTGCCGGTCAGCTCCCTCTGGCTCCCTATTACTCTGTCTGTTTTTGTTGGTTCTGTGTGCCTCTAATCTAGTCTGGCCCAGTCAGCACTAGTTGCTATCCAGCACCCTGCCAGTTTGCCTGTGAGTCCCATCTCCAGCCTTGTATGTTTTGTTGGTCTGATTCATCTGCCTCCTCTGTCGGCACTCTGTTCCCCCCATTAGGTAGTTTCCGGTTTGTCAGCCGCCAGGTCCCTAGCCAGTGCAGGGACCGCCGTCCAGTTGTCCGCCTGGGGTTAGCCAGGGCCGAGGCAAGTAGGCAGGGACAGTGGGGTGCGGGAAGATCAGGGCATCCCACTTGGCGCTCGGGGGGCAGAGTGCCGTAACATAATAACTGGCGCTCGGGGGGCAGAGTGCCGTAACATAATAACTGGCGCTCGGGGGGCAGAGTGCCGCAACATAATAACTGGCCCTTAAAATACTGTGTTTCTTTTCATGGCGGCGATCAGCGCCCTTGCAAACCAGCTGCAAGACCTGGTGCCGGTGATCCAGGATTTGTCAGCTCGCATGGTGGCCCAGGAGCAGTGGGTGTTGTCGCAGGGGCAGAACGCCTCTACCTGCCCCGAACCCAAGTGCCCTCTTCCTGAGGTGTTCTCTGGGGAGAGGAACAAGTTTTTCGTTTTTCAACAGGCGTGTCGCCTGTTTTTTCGGATGCGTCCCCGCTCTTCCGGCTCGGAGGTCCAGAGGGTCGGGCTCATAATGTCCCTGCTGCGGGGCTCTGCCCAGACTTGGGCCTTTTCCATTCCCGAAGGTTCCCCCTCCCTGCATTCGGTGGACTCCTTTTTTCAGGAACTCGGGGGCATCTTCGATGAACCGGATAGAGTGGGGTTGGCGGTTTCACGGTTGTTGGCGTTGCATCAGGGGTCGCTGTGTGTGGAGGATTATTGCTCCAACTTCAGACGCTATGCGGGCGATACTGCATGGAACGATAGCGCCCTGAAAGACGTTTTTATGCAAGGTCTCTCGGACGCGGTCAAAGAACTGTTGATCTCCCATCCTGTCCCCGGGTCCTTAAAGGAGGCTATGGAGTTAGCAGTGAAGGCAGATAGGAGGCTCAGGGCTGGGAAGCAAGATAGACCGACCCATAGAGTCAGGGAGGTCATTTGTCCTGTCCCCTCCCCGTCCGTACCAATCTCTGTTCCCGAACCTATGGAACTGGACCTGCTGGACCCCGAGGAGCGACGCCGGATTCGGTTATTACATCATCTCTGTCTCTACTGCGGGAAAGCTGGACATCGGGTGATAACCTGCCCCCGGAGGCCTCAGCGTCCACAGTCTGAATCGGCAGAAAGACTTCCAGTCCTAGGCGATTGCAGGGAGGGTCGCCTAGGACCTCAGGTACGTCCTAGACTTCTGATACCCTGTCAGGTTAGATTCCGGAACTTCTCCCGCCTAGGGCAGGCGTTTATTGATTCCGGAGCAGCTGCTAACCTGATAAGCATGCGTCTCGTTGAGCCCCTGAGGGCTGAATTTGTGGCGCTAAAGACGCCAATTCGTTTTGCTAGCATTGATGCTACTCCTCTTGCTTCGGGCTTGGTACGATGGAGGACCCCAGTGTTACAACTCACGGTGGGGGGTCGCCATTCGGAAGGTCTATCGTTCCTGGTAATGGAGAAAATGTCGGTAGACATGATACTAGGGATGCCGTGGCTGGCGTTGCACAACCCCCAATTCGATTGGGCCACTGGGGAGCTAACCCAGTGGGGGCCATCCTGCCATAGCCATCACGCTTCCCTTCCTCCCTGCCCAGTCGATACCGCACTCAGTCCCCGAGGTCTCACTTACCTTCAAACCCCGTCCGCCCGCCCTGCTGCTGATGTCACCACCGATGCCCTGCATAGGGGACGGAAGAAAGGGGTGGGGTCTCGTATGCAGTTGCGTTGTGAGGAGAGTCTGTCGGTATTTGAGCCGTACAGGGTGGGACAGAAGGGGTACCGGTCCTCTGGAAATCGCAAAAGGAGGGGTCGCAGGGGGTTCCATAAGTCGTTGTCGAAACCTGTTGTCTCTTCGGTGATGCCCACCTCCGGTCCCCCGCCGCCCACCCTGGTCTGTGATGAAGTTGAACACGAGGCTCAGGAGATCCCGGATTCTCGCCGGGGTACAGGAACCTTACAATATTTGGGGCCCCGGAAGAGTTTTTTGGAGTATGATAGCTCAGATGACAGTGATTTTAAAATTGGAGTTGCCTCATATTTTGAAGACAGCGACATTGGGAGCGAGGATGGGACAAGAGATAGTGGTGAACGTTCGGGCATTGACTCGGAAGACGACCTGAAACACGACGATATGTCAACGGTTGGTCCTGAAGAAGATGTAGAAAGGAGAGCCCCTGAAGGAAATGGGGCAGCCACAGGCTACCGAAGTCATGGACCTGAGGATCAGTCCATGGTGACCGCTCGGGAGGGTCACATTCTCGGGTTGGTACAGCGTTTTCACAGCCATTTTTTGGATAAGCCTGGTCGAGTTTCCGGGGGCCCGGAGGTCCCCCGTCAGAGGGGGGGTAATGTTACCATACAGCGCGGCGCGTCGCTCCGGCGGCCTGGAGCCCTGTGTCGAGGTTATCCCAGCAGCTGTGGGCGGCGGCATGGGCATGTCCGCCCGTAGGGTGCCGCCCGCCCTCCTCCGTTCTTCTTATACAGCAGTGGGCGGAGTTGCCTCCTCCCACTCTCCGCCCCTGGGCGGAACCTTGTGGTTAAAAGACTGGCAGTGAAGTGAGCTCATTGCCAGTTATTGGTTCTGCATGCACCTAGCCAGTCTGTCAGTGGATCCCCTCAGTCAGTCCCTAGTTGTCGGTCAGCTCCCTCTGGTCCCCTATCACTTAGTCTGTTTTTGTTGGTTTGGTTTGCCTCTAATCTAGTCTGGCCCAGTCAGCACTAGTTGCTATCCAGCACTCTGCCAGTTTGCCTGTGAGTTCCATCTCCAGCCTTGTTAGTTTTGTTTGGTCTGTTACACCTGCCTCCTCTGTCGGCACTCTGTTCCCCCCATTAGGTAGTTTCCTGTTTGTCAGCCGCCAGGTCCCTAGCCAGTGCAGGGACCGCCGTCCAGTTGTCCGCCTGGGGTTAGCCAGGGCCGAGGCAAGTAGGCAGGAACAGTGGGGTGCGGGAAGATCAGGGCATCCCACTTGGCGCTCGGGGGGCAGAGTGCCGTAACATAATAACTGGCGCTCGGGGGGCAGAGTGCCGCAACAACATCCATGCCTTGTGCCATTTGTAATTGTAAATGGGGTAGAGAAATGGCCGTTTAACTGAAGCTGATGGGGAAGATGGAGATCCAATGCCGCATGTTAGACCAACATTTCAGAGAGTCTCGAATAAGAACTCCCAGTGAACCCTGGTAAATGTTTTGGAGCCTTATGCATGAGGTTTATGGCTTCCATGGTGTTGTCCCAGGCTTCCCATAGAGACACCAAAACCTGCTTGGTCTCTGTGTATGATGTGTTGGAAAAAAGGGGACAATCTTTAAGTCCATTTTTAGTAGGGATATGGGATGGTAACTTGGACAAAGGGAAGAGTCTTTCCATTCTTTCGGGATGACCATGATGTATACCTTCAGGGTGTCTCTAGTGCTCTCCCAGATGAAAGGGAAATATTTTGGGGAATGTTTTGTAGTACCAGAGAGGCCGGGGGCTTTTCCGGTGCAGAATTCTTTCCGTGTGAGGGCAAGCTCTACTTGTTAAATGGGAATCTCCATAGCTTGCATTGCTTCTTGTGGGAAATTACCCATGTCTGAAGTTTTGAGTTAGGTATGCATTAAATCTTTACAAGATGTCAGTTCATGGCCTGAAAGGGTGGAAGACAAGTTACAAAGAGACTCGTACTATTCTCTAAACACCTCTGAAATCTGATGTGGTAGATGGTGCGTGTGACCTGCTGGTGTGGAAAGGTGAGGGATATATGACCTAGTCCTCTCTGTCTGCAGAGCTCGAGCCAAGGTACAACTAGGTTTGTTGAAGATTCATAAAAGTGTCACCTGCATTTGGTGAGAGCAACTTTGGCTCGTGCTAAGCAATGTGAGGCTACATGTGCCCTCCAATGCAGCTCCTCTTTCTCCATCCAGAGTAGATTTATGTGTCATTTCTAGAACATTCTTTTTTTATGTGAGAGCCAATAGTAATAAAGGAGCCATGGATGAAGCATTTATGGGCCTCCCACACTAGCAATGAGCCTACGTTGGAGGTGACAATGTTACTGAAGTAATCCTGTAAGTTATTTTGAATCTCCAGTTTGGTCACTGGATCTTGTATAGGAGACTCGTTGGAATGCCAACGCCAGGACTTGTGGTACATTGTAGGAGAGCAGAGTGAAAGAATAATGAGAGCGTGATCGGAAAGTAGATGCTGACAATGGTCACTGCAGTGAAGCGAGGAGACTCGAATGTTGGAGCAGAAGGAAGTCTATCCTAGAGTAAAAACTGTGAGGAAGACGAGGTGTGATGTTTAGTGGAAGGACGGAGGATTCTCCAAGCGTCTATCAGAGGATGTTCACGTCTTACCAAACCTATGGTATGTGGCTCAGGCGAGCTGCTGGTCCCATGAGAGGGGTCTATGGATCGGTTAAGGCCAACACTCAGATCGGCTCCATTCATTTTCAATGGGGAGATCGCCGAGCGCTTGTACTCTGCTATTTCCATCAGCCCCTCGGAATGAGGTGAGCAGCACCGTACATGTATGACCGCCACTGCATTTAATCTGATGTCAATGTGGGTGAGTGGGCTGATAGTAACGAGAAGAGGGGGTCATGGGACAGCCGCTCTCTGTGTCTGTCTCTCTTTTTAGAGTGGGCAGTTTGCAGCTGCTGCCCCTCCCCCGCCTTCCCTGCATATTACGCCCGGAGCACATGCCCCGCCTGCCCTACCTTAGCTTCACCCCTGCAGAAGCCATTAAACACAAATGCACTGAACACATGGGTGAGGGCGCTTCCCCTATCCTGCAAAAACACCTGTAAGCCATAGAGGGATTTTATAAAACATCTCAATTAATGTCAGAAAAAAGGGCAATCCCATGTCGAAGATGCTGGAAGGACCCCACAGCAAACGGCAGAAGACAGAAGACGGCAAGACATCAAACGCGGGTGAGCGGCGCCATACTGGCACACTAAAGGCGGCTTCACACGGGGACAATATCTGTGGGACTTGTGGTCCTGCGGGGAGTTCGGCAGCAGAATCTACATGACTAATGTCACCATCTTTAATGCTAAGCTTGAAAATAGTGGAATTCTGCCAGTAATTTAGCGTCAGGGTCCGCATAGAGACCTTCGGACTGTGGTGCAGGTTTCCACAATAGCACATTGTGCTGCGTCCTGTGCAAATATTGGCATCCGTGTGAAACCACCACAAAGCCACGCGGTTCATCTGATCCCACTAGGCGGTTAGTGGACACTGAGCATGCAGCCAACAGCGCACTGCAAGATAGCGGGTACTTACCAAAGTCTGCAAGGAAAGAGTGAGAAATGACAGAAAGTGTTATCAGATGGAAGTGAAGCGGCGCCTTCTGCCAGAAACGTATAAGAAGTGACAATCAAACCGCTTGAGGATACGTGGGATACTTTATAAGTGGAGCGATGCCCCCCGATCGCTCCTTCACACTCCAGAAATAGGGGGCTAGACTAAGGCAAGAGCAACTGGGGGGCGGGGGTCCGCACTGCGGGGTGAAGGGGGCTCAGCTGCCACATTCTTGGTGAAGCAACATAGTATAAAGCACATTGACTTCCATGCGTCTTATTAGGGAAGGCGATGCCTGAAGATGGCCCACTAGAAGCAGAAGTCTCACTTAACCCCTTCCCACCGCTGAGGTTTGTTTTTTCATTTTTGCCATCCCACATTTTGACTCCCATAACTTTATTTTTCCATCACTGGTGCTTTGCGAGTTCCCATTTTTTTAATGGGGTGGGTTGTAGTTTTTCTTGCTGCCACGCCGGGGCGCTGGCAGCTCTTTCATCACTTTTATTCCAGTTTTTTCTTGGAGGTGAAGCGACCAAAAACAGCCCAGTTCTGTCTCTGCAGATGTTCTTCATGATGGCGCTCACTGTGCGGGATACGGGAGGTGTAATAAAATGGCTACAGAGGCAAATATCACATGGCTTCACGCTTTACATGTACTTGGGTGGAGGTTTTATGGTAATACTTCATTTACAAATGGAACAATACACAGTCCAACCTAACCGCAACCCATAATCCTGTTGTGGACGGGCCACTCGGGTGCCTGAGGGAGTCCGCTCCTCCTCTAGGGCTGAGAGAAGAAGAACATCCGGCTCATCCAATGGGAAATCAATGAAAAGCAATGAACTATAATTAAATACACTTCCTTAAGGTTATAATGTATGTGCCAAAAAATGACCACACTGCAACATAAGCAATACATTAAAGGGGTCTCCAGGGCGAATGTCCTCAGGATCAGTCAGCAATAGTTGATCGGCTGGGGTCCGTCGCTCAGGACCTCGCCAATCGGGGGATTGTGCACCCACTGACAGCACATACACAGGGGCTGGCTCTCACTGAAACCAACACCAGCCGTGCCTGCAGTTACAAGAGAGTTCTGCTGCTTCCACTCCGACCCCTGCGTATTGGGGCGCTGTCAGCGGGCGCACAATCAGCTGATCGGTCAGGGTTCCGTAAAATCACCAATGCCTATATGGATAGTCAGCTGGAGAACAGCGCCCCAACGCAGCGCACATGCAACAGAGCCTTGCAGCACTACTGTAACACTAAGGGTTCATTCACACCTCCACTCTGGATTCCACTTTCTTGCTCCATTTGGGGAGCGGCCAAATGGAAAGACAAAAAGTTCATGGGACACAAAAAACACAATTTTGCCTTACTGATCACAAGACGTCAGGTACCAGCTCACATTATCCGAGAGCAGATCATGACGTGGCCATCACATGGTACCGCCTCACTGATCACAAGATGTCACGCGCCGGCTCACATTATATGAGAGCAGATCATGACGTGGCCATTATGTGGCACCGCCTCACTGATCACAAGACGTCATGCACCGGCTCACATTATCCAAGAGCAGATCATGACGTGGCCATCACGTGGTACCACCTCACTGATCACAAGACGTCACGCACCGGCTCACATTATCTGAGAGCAGATCATGACGTGGCCATCACGTGGCACCGCCTCACTGATCACAAGACGTCACGCAACGGCTCACATTATGCAAGAGCAGATCATGACGTGGCCATCACGTGGTACCGCCTCACTGATCACAAGATGTCAGGTACCAGCTCACATTATATGAGAGCAGATCATGACGTGGCCATCATTTGGTACCGCTTCACTGATCACAAGACGTTAGGTACCAGCTCACATTATCTGAGAGCAGATCATGACGTGGCCATCATGTGGTACCGCCTCACTGATCACAAGACGTCACATTATCCAAAAGCAGATCATGACGTGGCCATCAAGTGGTACCACCGCATCACTGATTACAAGACGTCAGGTACCAGCTCACATTATCTGAGAGCAGATCATGACGTGGCCATCACGTGGCACCGCCTGACTGATCACAAGATGTCACTCACCAGCTCACATTATCCGAGAGCAGATCATGACGTGGCCATCACGTGGCACCGCCTCACTGATCACAAGACGTCAGGTACCAGCTCACATTATCTGAGAGCAGATCATGACGTGGCCATCACGTGGCACCGCCTCACTGATCACAAGACGTCACGCAGCGGCTCACAGTATCCAAGAGCAGATCATGACGTGGCCATCACGTGGTACCGCCTCACTGATCACAAGACGTCACGCACCGGCTCACATTATAGGAGAGCAGATCATGACGTGGCCATCACGTGGTACCACCTCACTGATCACAAGACGTCACGCACCGGCTCACATTATCCAAGAGCAGATCATGACGTGGCCATCACGTGGTACCGCCTCACTGATCACAAGACGTCACGCACCGGCTCACATTATAGGAGAGCAGATCATGACGTGGCCATCACGTGGTACCACCTCACTGATCACAGTCAGGTACCAGCTCTTCCTAAGGCAGTGATTGGTCAGTGTAATAAATCTTTAGTAGAGGGACATAAATGATGACCAGAAAGCATTTTGTATCTTTGGGATGGGGTACATAAGGGTATATGTGTATCCTATGGTATAGACTATATATTGTTCCATAAGCGAGTCCACAGTCCCAAGCAAATAACATCATAGGAATGTTTTAATTAAAAGTCAAACCAAGGAGGAGCCGGCAGGAAAGAAAAATGTTGACGTTCAAAAATAATCCTAGAAGCTCCACTTCCTAACCGAAGCGATTGTGGGAAAATTAGTAAAATATGTGAAGCATCCGAGAGCCGCCGACCCCGACCCTTGGAAACCCTTGTTTCCATGATGTGTCGCCGGCTCTAATGTTAGAGACATCTGTTCAGGAGGCACGGAGGGGAGCGAGCGTCGGGCCCGGACTGTAGCATGGCTCTAGGATGGAGCCATCACCCAGCCTCTGACCTAATCGTAACATCAGCACCGCGTTCTGGCAGATGAAGCTCCCAGCTGAGAGAAACGTTGGCAACACGTCGACCAGTAAAATATCGCTCCGCGGTCTGTAAATGAAGAGGTGGAGGAAGACATGGCAGCACATATGGAACCGGAGCATACAGATACGATGACAGGGTGTGTGTCATCAAGAAATAGCCTACGGTGTAAACTACGTTCATAGGTTAAAAGTGGTGGTCCGAAATAAAACAGGAGATCACGGAGGACCAATGGGTTGTCATGGCAACATGACGCCATCAATGGGTGTGATCGCTATTATGAGGACTAAGGCACTGCAGTACAGAAGAGGCACTATCCTAGCAGTCATAGTTGTTATGGTTCCAGTGCCCTACAGGGACATAAAACATAAAAGAAACCCAATACAAATAAAAACACATCTGTATAAAAAAAAGAATGATTTCCCACAATCCCACATGTTTAGTATCATTGTATCTGACAGCCGCACAATACATCGGACACACTATTTATCCTGCAAGCCAAAAACTGTAAAAAACTACAACATGGAGGCAAAACGCTTATTTTGCTCATTGTGCCTCCCAAAAACACAATAAAGGTGATCAAATCGCTGTATGTAACCCAAGATGCTACCACTAAAAACTACACGCACAAACAGGCCCTCACAGAGCTCCGCCCACGGGAAGATAAAAGGGTCTGGGGCAGTCAAGAAAAAGGTAATCCAAAAAAAAGGTTCCTATTGTGCAAAAGTCAAAAACACTTTTCGTGGCGTTCATACTGCATGACTGACGCTGGAAGAAAACTATGGCAGAATTGAGGTTTTTTTCTCACCTGGATGTGGCAGATGGGCCCACATCTTTTGATCAAAGTATGTGCGGAGCGCCTGTTTCTGCTATCAGCCTTCCAGCAACCAATGCCTCCCATGTTTACAAAAAGAAGGGGGGGGGGGGTGTTCTACCGGACTGTGCAGGAATGTTGTGAATTGGCACCATAACAGGTTATGCAACCAAAAAAAAAAAGGTAACGTGACACTAACTGCTCATCTGACAGCCGCTGGGAATCATCAATCTGGTTACTTGCATTAAAAATGTTCTTGTTTTACCACTGGAAATCAAGTTGAAAGTGTTGGCCACTAGGGGTCTCCCTTACAGCACTTTTACAATCCGCTGCCTATCATTAGGCTTCTCTAGTAACAGGGGCATGGGGACACTGCTAGTTACTACATACAACAAAGGGGCGGGCATTCAGATGCTGCCTTGTAGCTGATTGGGGCAGGGCAACATGGCAAGTGTGGGAGAGGAGGTCCCAGCCAGCACTGGCAAACTGTCTGCTTCAGACGTCCCGCATGGAAGCGGATGCAAACAGTAGGGCGGCAGAAAAATAGGAAAATCTACACGGAAAACCGAATTGTTAGAGCTCAAACTGGGTGCAAACAGCAGCGAAACAGCCGGGTCAGATTCCGCGTGCGGCCGAGGACTGTGCGTACCTGTCCAGGTGTTCTTTTTTTTTTTACTGCGGGTGTGTGCGGAGGCGCCGTCTGGTGTGCAGTAGAGTGGTTTGTTTTTAAACTCCTGCTTTTCTGCGGACGGGTTGCGGATCAGACGGCTTCCATTGACTTCAATGAAGCCGCGCCTGCAGGAAATGCAGCAAAATGGAGCATGCTGCAATTTGATTTCCGCATCCAAATTAATTGAGCTGCGGACGTCCATGTTTGCCTATGGGTGTAATATACAGACTGTGTCCCAGCCTTATGGCAATGGGAGTGCTGCTTCTGTGCATATACTTGTCCTAATATACAGCCCAATGATGTGCCATTTGTTTAAACTGTTGAGTGTATATGTGTTTGTGTGATTCTGGTCAGCAGCCCCTGCACTGGGAATGTGATGCTGGAGGGACTCACCCCTATGAGGTCAGCCTGCCTGTCTGCAGACACAGTATGAGAAGGAAGCAGGATGTGATGCTGGAGGGACTCACCCCTATGAGGTCAGCCTGCCAGTATGAGAAGGAAGCAGGCTGTGATGCTGGAGGGACACACCCCTGTGAGGTCAGCCTGCCTGTCTGCAGACACAGTATGAGAAGGAAGCAGGATGTGATGCTGGATGGACACACCCCTATGAGGTCAGCCTGCCTGTATGAGAAGGAAGCAGGATGTGATGCTGGAGGGACTCACCCCTATGGGGTCAGCCTGCCAGTATGAGAAGGAAGCAGGATGTGATGCTGGATGGTCACACCCCTATGAGGTCAGCCTGCCTGTCTGCAGACACAGTATGAGAAGGAAGCAGGATGTGATGCTGGAGGGACTCACCCCTATGGGGTCAGCCTGCCTGTCTGCAGACCCAGTATGAGAAGGAAGCAGGATGTGATGCTGGATGGACACACCCCTATGGGGTCAGCCTGTCTGTCTGCAGACACAGTATGAGAAGGAAGCAGGATGTGATGCTGGAGGGACGCACCCCTATGGGGTCAGCCTGCCTGTCTGCAGACACAGTGTGAGAAGGAAGCAGGATGTGATGCTGGATGGTCACACCCCTATGAGGTCAGCCTGCCTGTCTGCAGACCCAGTATGAGAAGGAAGCAGGATGTGATGCTGGATGGACACACCCCTATGAGGTCAGCCTGCCTGTCTGCAGACACAGTATGAGAAGGAAGCAGGATGTGATGCTGGAGGGACTCACCCCTATGAGGTCAGCCTGCCTGTCTGCAGACACAGTATGAGAAGGAAGCAGGATGTGATGCTGGAGGGACACACCCCTATGAGGTCAGCCTGCCAGTATGAGAAGGAAGCAGGATGTGACGACACAGAGAGAGCAGCAGCCATCTTTGCAGAGAGAGAATCAAGTGTCTGTGCTGCATGGAGAGTGTGTGGAGATCTTAGAGGACTTTCCTGTGCAGCTAACCTGTGTGTAATTCAGTCCAGAGGCAGACAGAGTGTAAAGAGACAGTATGTTCAGTGGAGCCATGCTGAAAGGACTCTGCCCAGTGGCTAACCAGTAATACTGACATTGTGGCTGTGGACATTGCCACCAAAGTTATAGACTGGCAGTGCTGTTGAGTACCGGACGGTAACTGCATAACCCCTGGCTTATATCACACTGCGGTGTATGGATTCTGCAGGACTGTCAGTGTGCTGAGCTACTTGCTGTTGGATCCCATTTCATCCATTTGGTTTTCCTGCCTGCTGAGAAGGATCTTATTGCCTCGGATGTTGTGATAACCGTGAGGAGAGGACGCTTCGCTATACAAGGAAGGGACGACATCGGGCCCCAGCGCGCGCTTCTACAAACTGTAAGCAGTCCACCCGGACCACTGGTAAGAGGGGTGCGCACCCAAATGTGAAGTTAGGGTCAGTTAGGGATAGTTTTGGGACTATTGTTCTTTCAGTGTCCGTGCTGTGGAGGTGGACATAGTAAACGTGGAATACATTGTGAAATCTAACGTGAATTGTTCCAACTATACTGTGTATTGTGCTTGTCCTTATTCCTGTTCTTTTACCATTAACTTGCCTTTATTAACCTGTAGTAAATACATTTTTCTTAACTTGATGCCCCGTGTGCGTCCTTTCTGGGTGCGGAGACCAAACCACCTGCCTTGCTCTCGGTTCACATGGGTGGCTTGAACTGCGGATCGTCGGCGTGGGTGCTCTGTGCATATTCTGCAATTCAGATCGGCCCGTAGACATCGGGCCTGAAGGGGAGCACATCTGTAGCTAGTACTGTTTGGGATGAGAGGCGGCGGGGCCTTCCATCAGTCTGCCGTCATGTCCCTTGCTCAGCACAGCTAAAGAATGTGTTCTGCTGACATCAGCCTGCTGCCTCCACACATTCACGGCATGAAGTACTCTGGGCATACACAGCTAAAGCAGGACGCCTGCCAGACCACCAGCACAGCGCCCTCATGAGGGGAAACAGCTGCTAACGGAAGACATTGATAACCACAAAACAAGATGAAAGGAACCTCACCACAAAGTATATCCTGACAACTCTTAAAGAGTGGATGGAAGAAAAGGGAAGATAAAGCAATGCACTCTAGAATCTTAGAGTGGTAGAGATGGAAGAGACTTCCGGGGTCATCGGGACCTCCAGAGTCTTGGAGATCTCTAGAGTCATCGGGTCCGACCCCCTGCTCAGTGCAGGATCACCAAATCATCCCAGACAGATGTCTGTCCAGCCTTTGTTTGAACACTTCCATTGAAGGAGAACTCCCCACCTCCCGTGGTAACCTGTTCCACTCATTGATCCCCCTCACTGTCTAATATCTAATCTGTGTCTCCTCCCTTTCAGTTTCATTCCATTGCTTCTAGTCTTTCCTTGTGCAGATGAGAATAGGGCTGATCCCTCTGCAGTGTGACAGCCCTTCAGATATTTGTAGACAGCTATTAAGTCTCCTCTCAGCCTTCTCTTCTGCTAAACATTGCCAGATCCTTTAACCGTTCCTCATAGGACATGATTTGCAGACCGCTCACCATCTTGGTAGCTCTTCTCTGAACTTGCTCCAGTTTGTCTATGTCTTTTTTAAAGTGGGGTGCCCAGAACTGGACCCAGTATTCCAGATGAGGTCTGACTAAGAGTAGAGGGGGATAATGACCTCCCGTGATCTAGACTCTATGCTTCTCTTAATACATCCCAGAATTGTGTTTGCCTTTTTGGCTGCTGCATCACATTGTTGACTCATGTTCAGTCTATGATCTATTAGTATACCCAAGTCTTTTTCACATGTGATGCTGCTTAGCCCAATTCCTCCCATTCTGTATGTGCTTTCTTCATTTTTCTTGCCCAGATGTAGGACTTTGCATTTCTCCTTGTTAAATACCATTCTGTTAGTCGCCGCCCACTGTGCAAGCTTTTCTAGATCTTTTTGAATCTGCTCTCTCTCTTCCCTAGTGTTAGCTATCCCTCCTAGCTTTGTTTCGTTGGCAAATTTGATCAGTTTCCCACAATTCCCCCTTCTCCAGAAAATTTATAACAATGTTGACCAACACTGGGCCTAGGACAGAGCCTTGTGGTCCCCACTTGATACATTCTTCCACTTGGAAGTGCAGCCATTTATGACCACTCTTTGAGTACGAACACTCAGTTTGTGAATCCACCTAACAGTTGCCTTGTCAATCTTAGATTTGGTCATTTTTTCAATAAGGCTGGTATGAGATACTTTGTCAAATGCTTTAATAAAGTCAAGAAAAACTATATCCACCGCATTTCCCTGATCAACCCAATCGGTGATTCTGTCATAGAAGGAAATTATATTAGTCTGACATGACTTGTTTGTTACAAACCCATGCTGGCTCTGGTTAATTTCTCCATTCTCATCCAAGTACTTGCATATATGCAGTTTAATAAAGATCTTTCCCGGTATAGAAGTCAGGCTCACAGGCCTGTAGTTTACTGGATCCACCTTCTTCCCTTTTTGAAGATGGGGACAACATTTGCCCTTCTCTAATTTTCTGGGACTTCTCCTGTTCTCCAGGAATTTTCAAAGATTACAGCTGTTGAGGTCTATCAAACAAGTAGAATGGCCGCCTCTGACCATGAGCAGTAGGGACTGCCCACTTGATACATTCAGCGTTGGGAGCTGATACTGGGGTGAGTATGAATAAGATAAAACAATGTTGGAGTCAATAAAGCTGCTGCACAAAGCTATACAGTTGGCCCCACTGGCATGAGGATATCATAGGTCTGTGGGATTTGTTTTCTTTGGCTTTTCCAGTGAATCACCATCAAAGTCTCTGCAGTTACTTTTTGCAGAGACTGAATATTGCTGTGGAAAATCTGTTGACGTTACCATAAGATTTCATGAATCATCGCTAGCACTCAGCAGATTACCCTAGCCAAGCAGAAAAAATGCCTTACCTCAAAAATCTCAAAGCCGTAGATGTCCAGGACTCCCATGACCTTCTTCCGTACTTTACTTTGTGCCTGTAACAGAATGATAAAATATGAACGTTATAACATATTTCCTGCACGCAACAAACCTGCGGTGGATGAGCTGAAGCCGCGCAACATAGCCGCGCTACGACTAGAGGGTCAGACCGTCTGTTCCGCTGGGGGAAAACTACATTGCATGCAGACATTCTTAGTCTCTGCTCAGCTGAAGTTAAGAAGTTTGTCATAAAGAAGATATGATTGGGGATGGTCATGCATATGTATTGCGTTCACCCGATCCATATTCACCTGTTCTATCTATTGGAACAACCATACCTCCCAACTATTGCTGCACATAGACTTTTACACAAAGCTACACCCTCTGTATCCCATAATAGTGCCTTCAGTGACCCCCTCAGGGTGATAGTGTCCCTAAGCAACCCTGTCACGGTATTAGTAACCCCATTAGTGGCCCCAGTAGAAATAGTATCCCCCATAGTGGCCTCAATAGAAATAGTGATCCCCATAGTGGCCTAAATAGAAATAGTGATCCTCATAGTGGCCCCAGTAGAAATAGTGATCCACATAGTGGCCCCAGTAGAAATATTGATCCCCATTAGTGGCCCCAGTAGAAAAAGTCATCCCCATAGTGGTCCCAGTAGAAATCATGATCCCCATAGTGGCCCCAGTAGAAATAGTGATCCCCATAGGGGCCCCTAGTAGAAATAGTGATCCCCATAGGGGCCCCTAGTAGAAATAGTGATCCCCATAGGGGCCCCTAGTAGAAATAGTGACCCCCATTAGTGGCTCCAGTAGAAATAGTGATCCCCATAGTGGCCTCAGTAGAAATAGTGATCCCCATAGTGGTCTCAGTAGAAATAGTGATCCCCATAGTGGCCTCAGTAGAAATAGTGATCCCCATAGTGGCCTCAATAGAAATAGTGATCCCCATAGTGGCCTAAATAGAAACAGTTATGCCCATAGTGGCCTAAATAGAAATAGTGATCCCCATAGTGGCCTCAGTAGAAATAGTGACCCCCATTAGTGGCTCCAGTAGAAATAGTAATCCACATAGTGGCCCCAGTAGAAATATTGATCCCCATTAGTGGCACCAGTAGAAAACGTCATCCCCATTAGTGGCCCCATTAGAAATCGTGATCCCCATAGAGGCCCCAGTAGAAATAGTGATCCAGATAGTGGCCCCAGTAGAAATAGTGACCCCCATTAGTGGCCCCAGTAGAAATAGTGATCCACATAGTGGCCCCAGTAGAAATATTGATCCCCATTAGTGGCCCCAGTAGAAAAAGTCATCCCCATAGTGGTCCCAGTAGAAATCGTGATCCCCATAGTGGCCCCAGTAGAATTAGTGATCCCCATAGAGGCCCCTAGTAGAAATAGTGATCACCATAGTGGCCCCAGTAGAAATAGTGACCCCCATTAGTGGCCCCAGTAGAAATAGTGATCCCCATAGTGGCCTCAGTAGAAATAGTGATCCCCATAGTGGCCTCAGTAGAAATAGTGATCCCCATAGTGGCCCCAGTAGAAATAGTGATCCATATAGTGGCTCCAGTAGAAATAGTGTCCCCCATAGTGGCTCCAGCAGAAATAGTGTCCCCCATAGTGGCTCCAGTAGAAATAGTGATCCCCATAGTGGCCTCAGTAGAAATAGTGATCCCCATAGTGACCTCAGTAGAAATAGTGATCCCCATAGTGGCCTCAGTAGAAATAGTGATCCCCATAGTGGCCTCAGTAGAAATAGTGATCCCCATAGTGGCCTCAATAGAAATAGTGATCCCCATAGTGGCCTCAATAGAAATAGTGATCCCCATAGTGGCCTAAATAGAAATAGTTATCCCCATAGTGGCCTAAATAGAAATAGTGATCCCCATAGTGGCCTCAGTAGAAATAGTGACCTCCATTATTGGCCCCAGTAGAAATATTGATCCCCATTAGTGGCACCAGTAGAAAAAGTCATCCCCATAGTGGCCCCATTAGAAATCGTGAACCCTATAGAGGCCCCAGTAGAAATAGTGATCCAGATAGTGGCCCCAGTATAAATAGTGATCCCCATTAGTGGCACCAGTAGAAAAAGTTATCCCCATAGTGGCCCCAGTAAAAATTGTGATCCCCATAGAGGCCCCTAGTAGAAATAGTGATCCCGATAGTGGCCCCAGTAGAAATAGTGTTCCCCATAGTGGCCCCGGTAGAAAAAGTTATCCCCATAGTGGCCCCAGTGGAAATAGTGATCCCCCATAGTGGCCCCAGTGGAAATAGTGATCCATATAGTGGCTCCAGTAGAAATAGTGTCCCCCATAGTGGCTCCAGCAGAAATAGTGTCCCGCATAGTGGCCCCAGTAGAAACAGTGATCCCCATAGTGGCCTAAATAGAAACAGTGATCCACATGGTGGCCCCAGTAGTAATAGTGCCCCGCATAGTGAACCTCCAGCCACCCTCCGAGCATTTAACACATTTGTAGTCTTGGTCTGGTGGCAGTGGTGCTGCTGCTGTAATAAATGCAATCTGTCTGCCGGCATCTGTGGAGATGGGGTGACCAAAAAAATGTAATTCTGTGTGTATTTTTTCTTCTGACATGTTCACCACACGGCATATACACTGCATTATTTTGACAGATGGGACTGTTACCGATGCGGTGATATCAAGTATGCTTTTGGGTGTTTTTTTGTTTGATTTTTTTAAAATTATGAATATGATGGGGGGATTGGGGGGTGGGGGGTGGGGGGTAAACTTTAATACCTTTGAGCTGTTGTAAACTAGTTAGCAGCACCACTCAATCCACTGCAGCATTGGCTTCCACTGTTGACCATATTGATAATGTAACAGGGCTATACATGTTCAGGTCTCCCGAGGTCTCGGTGTGCGCAGCTTTCCTTTTGGTTTAGTGTTGATGACTTACCCTGTACTAATATTTGTGGTTTGCTCTCCCGCTACTAACACAGGCGTAGCTATGCTAAACTAGAGTCTAAGGATGAGTGGTGCTTAAAGGGGTTGTTCCAAAATCTAAAGTTATGTCCTGTCCACCAGACGGGGAGAACGTTATGCTTGTAGGCATCCGACCACTGAGACCGGCACCACTCTTGGGGGTCATTACGGCCCCCGAAGGACTGAAGCTCCATATGCAGCCACTCTATTCATTTCAATGACAGCGCTGCAGATTACCAGTGCTTGTACTCAGAGATGTCTAGCGCGGTCGTTGTAATGAGCCGAGCCGTGGCATGAGTGCGCATCCTTAACGCCAATCATGGGGGGATCTATCCGGTGATCAGGACATTAATTGATCTCTGCTACATTTGTATGTGCAATGCATAAGTATAATATGGATGTACACATCTATCATACACCATGTCGATAGAAGTATTGGGCACATGGACGATAAGGACATTGGATTTTCTTCCAATTTTTCCACCCAGCATCCCCCAAACAGACCCCGTTGTCAGTTCTACACCTGGTGACACCCCCCACCAGATCCCGTTATCAGCTCTACACCTGGTGACATCCCCCCACCAGACCCCAATATCAGGTCTACAACTGGTGACATCCCCACACCAGACCCCGTTGTCAGCTGTACACCTGGTGAAATCCCACCACCAGACCCCGTTGTCAGCTCTACACCTGGTGACATCCCCCCACCAGACCCCATTGTGAGCTCTACACCTGGTGACACCCCCCACTAGACCCCATTATCAGCTCTACACCTGGTGACATCCCCCCACCAGATCCCGTTATCAGCTCTACACCTGGTGACATCCCCCCACCAGACCCCATTGTCAGCTCTACACCTGGTGACATCCCCCCCACCAGACCCCATTGTCACCTCTACACCTGGTGACATCCCCCCCCACCAGACCCCATTGTCACCTCTACACCTGGTAACATTCCCCCCCCACCAGACCCCATTGTTACCTCTACACCTGGTGACATCCCCCCACCAGACCCCGTTGTCAGCTCTACACCTGGTGACATCCCCCCACCAGACCCCATTGTCAGCTCTACACCTGGTGACATCCCCCCACCAGACCCCATTGTCAGCTCTACACCTGGTGACATCCCCCCACCCGACCCCATTGTCAGCTCTACACCTGGTGACATCCCCCCACCAGACCCCATTGTCAGCTCTACACCTGGTGACATCCCCCCACCCGACCCCGTTGTCAGCTCTACACCTGGTGACATCCCCCCCCACCAGACCCCAATTGTCAGCTCTACACCTGGTGACATCCCCCCACCAGACCACGTTGTCAGCTCTACACCTGGTGACATACCCCCCACCAGACCCCAATTGTCAGCTCTACACCTGGTGACATCCCCCCCACCAAACCCCGCTGTAAGCTCTACACCTGGTGACATCCCCCCCCACCAGACCCCATTGTCAGCTCTACACCTGGTGACATCCCCTCCACCAGACCCCGTTGTCAGCTCTACACCTGGTGACATCCCCTCCACCAGACCCTGTTGTCAGCTCTACACCTGGTGACATCCCCCCACCAGACCCCGTTGTCAGCTCTACACCTGGCGACATCCCCACCACCAAACCCCGCTGTAAGCTCTACACCTGGTGACATCCCCCCACCAGACCCCCTTGTCAGCTCTACACCTGGTGACATCCCCTCCACCAGACCCCGTTGTCAGCTCTACACCTGGTGACATCCCCTCCACCAGACCCCGTTGTCAGCTCTACACCGGGTGACATCCCCCCCACCAGACCCCGTTGTCAGCTCTACACCTGGCGACATGCCCACCACCAGACCCCGCTGTCAGCTCTACACCTGGTGACATCCCCCCACCAGACCCCATTGTCAGTTCTACACCTGATGACATCCCACCCCCAGACCATGTTGTCAGCTCTACACCTGATGACAACCCCCCACCAGACCACGTTGTCAGCTCTACACCTGGTGACATCCCCCCAGCAGACCCCGTTGTCAGCTCTACACCTGGTGACATCCCCCCACCAGACCACGTTGTCAGCTCTACACCAGATGACATCCCCCCCACCAGACCCCATTGTCAGCTCTACACCTGGTGACATCCCCCCACCAGACCACGTTGTCAGCTCTACACCTGACATCCCCCCACCAGACCATGTTGTCGGCTCTACTCCTGGCGACATCCCCCCACCAGACCCCGTTGTCAGCTCTACACCTGGTGACATCCCCCCACCAGATCCCGTTGTCAACTCTACACCTGGTGACATCCCCCCACCGGACCCCGTTGTCAGCGCTACACCTGGTGACATCCCCCTACCAGATCCCGTTGTCAGCTCTACACCTGGTGGCATCCCCCCACCGGACCCAGTTGTCAGCTCTACACCTGGTGACATCCCCTTACCAGATCCCATTGTCAGCTCTACACCTGGTGACATCCCCCCACCAGATCCCATTGTCAGCTCTACACCTGGTGACATCCCCCCACCAGATCCCGTTGTCAGCTCTACACCTGGGGTCATCGGATGGTTTCTGCACTGGGATCTCCTCTGTGATCCTCTCCTTTATATCTAATGCTCACACTTCCAATTTGCAGATCCCCCTTCGCCTCACACACAGGATTGGTGGAGGGCCCAATACTTTTGCCCACATAGTGTTGTTGAAATGCGCATGTACACATTGGGGTATATTTACTTAGCCCGTCGCGCCATAACTCTGCTTCCACCGCGTGAGACATATGATGTGGGATGATCTGGATCATGAGCCCTTGCTCTCTGTCCAAGCTGGACATGAACTTTTTATCTCATGTGGAGAAGTCGTGATGGTGCAGTGGTAAAGGAAAATAGAAAGTCCATCTGTATAACACGCCGTACCTTGATGCTCTCGTTTATGCGGTTGACGAGCCAGGAGAACAGTCTGCTGTACAGGTTTTTAGCCAGTGCGTCCCGTGCGTAGTAGGCCTGGTGTGGGAGAGAAGGAGAAGTCAGAAACTGAAGACCGCGGCTCGAAATCACCGCAAATTAAGCGGTTGTTCGGTTACTGTAACATTTTTAGCGGCAGGTGTACAGATAGTAGTGGGGGGGCAGTATATTATATACACCCCCTGCCCTCCAGTCACATGGTGTATGTTGTCTGCAGTGCCCACATGTTTATGACTGTCAATAGGGGCTCTGTGACATCCTGTAGACCTGCCATGCCATGTTTATGGAGCGTCACATGACTGGAAGACCCGTCACGGATAGCATACTGTGGAGCTGAAGAGCCGAGGCAGCGTTCCGGCACAACACGGGGTACATGCAACGTCCTTTGGGGGAGGAGCTCACTAGTTAAAAATAGTCAGCAGCTTTAATAAAAGCAGTGGCCCTTACCCCAATGCTGCAGCCCCCTGTCCCGGCTGGTTTTGGGTCGGACACTATGTGACTACTGCAGCCAAGCAGATGCCCCAGCGGTGCCGTACTCTTGGCATCATGGCCCTCCGTATCTGATGCCAGGAGAATTGCAGGTAACCGCTGTGGCTTTTGATTGGCTGCAGCGGGCAGGGGTATCCGTTCCAAAACAAAGACTGGAGGACTGCGGGGCTGGATTACCGGGGCGAACGGGGTGTAAGCACCGCTGGTTTCATTACTATAAGCCTTCTGCAGATATTGTAAGTGGACACCCCTTTAGTTCGTAGAGTAGATCTGGAGGTCCACATATGCATATATGCCCACGGCGGGGATAGTAAACCCATGGGCACTTGTTAAAGGCACAGGCCCGTGACACAAGCCGTCTGACTGGTCCGGCCCAGAGCCTTTTCTTGCCTAAAGGCCCAGGAGATGTTCTGATTTTTAGGCCCCCTCCTTTGGTTCCATCCGGTCTCGATGACTTGGAGAATCTCCGAGCGACTGAATAAATAGTAGAGACACGACGATAGCGGTAAAGGATCTGCACACCGACACTGCGGGGGCGCACATACCCGGTGGGCGAGGGCACTCGATGCTTACATACAATAAGGCCGTATACCCACGGGTAATGCAAACCAAGATGTGTGTGTGCTTGCTGGGATATCAGGAGATAAGGACTATTTATTGCTTCAGCGTTAGTTAATAATGAACTCATTCATTTCATGGGATACATTTATCCTTAAGGACTACCATAGGTGTTCCCCATCGATCGATCCCTGGATCTAGTTTATATTCTCTACCCCTCTTATGAATACTCAATCGAGGGTTTTATTATTACGCATCAGTCGCCTTTATATGTCCCCATCGATAACAGCCCTTGTATCAGCTCTGTATACATCAATGGGACATGATGACGTCACCACGTTGGGGTGTTGGACGCACGTTAGCGTTCCACCAGCCACTGATCTAACATTACTAGATTCCAATAACGCTCTTATCCATTTCCCATACATTAGGCGATCTCTATCATAGAAGACTCAGCATTTTGTATATAATGTCCTCAATGTGCACCATTTATAAAGTTTATTCCATGTCATTCCATAGGTACCACATGATGAGGTCATCACGCTAAGCTGCGGCGTACGTCCACCATAATCACGTCATCAGCGGGCGCAGGAATGGCTGAGGGGGAGTTTCTGTAGGTGTTTGCTATTTCTACTCTCTGTATTAACGATTGTATTATGCATGAGGCGCTCCGTCTACTGAACCACTAACCATTGAAATACAAATCACTCCTTCCTTAGGAGCCCTACATCCTAGGATATAAAGGGAGCTGATATGCCCCATATTTGGGCATCCAGGGGACTCCCCCCTCCAGAGTAAGTGCTGGCAATTCTTCTCCCTTACACCTCGTTATTAGCACACACGCTATATTCTAATTGTTTTTACCCCGTTCCTCTTGAAGGGTCTCCTCCTTTCCACACGGCGGTGGATTATATGAGGGTCTGAGAAGTAGCTGGGATGG
Source organism: Eleutherodactylus coqui (assembly GCA_035609135.1). Lineage (NCBI taxonomy): Eukaryota > Metazoa > Chordata > Amphibia > Anura > Eleutherodactylidae > Eleutherodactylus > Eleutherodactylus coqui. Next base: position 210,808,599 of record CM069412.1, on the reverse strand, counting down.
GGCACTCCTTTGGGGATCTGTACTGGATACCTTCCAAGGCGCGGCCCTATTACAGAAGTAATAAACTAAGAACACAACTCACTGATGCGGCCTCGCTGAAGTTTACACAGAGGATGGACAGTGTACCCTAAACATCATAGAACTAGAAACCTTCGGATCACGTCATCGGTCTAGGACATAAAAGAAGAAACCAGAGATATAGAAGGGCGATCAGCAGGACGCTGGCATGTCACAGAAGACTTCCCAAGTTTTCATGGATTTTCTTTTTCCGTTTTATGCACAGAAATGTATATATTCCAACCCGCCGTTATTGGCGGCCCTAAATATATCTGAAGGAATAGAGTTACCATTCCAAGATCAGGCGAAAGATATTCTGGTAGCTGTCAGAACATGGAAAAAAAGGGGTCCCGAACATTGTGGGGATGTGGATCAGAACCTAAGTTTAGGTTCTGATCAACATCAGGGCCATAGCTTGGGGGGTGGGGAGGAGTGGAGGGGCTAGCTGTATACCACAAAGAGTCCACAACCCTGAGATATACGGACAGCATCATCCACAGGTGTATCAAAGTAGGGCCATAGCCCCAAGGTCAGCTCCACCACAGGTGTATCATAGTAGGGCCATAGCCCTACAGACAGCTCCTCCGCAGGCGTATCAGAGTAGGGCCATAACCCTACAGACAGCTCCTCCACAGGTGTATCATAGTAGGGCCATAGCCCCATGGTACGCTCCACCACAGGTGTATCATAGTAGGGCCATAGCCCTACAGACAGCTCCTCCACAGGCGTATCAGAGTAGGGCCATAACCCTACAGACAGCTCCACCACAGGTGTATCATAGTAGGGCCATAGCCCTACAGACAGCTCCACCACAGGTGTATCATAGTAGGGCCATAACCCTACAGACAGCTCCACCACAGGTGTATCATAGTAGGGCCATAGCCCTACAGACAGCTCCACCACAGGTGTATCATAGTAGGGCCATAGGCCTACAGACAGCTCCACCACAGGTGTATCATAGTAGGGCCATAGCCCTACAGACAGCTGCTCCACAGCTGGATCATAGTAGGGCCATATGCCTATGGACAGCTCCACCACAGGTGTATCATAGTAGGGCCATAGCCCCACAGGTAGCTCCACCACAGGTGTATCATAGTAGGGCCATAGCCCCATGGACAGCTCCACCACAGGTGTATCATAGTAGGGCCATAGCCCTACGAACAGCTCCATCACAGGTGTATCATAGTAGGGCCATAGCCCTACAGACAGCTGCTCCACAGCTGTATCATAGTAGGGCCATATCCCTATGGACAGCTCCACCACAGGTGTATCATAGTAGGGCCATAGCCCCATGGACAGCTCCACCACAGGTGTATCATAGTAGGGCCATAGCCCCATGGACAGCTCCACCACAGGTGTATCATAGTAGGGTCATAGCCCCATGGACAGCTCCACCACAGGTGTATCATAGTAGGGCCATAGCCCCATGGACAGCTCCTCCACAGGTGTATCATAGTAGGGCCACAGCTTTACAGGCAGCTCCCCCACAGGTGTATCATAGTAGGGCCATAGCCCCACAGGCAGCTCCCCCACAGGTGTATCATAGTAGGGCCATAGCCCTACCGACAGCTCCTCCACAGGTGTATCATAGTAGGGCCATAACCCTATGGACAGCTCCTCCACAGGTGTATCATAGTGGGGCCATAGCCCCATGGACAGCTCCTCCATAGGTGTATCATAGTAGGGCCATAGCCCCATGGACAGCTCCACCACAGATGTATCATAGTAGGGCCATAGCCCTACAGACAGCTCCTCCACAGGTGTATCATAGTAGGGCCATAGCCCTACAGACAGCTCCTCCACAGGTGTATCATAGTAGGGCCACATCCCTATGGACAGCTCCTCCACAGGTGTATCATAGTAGGGCCATAGCCCTACAGACGCTCCTCCACAGGTGTATCATAGTAGGGCCATATCCCTACAGACAGCTCCTCCACAGGTGTATCATATTATGGCCATAACCCTATGGACAGCTCCTCCACAGGTGTATCATAGTAGGGCCATAACCCTACAGACAGCTCCACCACAGGTGTATCATAGTAGAGCCATAGCCCTACAGACGCTCCTCCACAGGTGTATCATTGTAGGGCCACAGCCCTTCAGACACTCCTCCACAGGTGTATCATAGTAGGGCCATAGCCCTATAGACGCTCCTCCACAGGTGTATCCTAGTAGGGCCATAGCCCTACAGACGCTCCTCCACAGGTGTATCATAGTAGCGCCATAGCCCTACAGACACTCCTCCACAGGTGTATCATAGTAGGGCCATAGCCCCACGAACAGCTCCACCACAGGTGTATCATAGTAGGGCCATAGCCCCATGGACAGCTCCTCCACAGGTGTATCATAGTAGGGCCATAACCCTACAGACAGCTACTACACAGGTGTATCATAGTAGGGCCATAGCCCTACAGACAGCTCCACCACAGGTGTATCATAGTAGGGCCATAGCCCCATGGACAGCTCCTCCACAGGTGTATCATAGTAGGGCCATAGCCCTACAGACAGCTCCACCACAGTTGTATCATAGTAGGGCCATAGCCCTACAGACGCTCCTCCACAGGTGTATCATAGTAGGGCCACAGCCCTACAGACGCTCCTCCACAGGTGTATCATAGTAGGGCCATAGCCCTATGGACAGCTCCACCACAGGTGTATCATAGTAGGGCCATAGCCCTACAGATAGCTCCTCCACAGGTGTATCATAGTAGGGCCATAGCCCCATGGACAGCTCCTCCACAGGTGTATCATAGTAGGGCCATAACCCTACAGACAGCTACTACACAGGTGTATCATAGTAGGGCCATAGCCCTACAGACAGCTCCTCCACAGGTGTATCATAGTAGGGCCATAGCCCCACGGGCAGCTCCACCACAGGTGTATCATAGTAGGGCCATAGCCCTACAGACGCTCCTCCACAGGTGTATCAGAGTAGGACCATAGCCCCACGGGCAGCTCCATCACAAGTGTATCATAGTAGGGCCATAGCCCTACAGACGCTCCTCCACAGGTGTATCATAGTAGGGCCATAGCCCCATGGGCAGCTCCACCAAAGGTGTATCATAGTAGGACCATAGCCCTACAGACAGCTCCACCACAGGTGTATCATAGTAGGGCCATAGCCCTACAGACAGCTCCACAACAGGTGTATCATAGTAGGGCCATATCCCTATGCACAGCTCCACCACAGGTGTATCATAGTAGGGCCATAGCCCCACAGGTAGCTCCACCACAGGTGTATCAGAGTAGGACCATAGCCCCACGGGCAGCTCCACCACAGGTGTATCATAGTAGGGCCATAGCCCTACAGACGCTCCACCACAGGTGTATCAGAGTAGGACCATAGCCCCACGGGCAGCTCCACCACAGGTGTATCATAGTAGGGCCATAGCCCTACAGACAGCTCCACCACAGTTGTATCATAGTAGGGCCATAGCCCTACAGACGCTCCTCCACAGGTGTATCATAGTAGGGCCACAGCCCTACAGACGCTCCTCCACAGGTGTATCATAGTAGGGCCATAGCCCTATGGACAGCTCCACCACAGGTGTATCATAGTAGGGCCATAGCCCTACAGATAGCTCCTCCACAGGTGTATCATAGTAGGGCCATAGCCCCATGGACAGCTCCTCCACAGGTGTATCATAGTAGGGCCATAACCCTACAGACAGCTACTACACAGGTGTATCATAGTAGGGCCATAGCCCTACAGACAGCTCCTCCACAGGTGTATCATAGTAGGGCCATAGCCCCACGGGCAGCTCCACCACAGGTGTATCATAGTAGGGCCATAGCCCTACAGACGCTCCTCCACAGGTGTATCATAGTAGGGCCATAGCCCCATGGGCAGCTCCACCAAAGGTGTATCATAGTAGGACCATAGCCCTACAGACAGCTCCACCACAGGTGTATCATAGTAGGGCCATAGCCCTACAGACAGCTCCACAACAGGTGTATCATAGTAGGGCCATATCCCTATGCACAGCTCCACCACAGGTGTATCATAGTAGGGCCATAGCCCCACAGGTAGCTCCACCACAGGTGTATCAGAGTAGGACCATAGCCCCACGGGCAGCTCCACCACAGGTGTATCATAGTAGGGCCATAGCCCTACAGACGCTCCACCACAGGTGTATCAGAGTAGGACCATAGCCCCACGGGCAGCTCCACCACAGGTGTATCATAGTAGGGCCATAGCCCTACAGACGCTCCACCACAGGTGTATCATAGTAGGGCCATAGCCCTACAGACGCTCCACCACAGGTGTATCAGAGTAGGACCATAGCCCCACGGGCAGCTCCACCACAGGTGTATCATAGTAGGGCCATAACCCTACAGACAGCTACTACACAGGTGTATCATAGTAGGGCCATAGCCCTACAGACAGCTCCACCACAGGTGTATCATAGTAGGGCCATAGCCCCATGGACAGCTCCTCCACAGGTGTATCATAGTAGGGCCATAGCCCTACAAACAGCTCCACCACAGTTGTATCATAGTAGGGCCATAGCCCTACAGACGCTCCTCCACAGGTGTATCATAGTAGGGCCACAGCCCTACAGACGCTCCTCCACAGGTGTATCATAGTAGGGCCATAGCCCTATGGACAGCTCCACCACAGGTGTATCATAGTAGGGCCATAGCCCTACAGATAGCTCCTCCACAGGTGTATCATAGTAGGGCCATAGCCCCATGGACAGCTCCTCCACAGGTGTATCATAGTAGGGCCATAACCCTACAGACAGCTACTACACAGGTGTATCATAGTAGGGCCATAGCCCTACAGACAGCTCCTCCACAGGTGTATCATAGTAGGGCTATGGCCCCACGGGCAGCTCCACCACAGGTGTATCATAGTAGGGCCATAGCCCTACAGACGCTCCTCCACAGGTGTATCAGAGTAGGACCATAGCCCCACGGGCAGCTCCATCACAAGTGTATCATAGTAGGGCCATAGCCCTACAGACGCTCCTCCACAGGTGTATCATAGTAGGGCCATAGCCCCATGGGCAGCTCCACCAAAGGTGTATCATAGTAGGACCATAGCCCTACAGACAGCTCCACCACAGGTGTATCATAGTAGGGCCATAGCCCTACAGACAGCTCCACAACAGGTGTATCATAGTAGGGCCATATCCCTATGCACAGCTCCACCACAGGTGTATCATAGTAGGGCCATAGCCCCACAGGTAGCTCCACCACAGGTGTATCAGAGTAGGACCATAGCCCCACGGGCAGCTCCACCACAGGTGTATCATAGTAGGGCCATAGCCCTACAGACGCTCCACCACAGGTGTATCATAGTAGGGCCATAGCCCTACAGACGCTCCACCACAGGTGTATCAGAGTAGGACCATAGCCCCACGGGCAGCTCCACCACAGGTGTATCATAGTAGGACCATAGCCCTACAGACGCTCCTCCACAGGTGTATCATAGTAGGGCCATAGCCCTACAGACAGCTCCACCACAGGTGTATCATAGTAGGGCCATAGCCCTACAGACGCTCCTCCACAGGTGTATCATAGTAGGAGGTGTATCATAGTAGGGCCATAGCCCCATGGGCAGCTCCACCACAGGTGTATCATAGTAGGACCATAGCCCTACAGACAGCTCCACCACAGGTGTATCATAGTAGGGCCATAGCCCTACAGACACTCCTCCACAGGTGTATCATAGTAGGGCCATAGCCCCATGGGCAGCTCCACCACAGGTGTATCATAGTAGGGCCATAGCCCCATGGGCAGCTCCACCACAGGTGTATCATAGTAGGACCATAGCCCTACAGACAGCTCCACCACAGGTGTATCATAGTAGGGCCATAGCCAAGTACTGAGCTGTCAAATCCATTTCATGCAGATATTGCACTGTATAACAAAAGAGCCGGTCAGAATAGGGAAGTAGCGTACAGTCATAGACGGCAGCGGCAGTCAAATCACTGTCCTAAGCTGTGGTTAACAACTCATCACAAACAAGGCCGTCGCCAAAGCTGCCCATTGTCCCAGTGCCATAAACAATAGAATCACATCATACGTATCAGTGGGAGTCCTCGCTCGATCACAAGTCTATGCGCCCACAACGGATGCAACAGATGGGGACATTGAAGAGTTCTATGCCGATCTCCACAAGCAATCAGGAGATCACTCCTACAAGGAGATCACTGTTATAACAGGGGATTTCAATGCAAAAGTCGGCTCTGGAGAAGACCCACCAGTTGTTGGTAAATTCAGATTGGGTAAGTGGAACTATGCAGGCGATTGGATGCTCCAATGTTGCACGGAAAACTGCCCATTGATCATGAACACATGGTTTGAGCAGCCGAAACGCTGTTTGTACACATGGATGGCCCTGAATGGTGTGCGCCGAAGCCAAATCGACCAATTCCTCTCAACTGCAGTGGAAAAGCTCAATTCTGGTGGTGAGAACACTCCCGGGTGCGGACGGCGGAGAGTGAAAGAGACCTGGAATACCTTATCCAACCAGTGCAGAAGGACAGCGAATGCATGGGACTGTACCTCAACAGCAAGAAAACGAAAGTGATGACCGCGGTTGGCAACGGTACAGGGAACATGAACATCAACAATAGAGAAGTTGAGACGGTCCGAGATTTCATCTTCCATGGATCCAAAATCAATTGCATCGTGCAATCTGGACCCGAGATCAAGAGGCAGATCACACTGGGTAGGACTGCAATGCAAGGAATGGGAAAGATCTGGAAAAGCAAGGATATTAGCACTGCAACAAACCCCAGACTGGTCGATGCATCGTCTTTACCATAACAACATTCAGTTGAGAAAGTCAGGCGCTCAGGAAATAGACAGAAGTAAAACTGATATGTTTGAGCTCTGGTGCTGGAGGAGAATGTTACGGATATCAGACCGCCACGACAACCAACAAGGTAGTGTTAGATCGCACCAAACCGAAAATATCACTAGAGGGCAAAATCATCAAACAGCGGAGCTCTTTATGGCCATGTGATGCACAGACTCACTGGAAACAGGACTGATGCTCGGCAAGGTCAGTGGGAAGAGAAGATCAGGAAGACAAAGAACAAGATGGCCAGATACAACCAAGGCCACCACCAACATGTCAATCACCGAACTGAAAGAAGCCGTGAAAGACAGGAATGCGGGCAGAACATTGATCCATGGAGTGACCGAAGGTCGGATGCCACTGAATGGATAATCATCATCATTTACTCACCTGAGCCACGTTGAGGGTTGTGGAGACCTTCTCTTGTTTGGCTTCCACGGTTCGGAAACTGAAGGCTCGCTCTAGCACACTCTGGTCGATGCCCGTCAGCTCACAGATCTCCTTCAACTCTGCAAGGTATTAAGACGAAAACATAAATACATAACAAGTGACTGGAAGAAAACTATTCCTAAAGCGCCCAAAGGGCTAAGGTATCTGACCCAAAACGAAGTGCCGGAGGCCGGTCAGTTGTCCCCCAGGGCCGGCACCAACAAGGGGAGTTACTACAACAGGGAGTTCTGCAACTAGAACGGGTGGGATTAATTTTGGACGCCACAAAATTCATATTATCCTATAAATATTGGATAAAAAAGAAAAAAAGGCCTCAGCGCTCGCACCATAGAAAGTGGAAAGTGTGCATATGGAAATGTAGGTCATGTCACTTACTTCGAGGAGGCGCCTTTGGCATAGGCGCCTCCTAATCCACGTTGGCGTGTCAAGGGATGGCACAAACCAGCAGTGATGAAAGGGTTCCACGGTTTAATGTATAAGATAAAATGCTATGCGATACACAGCGCGTTTCGGCCGCACGGCCTTTGTCAGGTGTATAGAATACAGACATGCAGTCAAACATTTATAGTAAAAATCATTAAAATACCTCATAATTGATAATCTGTAGCAGATGAAGTTGGTAGGACATGTGCAGGGGTCGCGTTTGCCTGGCGTCCGATGTGTCGGCACTGAATGACGTGGCTGCGTGCTGCGAGGAGGTCACTGATGACGTAGTTACAGTGCGTCACATGACGCGACTATGGGCGTATAGTGGTAGCTACGCGTCACATGACGCGACTATGGGCCTGTAAGTAACGTCTGACGTTGTGGCGCAAGGTCATGTGACTGGACGTCATAGAGAAATTACTAATAGTTGGAGTTGGGGGCGTCCCTAATAGCGTGATTACTATGAACACGCCGACAGCGTCAGACGTTGCGATGCAAGGTCATGTGACTAAGCATCATAAGGAAATCAATGATAGTTTGGACTGTGGGCGTATCAATAAACAGCCATATGATCGCACCATATAGTGATGCGGCGACCACGGGAGGACAGCGGGGGATATGGTTATACATAATACACAGATAAAGACATGTTCAACAATAATATAGGTCTAAAACATAATAAACATGATAGAGGTATTACATGGTCAGAAATAGGAGGAATATAAGAAGGGCATGGAAACCATTACTGACCATTATTGTAGGTAAATTCCTCACGATTTTTGTATATACCTACTATAGACCAAAAAAACCTTTTATTTGGTGGGGAATATGTAATATAATGATAGTTAATTGAAGTTAATGGAATCATTTAAAAAAAGAGTAGAATATATGGGCTAAATCCATATGTGAAATCTATAAATCAATTGGTTAGACTATATAAGATACCAATCCACTATTAGATCAATTAGAGCAAAAAGTTATATATATAATGGAAATAAGATAAGAAATATATTAATGTTAGGGCTTTATGAAAATAAAATATTTAAAAGTAGATTTTTTATTTTTGTTTGTACTATTTTTATTATTGTTTTTATTATAAAAATGTTAAAATTTCTCTAAGGTCTCATTTAAGCCGTACGGAACGAGGGTGTTGGAGTGGAAGATATGGAACATCTCCTTAGTTCTCAACTTTGAACAAATCCCTAGTGGTGAATTTTCAAAGTTGAGAACTAAGGAGAAATAAAAAATCTACTTTTAAATCTTTTATTTTCATAAAGTCCTAACATTAATATATTTCTTATCTTATTTCCATTATATATATATATATATAACTTTTTGCTCTAATTGATCTAATAGTGGATTGGTATCTTATATAGTCTAACCAATTGATTTATAGATTTCACATATGGATTTAGCCCATATATTCTACTCTTTTTTTAAATGATTCCATTAACTTCAATTAACTATCATTATATTACATATTCCCCACCAAATATAAGGTTTTTTTGGTCTATAGTAGGTATATACAAAAATCGTGAGGAATCTACCTACAATAATGGTCAGTAATGGTTTCCATGCCCTTCTTATATTCCTCCTATTTCTGACCATGTAATACCTCTATCATGTTTATTATATTCGGTGTCAGACATATATTATTGTTGAACATGTATGTATCTTTGTATTATGTATAACCATATCCCCCGCTGTTGTCACGCGGTCGCCGCATCACTATATGGTGCGATCATGGCTGTTTATTGATACGCCCACAGTCTAAACTATCATTGATTTCCTTATGATGCTTAGTCACATGACCTTGCATCGCAACGTCAGACGCTGTCGGCGTGTTCAAAGTAATCACGCTATTAGGGACGCCCCCAACTCCAACTATTAGTCATTTCTCTATGACGTCCAGTCACATAACCTTGCGCCACAACGTCAGACGTTACTTACAGGCCCATAGTCGCGTCATGTGACGCGTAGCTACCACTATACGCCCATAGTCGCGTCATGTGATGCACTGTAACTACGTCATCAGTGACCTCCTCGCAGCACGCAGCCACGTCATTCAGTGCCGACACATCGGATGCCAGGCAAACGCGACCCCTGCACATGTCCTACCAACTTCATCTGCTACAGATTATCAATTAGGAGGTATTTTAATGATTTTTACTATAAATGTTTGACTGCATGTCTGTATTCTATACACCTGACAAAGGCCGTGCGGCCGAAACGCGCTGTGTATTGCACAGCATTTTATCTTATACATTAAACCGTGGAACCCTTTCATCACTGCTGGTTTGTACCATCCCTTGACACGCCAACTTGGATTAGGAGGCGCCTATGCCAAAGGCGCCTCCTCGAAGTAAGTGACATGACCTACATTTCCATATGCACACTTTCCATTTTCTATGGTGTGAGCGCTGAGGCCTTTTCTTCTTTTTTATCCATTTCTCCTCCTTCATGTTATGATCGGAGTGTTCCTCTAGCTGCTCTCATATTCATATGAGATTGCTTCCAGCACCTACGAACGTCCGTCTCCCTCCAGAAATTGGGATCATCTATCAACTATATTTCCCAGTATCCTTCGAGTGAGCGCTTTTCCTTCATCTTTCATCCTATAAATATTGTTATTATGGATCACAATTTTACCAAAAGAAGTCGGGGGCCAGCACGGGGGGCCGGCACGGGGGCCGGCACGGGGGGCCAGCACGGGGGGCCAGCACGGGGGGCCAGCACGGGGGCCGGCACGGGGGCAGCACGGGGGCCAGCACGGGGGGCCAGCACGGGGGCCAGCACGGGGGGCCAGCACGGGGGGTCAGCACGGGGGGCCAGCACGGGGGGCCAGCACGGGGGGCCAGCACGGGGGGCCAGCACGGGGGGCCAGCACGGGGGGCCAGCACGGGGGGCCAGCACGGGGGCCAGCACGGGCAGCAGGTTTCCCCCAGCTATGCAAATTTACTGTCCAGTGCGAGCAACTTGAAAGGAACCTGTCGCCAGGCTCATGCTGTCCAAACCAGGGGCTTAATTAGGAAATAGAAGTTTTTAGTTTTGTTTAGGGAAACTATTTGCTATTATGCAATGTTCCTCATCTTGGCGTATCGGGGCTGTTGAGTTACCAGCGCACCTACATATCCCAGGTATACCAGTGCCATCACTCTTATCTGAGTGCTTCCTTCCATGTTTTGACTTCAGAATTGAAGGATTTGGGGTTTTGCATTAACTGGTTCACGTTTTCAAGGTAACATGATAGTATATTGTAAAGAAGAAAAAAGGGGTCCGTTACATAGGCCTGCAGGCCATGCATGAAGGTCCACATGACAGGGTTAACAGGGGGATGGGAGGAGTTACAAAAGTGTGTTGGGCGGAGGCATTTGGAGACATCAGAGGAGCAGCAGGAGAACAAGGAAGTTTCACCCTTCTGCTCTATGAATGGTTTTATTAAATGGGGGGGGGGGGGGGGTAAGAATAATAGTAAATGTTGAAGAATGTGGGGTGGGGGAAGCGTTGTTGTTCGGAGGTTATTGACATTGTCATGGCAACGAAAGGCGGGTGTCCTTGGTGTCCATTATAAAATTGGTGGGGGGGAAAGCGAGGTGTGGATAGCTACCTCCCCCCTTTCATTGGATGGTTGGCATTGGGTCTGTCCCCTCTGGGTCTGACAGGGGGATTCCTTGCCGAGATGGCAGAGTGTCTAGCCTTGGAAAGGCTAGTGGGTCTCCGAGTCAGTTGGAGTGAGGCTGGAGGCAATTGGGATATTTGCCTTTAAATCGTGTGGTAATAGATTTGGGGGTCCAAGGACCTCCCCTCTTTTGGTGAAAGGTGACGTTAATGAGTTTTCCGGTTAAATTTGGTTAATTTATGTTAAACTGCTAGTAATATGGCTGTGGCCAAACGATCTAAAAGGAGTGTTTGCCATGAAGTGGGTTTGGTAATGGGGCTACAGCTGGTAACGACTCTGGTTACCCGGGTCATGTCCCAGTGGGCGAGAGACACTGAAGCAGCGGCCATCACCAGGTCTTCACTTTTGTTCTATTAGTATGCGGCATATCGGCCACCGGCTTCAGTGACTTGGTTTGTCATCTCAGGGGCTTCGTGTGCTGCAGAGTGTTAAGGCAGCAGTATGCAGTCCTTAGCTCACGACTTGAACGTTGCGAGTTTAATCCCCGCATGGTTCAGGTAGCCGGCTCAAGGTTGATTCAGGTTTCATCCTTCCGAATAGCAAGATAGATGGGAGAATTCTTCAAGTTTTTAATGCACTTTTCAGATGTTCCATGCAGGCGCCGTTGGTGACCAGGTAGGTGGTAGTCCGGCATATGCCGTATTATGTCTTCCACTGCAGCGGAGAAATGTTTTAGGCCATCCAGTGCCGCCGGCATGGAACGTCTGTAAGGTCATTAAAACCAGAAGAGTTCTTCTACCCTTCTATGCTGTTCACGTAGGACGGCATCGGCTTTCCTTCTGCTCCCTCCCTCGTATCGTACGGGGGGCCAGCTTGGTCCGGCGTGGTAATAGAAGTCCTCTCCGAGACCTAACGCCGCAGTAAGCGCCCGCAGGGACGGCTGTTCTAGTCTTTTTAAAATTAAAATGGCACAAATTGAGGCTTTAGAAGACCTTTCATGTGGCTCGTCCTCGTTTGTGGCCATGACGTCATTTAGTAAGGACCACTCCCGTACATTCTAAATCCCTGGAAAGCCACTAATTCCGGAGACAGAAGACATGAAGGTCCCAGCGCCAGACGTCTTGTTAGGAGGGATGATTAGCAGCGCCCCTCTTTAGCCTCCAGGAAGCCCCTCGGCCATCATTATCATCTACCGGATCACTTAGTAGCAACACAACCCCTTGGTTACCAGATCACATCTTTGGTTCCAGGCATTAAAGGGTGTAATTGCTCCCCCGCTCAGGCGGCCACCTTACCGTTTTTATCTTTAATTTTGCTTTCATCCTGGCCGTTAACACGAGATTCTGGTTTGAACTCGATGTTCCCCAGTTTGAGCACCGCGGCTACAACCTCCAGGACCGAGTGGGTCTCGTGCTCCATGAAGCCGACGATCTGCATCGCATTCTGCCGGGAGAAAACATCACAATCGTTGGGGGCAAACGGCAAGATTTCTGCAAAAACCAGCTGAGCTTGCGGATCATGTGGTGGTAGGAATAAGGCTCCGCAGCGCCACCCAGTGCATTTGTCATCACACTCATGTGGATCTGCCTGGTCACACACCAGTTTGACTTTGGGCTAGTTCTGGGAGTACCCCAACATTCACCCTGTCGCCTCCAACTGGGATCTGCTCTTCGCTGAGGGATCCCCGGCTGCTGCTTGCAGAAGAAGTCTCAGTTGTGTGGCAGCTGGTGCTACACCAGCCCAGGGCAACATGCCCGAGGGTGTGAACAGAGACCCAACGAGAAGACTTCGGTCAAGGCAGGCAGCATAAACGTCAGTATGGGAGTCTGGCAGGAGGTCAGGGCTGGCAGGTCAGGTGTAATACAATACATAGCCAGTTGGCGGAGAGGAGAGTCCAATGAATGTAGCCGAGGGATGGAGAAGTCAGAAAGCCAGAAGAGCAAACAAACCCCGGATCAGGCAGAAGCAAACTCCTTACACCTACTATAACCAGAGACAACAAGGACTAGCTTGGGGACAGCTTAGCATAACATAGCACTGGCCCTTTAAGGATATGTACGGGGGCGGTAGAAGGGAGTGTTCATCAGGAGGGGCATGGCATCTGCTGTGGGATGGTGAATACCGACCGACCACAGCAGCGGGTATGCCAAGATGGCAGCATTCAGTCGTGTCTTCTCTTCAGATGTCTATGTCCATTATATATAACCTAAATCAGCCCTTCAGCTTCACGGCTGAACCCCGTCCTCCTAACGGCCGCCCCTCTCCACCTCTAGGACTGTCTCTGCAGTCACACGCACCCCATCTTACCCGGACAGTCCTGAAGTTCGATGCATCATCCACACCATTGACTTTTGCAGAATCCAGGCTGAGATAGTTGTACTTGCTGAAGTCCTGATCCAGCTTTAGTTTATCTGAAAAGACATCACAGCATTACAAACCAGAACAAGCAGCGGAGGACGGCCGACGCAGAGCGCCAGGTGGGCTATCAGGAGGACGGCCGACGCAGAGCGCCAGGCGGGCTACCAGGAGGACGGCCGACGCAGAGCGCCAGGCGGGCTACCAGGACGACGGCCGACGCAGGGCGCCAGGCGGGCTACCAGGACGACGGCCGACGCAGGGCGCCAGGCGGGCTACCAGGACGACGGCCGACGCAGGGCGCCAGGCGGGCTACCAGGACGACGGCCGACGCAGGGCGCCAGGCGGGCTACCAGGACGACGGCCGACGCAGGGCGCCAGGCGGGCTACCAGGACGACGGCCGACGCAGGGCGCCAGGCGGGCTACCAGGAGGACGGCCGACGCAGGGCGCCAGGCGGGCTACCAGGAGGACGGCCGACGCAGGGCGCCAGGCGGGCTACCAGGAGGACGGCCGACGCAGGGCGCCAGGCGGGCTACCAGGAGGACGGCCGACGCAGGGCGCCAGGCGGGCTACCAGGAGGACGGCCGACGCAGGGCGCCAGGCGGGCTACCAGGAGGACGGCCGACGCAGGGCGCCAGGCGGGCTACCAGGAGGACGGCCGACGCAGGGCGCCAGGCGGGCTACCAGGAGGACGGCCGACGCAGGGCGCCAGGCGGGCTACCAGGAGGACGGCCGACGCAGGGCGCCAGGCGGGCTACCAGGAGGACGGCCGACGCAGGGCGCCAGGCGGGCTATCAGGAGGACGGCCGACGCAGGGCGCCAGGCGGGCTATCAGGAGGACGGCCGACGCCTATCAGGAGGACGGCCGACGCAGAGCGCCAGGCGGGCTATCAGGAGGACGGCCGACGCAGGGCGCCAGGCGGGCTATCAGGAGGACGGCCGACGCAGGGCGCCAGGCGGGCTATCAGGAGGACGGCCGACGCAGGGCGCCAGGCGGGCTATCAGGAGGACGGCCGACGCAGGGCGCCAGGCGGGCTATCAGGAGGACGGCCGACGCCTATCAGGAGGACGGCCGACGCAGAGCGCCAGGCGGGCTATCAGGAGGACGGCCGACGCAGAGCGCCAGGCGGGCTACCGGGACGACGGCCGACGCAGAGCGCCAGGCGGGCTACCGGGACGACGGCCGACGCAGAGCGCCAGGCGGGCTACCGGGACGACGGCCGACGCAGAGCGCCAGGCGGGCTACCAGAACGACGGTCGACGCCTATCAGGAGGACGGCCGACGCAGAGCGCCAGGCGGGCTATCAGGAGGACGGCCGACGCAGAGCGCCAGGCGGGCTATCAGGAGGACGGCCGACGCAGAGCGCCAGGCGGGCTATCAGGAGGACGGCCGACGCAGGGCGCCAGGCGGGCTATCAGGAGGACGGCCGACGCAGGGCGCCAGGCGGGCTATCAGGAGGACGGCCGACGCAGGGCGCCAGGCGGGCTACCAGGACGACGGCCGACGCAGAGCGCCAGGCGGGCTACCAGGACGACGGCCGACGCAGAGCGCCAGGCGGGCTACCAGGACGACGGCCGACGCAGAGCGCCAGGCGGGCTACCAGGACGACGGCCGACGCAGAGCGCCAGGCGGGCTACCAGGACGACGGTCGACGCCTATCAGGAGGACGGCCGACGCAGAGCGCCAGGCGGGCTATCAGGAGGACGGCCGACGCAGAGCGCCAGGCGGGCTATCAGGAGGACGGCCGACGCAGAGCGCCAGGCGGGCTATCAGGAGGACGGCCGACGCAGAGCGCCAGGCGGGCTATCAGGAGGACGGCCGACGCAGAGCAAACTGCAATAAGGTGGGGTCTAGTAGGTGGGTCAGGAAGGGCATCCTTCTGGAGAGCACCCAGAATGTGTGGGAGACCTAGAGGACCACGCATGCTCCTCTGGGAAATTCAGTATGCAAATTGGAGATGGGACAATACCTCTAGAGCGCCCCCTGTTGGAAGGCTGCATTGCTGCGAGTCAGACCTATTAACAAGCCTTGTAACAATGAGCAGGAATATGAGCCAGGGTTGTCCCCAGGATGAGATCCCCGGCTACAGACAGCTTCGGGGGGTTCCCCACATGAGGGAAGGTAGAACAAAGATACATATATGAGAAAAGGGAAGCCAAAACCCCAGAGGGCCCCGCACGTCTCACAGAACAAATATACATATATGAGAAAAGGGAAGCCAAAACCCCAGAGGGCCCCGCACGTCTCACAGTTCACACTTACTTAGTAGGTCCTCAGAAGCGCCAGACAACAACTGATAGAAGACGTGGAAGTTTCGTTCTCCCCTTGGCTGTTTGACAACTCTTGACTTCTCCAGTAGATCTAGAAACAAGGTAACATTACCGGGGTGCCCAGGGAGTGACCGCCTGAGATGGCCCTCAGAGTGGTCAGTCTTTATAACTTCCATTCACTGACATGCTGAGGAACACGGATATATGCTGGCCATGCAATAAACCGAGAATCTCCTGAGAGATCATATTATTGTGTCCGTCCCCCGAAGTCTACCATCACTTTGGCGCCTGCAGTTGACACATTCGCCCTGAAGGCTGTGGCGCTCTTTGGGGGTTGGCGGCACTGAGCCTTATTTCACATCCTTGCCCACAGATATGGCCCCCTCACACTTCTTATTCGGGTTGCTCCCCCTTTTCCCACTATTGCCTATCCTGAGGTAATGCCAGCCATCGATTATTAAGCCCGGATCCCCATTCCGTTCCCCTAACCCTCTCTAGTAGGTTATACTTGGTGATCGATCGCTACATTAGAGCTACACAAACGTCTGCAGAGGATCACAAGGGATCGGGTGACGGCCGTACAGGACAGGGTTAACACCCCGCATCTGGCAGCGCAGGAATGTTCCAGAACAATCACAGGACTGTTTCCAGGGACGCCAATGTCCAGCATGGTGCAGCTGCAGTAGGTCCTGTAACTCCATCTACGGTCCGCGTCATGGGGGGAGAGGAAGTTAGGGAGCAGGGTGCTGGGATGAGGAGTCCCCACTAGTCCTGCTTCAGGATCACAGGATGAGGAGGCCAATGGGCTAACATAGTAGTAATGGAGGCGTTGTCCCGGCTTACCTGCTCTGCCCTCCAAACAGCGCCGCCCTTGTCCAGGAGGCAGTACTGCAGAGGATTCCTTCTTGGGAATGAAGCGTAGGTGCGATATTGGGAAACGCTAAACAAGAGCGGCGCGACTCGCGAATAATCCTCGGCCGGAAACCATTATTACATAACTGAGAGATGCAACTTGTAGCCCCCCAAGCCTTCCACGCGGCCGTGAAAACCGTGCGACATGAATTTGAAGCCCATGCTTGTGAATGCCGTCAATCACGAGCGCCGCGCCCTTTATTTCTGCGTTCTTCAGAACGCATCATCCATTGTTTTCAACGGGACAGGAAAACAATGGGAAACACTTGCCGATCCTCCGACGCTGCTAACCAAACCCCCCGATCCGCGGGTGAATCACATGTGGGCGACTGCCATTTCAGGACAACTTTCCAGTCCTGGTATTGTACCTCACAACTTCCACAGGTGAGGGCGCTGCTCTCACCTGAGCTAACGCACTTCATCATCATTTTATATATGGCTATCCCGTTACTTTTGGCACGTCAGCGTACAAAGTCATCAAGGAGATTCTAGTGATCACTTCCTTTGGGAAAACAATGCTTTCCTATAGAAGCGTTTACAATCGTAGCTGCGCTAAATGCCTGCACGTCACAAAGATAGGACAAGCGAGTGCTACAGAAGCATCGGGCTAGTGTTAGGCTCTGTGGTCAGTGTGCAGGGAGGAGGAGGAGGTGAGCTGTGACTATTGTAAATGGTGGCTCCTGTGTTATCTACATATAGGTGTCCCCTCTCAGTGTAATCCTGCCTGTGATATCAGTGAGATCACTGCTGTAAAGCTTCCTCTACAGATCAGTAAGGATCAGACTAGTATTAGGCTCTGTGGTCAGTGTGCATGGAGGAGGAGGAGGAGAGCTGTGACTATTGTAAATGGTGGGTCCTGTGTTATCTACATATAGGTGTCCCCTCAGTGTAATCCTGCCTGTGATGTCAGTGTGCAGGGAGGGGGAGGAGGTGAGCTGTGACTATTGTAAATGGTGGGTCCTGTGTTATCTACATATAGGTGTCACCTCTCAGTGTAATCCTGTGTACACAGGGAGGGGGGGGGGGGGGAGGTGAGCTGTGACTATTGTGAATGGTGGCTGCTGTGTTATCTATATATCGGTGTCTCCTCTCAGTTTAATCCTGTCTGTACAGGGAGGTGAGGAGGTGAGCTGTGACTATTGTGAATGGTGGATGCTGTGTTATCTACATACAGGTGTCTCCTCTCAGTGTAATCCTGCCTGTGATGTCAGTGTGCATGGAGGGGAGGAGGAGAGCTGTGACTATTGTGAATGGTGGACCCTGTGCTATCTACATACAGGTGTCCCCTCTCAGTGTAATCCTGCCTGTGATGTCAGTGAGATGACTGCTGTAAAGCTGCCTCTACAGATCAGGAAGCATCAGACTAGTATTAGGCTCTGTGGTCAGTGTGCAGGGAGAGGGAGGAGGTGAGCTGTGGCTATTGTGAATGATGGGTCCTGTGTTATCTACATATGGGTGTCCCCTCTCAGTGTAATCCTGCCTGTGATATCAGTGAGATGTCTGCTGTAAAGCTTCCTCTACAGATCAGGAAGCATCAGACTAGTATTAGGCTCTGTGGTCAGTGTGCAGGGAGGGGGAGGAGGTGAGCTGTGACTATTGTGAATGATGGGTCCTGTGTTATCTACATATAGGTGTCCCCTCTCAGTGTAATCCTGCCTGTGATGTCAGTGTGCAGGGAGAGGGAGGAGGTGAGCTGTGACTATTGTGAATGATGGATCCTGTGTCATCTACAAATAGGTGTCCCCTCTCTGTGTAATCCTGCCTGTGATATCAGTGAGATGTCTGCTGTAAAGCTGCCTCTACAGATCAGTAAGGAAGGGCTCGTATTAGTCTCAGTGGTCAGTGTGAAAAACACCGTATTTTAGGATTTTTTTTTTTATTGTGACGACAAATGAAAAATAAAAAAAGTTACCAAAAATTCGTAAAGAGTATGTTTCGCCCAAAAATGTGATTTATGTAACAGGCGATTTTCCCTTTAAGGTCGTGCATGAAATATATTCATGAGATATGGTGGGCTGGAATCACTAGCATCTAGCAGACATCCAGGTCTCCACCGGCGACCGAGGACGGATGGTGCCTAGAAGTGCGCATTTTATATACAACGCTGTATCTACGAGGAGAAGAATCCACGGCGTCCTTCACATCTCTGCAGGACGTCCCTGACTCTTTCTGCTCTGTTTCTTTACAGCTGAGGGCTTCTAGTTGTGCCCCTGCCTCATCAGTAATCTGTTCCACGCAGAGAGCGGTGCCGGCGGTCGCTGGATCCGACCGTGCAGTGGACACAGTGACTGACTGTGACTGATGTGAGCGGTAAACAGGGGAATTCAGCTGACCAAGTAGAGCTGGCTGGGCGACGGGCGGTTGGCTGGCTGGCTGGGCGACGGGCGGTTGGCTGGCTGGGCGACGGGCGGTTGGCTGGCTGGCTGGGCGACGGGCGGTTGGCTGGCTGGCTGGGCGACAGGCGGCTGGCTGGCTGGCTGGGCGACGGGCGGCTGGCTGGCTGGGCGACGGGCGGCTGGCTGGCTGGGCGACGGCTGACTGGCTGGGTGACAGGCGGCTGACTGGCTGGGTGACAGGCGGCTGCCAGGCGATGGACCGGGGCTGCTTGTTCTCCATATTTAACATCATCACTTGTGTTAGCAGATCATAAGCAGCACAAAATGTATCGTGGTGATCTAAGAGTCTTATATGGGGCTTTATGGCTCGTAGACAGTGCTGTGCACCAGTTTTAGGGGTATTGGTAAACTTCAAGGACGGGTCGAACCAAAATTTGGCAAACTGGTGAAACTGAACTTTTGAAAAGTCACGGCGGAGGGCGGGACGGGCCGCGGCGGGACGGGCCACGGCAGGGAGAGCGACAGGCTGTGGCTCGTATTTGACTTTGTTCTTTTTTTTAAAGCTGAGCATTCTCCCATGGGTGCCCAGTGGGGCTCATGCGAGTATTTAACACTAGAATACTGATGCCAGCCTGCGTGTGAGGAGTCGCCCCATCGTGTTTGTACACAAGCTCATCTGGACACTTTCGGCAGTTACACTAACCTGACATCAGTGGACACTAGACAAGTTAAGGGGCTGCCTCATAGCTGGTTGAAGTCTGAGACCCCCAGCGATCCTGAGAATGGGGGTGTTGGGACCTCCTCTCCTCCCCACAGCACCCCCTGCAGACTGAATGCTCTTCCTTCATGTCAATGGGTCTGCTGGATGTCGCCCCGTACAAGTGCTCAGCTATCTCCGGCAGTCCCACATGCGTGACCGCCGTTCCATTCAGTCTCATCAAGCCCGCAGTCAGAGGGACACCGGACCGCCGTTCTCGGGATTGGTGGGGGTTTCAGGGGGCAGGTGATAAAAGTGAATTTTGGGAATACCCCTTTAAGTGTGCGATATTCTATTTTATTCTTGGAGCACTGATATCTGATAGTAAATAAGCGCCGGCGTGTCCAGAAGCCGGTCTGCACCGGACGGCGCCCCACCTAACCCCGGCTCATCGCGTTACATACTTACAGTTGCTGATGACTCCACCAAGTGGGTCTCCCTTGAAATCGAATTCGATATCCATGTATTTGCCCTGAAATAAACATTTGCACGGACAACTGTGAGCCGCGTGAACGTAGAAACATTCCATCGTAGCACAAACACCCAGGGATCAAACAGAAGTGAGGCCGGTGTCTTCATACATGAACCGCCATCCAACAGCCAGAATGACGGGCAGAGATAAAAGAACTGTGACAACCCTACAGATGAGGGTGCCGCTGCTGACGCGGCAGCTGTCAGGGGAGGGGCCTAGTCTGCCCAGGCGGGTCTACATATATGGCATTACCGATCCCACTGCAGCGAGGATGCACGGTTTTAAGTCACTAGTGTCACCCCCTTCTTGTCCAGCTTGTCAGATCCCTTTATGTGGACCAAGAAGCCCCACTGACAACTCCATATGGAGAAGCAATACCAGAATACATCAACATTGGAGGTAAGATTGGCGGCAGACCAACAATCAGATATGGCGACGATGCGACCCCACTGGATGAAAGATCTGGAGCAACGCATCCTGAAAGCTCAAAGAGAAGAGCTTCCAGAATGGAAGATGCACATAAAGATCCACCATGAGGACACTGAAACGGTCCACCACTCCATTTCCCTTGGTTCCAAAATTGACAGAAATGGGGACACAACGTCCGGAATTAAGAGACTATCAGCCCTCGGATGGAAAGCAACGGGCGGCAGGAATGGCATCTAGTACAGTGAGGATATCAGCACTGCATCTAAAGCCAAGCAGTCCATGCGATCGCCTCCCCCATAGCTGCTCTGTGGATGGCTGCCGGGCCCTGGATAATCGCGACAGACAGAAGGAAGACCAACGCCTTGGAGGTGTGACATAGGAGGAGACTGCTGTGCATCCCGTGGACAGCGAGAAGCACAAAGTCCTCCTAGATTTTATCAAGCCAAGATCCCCAAGAAGCAGCTTCCCTAACTGTCATGTGCAGCTAATCACCTGAGGAGGCGCTCTTGCTGGGACTGGTCAGTGGAGAGAGGAGCCCAAGAACTCGTTGGCTCAATTGAAGAGACAATTGAATTGCATTAAAACCGCCCTCAACGGCCCCCGAGGGCCATCTGTAAGGCGCGGGAACAAGAGTTCTTCTATCCTTCCACGCCATTCTGGTTGTGGGATGTCATTTCATGAGATCAGCGTTACTTCCGTCCCTCCGTTATGAATCCCCAGCCGCGTCATTTCACAAAGGGGAAACTCGATCGTCGGCCCCAAAGTCCTCGTGAATGACCCTAAAATGTATGATTTGTATGAAGTTGCGAGCACTTGGGGCGGCGTCCAAAGGGCCACATTCCAAACTGTGCGGCTTCTAAGACGCAAAGGGAATGTATCGCCCAATTGTGTTTATTAATAATCACAACAACATAATTAAACGTTCTCCATTCAGTGGCTTTTATTTACTAATTGTAGTTTATATTTACTTTATCTGGGCGTGGCTATGGTGGTGGCCATCTTGCCTGTGCTGCAGATAACAGCATTTAGAGATATGCTGTACAGCAGCCACATTGGCCAGTCACACAATGGCAAGGACATTGACCTCTATGGTACAGTGTTGTGGGCATGCTCAGTGACCTGTGCAGGGAGGAGGAGGAGGAGAGCTGTGATATCACCTATAAAGTTCTAGAGAAGAGTGTTGTTGGCATGCTCTGTGCAAGGAGTGGGAGGAGGTGAGCTGTGACAACACCTATTGGTAATGATGGATCCTGAGCTATGTACATACAGGTGTCACTTTTCATTGTAATCCTGCCTGTGATGTCAGTGAGATGACTGTTAAACAGGAGGTGTCAGACTATATTTTGCTCCGTGGTCAGTGTGAAAACTGCAGGATTTTAGGATTGTTTTAAAGATATTATTGTAACTTTGTAGATTATTTTAAAAAATAATAAAAATAAAAATGTCTTTACAAAATATGTTGAGCCTCCGAGTCTCCAATCTGCTTCAGTCAGCAGTCTGACGGCCGGCTGCAATAGCGATAAAATGACCGTCGTCAGAGATTCGATCCCCGGCTGTTCCCTGCATAGGACCTTAGAATATGGCGGCCTAGTGACCGCTGTAAAGAACATGCCGGTCACCAAGGGGTTAAATACATGTAATAATAATTCAGACACTGTCACTGAGGGTCACTTTATATCACATTGCATCATTATGACCCCTCGGCTATAGGGCGCTTCTGGAATGGCGCACACCATCCCCAGAAGACTCCAAGTACAAGCATGAAGACGCAGCGCCAAACACTTACGAATCTGGAAGAGTTGTCGTTCCGCACGGTTTTTGCGTTTCCAAATGCTGGTAATGAAGAACAAATACAGATTGGGTGAAACGGCATTGCTATAATCGTCCGGTAAGCGTATGCTTCTAGCTACAAGCAAGGACAAGCATCAATCTACCACGCACATACATGCAGCAGGCGAGGCGTGCCGAGACGGCCGCGGCTTCCCATCCTCACCCGATGAAAGTTCTATATGTGTAACTCCGCCCTTGTGACGCTCTGGCCTGATCCAATGCGGAATTCTTACATTCTGCAGATTTGAAGACGATGGGATGGAGTCTGCAGCAGATTCCTCCATAGACGTCCTCGGCAACGGTGCAGACATGAGGTGACCGGCACCCCTCGTACTCCGCGGCCAACAACTGGCGGCTTCAGAATCCATATCAACCATCCATGATGGATTCTGGAAGACCAGTGAAGTTCTTTGACCATTTTCAGAGAAAGAGTTAGGTGCCTAATTCCTGATCATCCAGACATGAGGAAGGCGTCTGCCAAGCGAGTCCCGGACGGTTTGTCAGCAGATCAAAAGCATGCCCAAGTGCTAGCCTCCCAGGAAATCATGCAGCGTTCTAGGCAGGATGCCAATGTTTTCTTGTCCCAACTGCTGACGGTTGAGGAGATGTGGATTGTTATGTATGATCCGGAACCAACAGAATGGAGACACAGAGGATCTCCGCGTCCACAGACGTTCAAAATGTAGAAGTCGTCATCCAAGGTGATGGTTTTTGTCTTTTGGGAAACAGGTGAAACACGGTGGGGTGGATGACCTTCCACAGGGGTGTACACTGTGTTAAGCTTGTCCCACACAGCGGCCTTCACCCAGGGCAAACTGGCCGACCCCAGTTTGGAGGTGCTGGATCACCTTCCATATAGGCCTCATCTTTGCCCCTTAGACCATCATCTGTTTTCTAATTTGAAGATACATCTCAAGGCAGCCAAATTTGCCCCAATTTTTTGACGCAATTGCTGACAAACCAATGGAATTTTATCTGGACGGGTTGAAGAAGCTGCGACAACACAGTCCAAAGTGCATTGATATGTGAGGGACGGTGTAGAATATCTGTGAAATGTCATTGTTCTATGCCACGGTTTGGTGGTCAAAGCCAAAGATCACCCGCACCCCCTCGTATGCGAACTGCGCAGTTTACAAGCACTTTATCTTGCCTATGCGGCGATCTATACTGACTGCACGTTATACTTTGCCGTAGGACCTCATGATGCAAACCTCAGTTACACGAAGCTTCACAATGCAGATACAGTATCAGTGGGGATAGGGCCATAAACTAAATGTAAACCAGACTCAAGTCTCGTCTTACCTTCTAAAACCGGATTCGACTGCAGGAGTTGTTCCTTCACCTGATTGACTTCAGCCCCTTTCCCACATACAGCTGCTACATAAGACATGACCAGCTTGCTTGCCTCTGGAAGACACAATATACAGAGACATATGTTGGATGTAATAATCATACAGACAGATGGAAGTAACCATGAAGGTTATACTGGAAGTAGAACATTACGACTTCATATTGTATAGGTCTCACTCATGTGGCCAAAACAGCTGTGGTCCATTGAGGCGTGGACTCATAAGACCTCCAACGGTGTCCGGTGGGTCTGACACCAAGACATCAGCGGCAGATCCCCTATGTAAATGGGGAGTCGGGCCGCCATGTATGGGATTGATCAGATTGAGATCTGGGGAGTTCGGAGACCAAGTCAACTATTTGAACTCCTTATCATGTTCCTCAAACCATTCCTGAGCATTTCTGCATTGTGGCCAGTTGCATTATCTTGGGAATTGACTGCCGTGAAGGGGTGGCACTTGATCTGCAAGAATGTTTAGGCAGGAGATACAAGTAACATCCTCCAGGATAGCAGAATTCATGGATTCCCAGAAAGACATTGCTGAGGACATCCCACTCCTCCACTAGCTGGGTGACGTACCATTGTGCAGGCTGGCGCCATTTCTTCCACAAGTACCCAATCAGTGGCACACATGGAAAAGATGGAGCCCCACAGCACTTTAAATGGTACCCCATTAAGGTTTCCAGTGCTGCCTCTCAGGACAGGGGAGGATGGGTCTTTTTTTTCCCCATTCCACACCCTTTAAAGCCAATTCTCCATTTCCATGTTTGCTAACAGTTGCAGTGTGGAGGAAGGTCCCGCAGGAGTTATAACTACCCAATAGCAAAAAGGACCATGACTCTGAAGACCAGGCCACCTTCTTCCGTTGCCCAATGGCGTGCCCACCGGCGCACTGCCGTCAGGCCTCAAAATGATGCTGGTTACATTTGGAACAGATGGTGCTTTAGATCTGACGCGGTCTGCCAGGACCTTGGAGGTATCTTAGTTCTAACTACCGTGGAAAAACAGCTCGGCAGAGTGCAGGTTTGTGGCAGTCAGAGACGGAGACAAGTATGTAAAGTCCAAGTGCAGGCGCCACCTGTGTTTATTACAGTCCGGCATTAGGAATAATAGGCAGTCCCTGCCTGTACAGGTCCCGTTCAGCATTAGGAATAATAGGCAGTCCCCGCCTGTACAGGTCCCGTTCAGCATTAGGATAATAGGCGGTCCCTGCCTGTACAGGTCCCGTCCAGCATTAGGATAATAGGCAGTCCCCGCCTGTACAGGTCCCGTCCAGCATTAGGATAATAGGCGGTCCCCGCCTGTACAGGTCCCGTCCAGCATTAGGATAATAGGCAGTCCCTGCCTGTACAGGTCCCATTCAGTATTAGGATAATAGGCAGTCCCCGCCTGTACAGGTCCCGTCCAGCATTAGGATAATAGGCAGTCCCTGCCTGTACAGGTCCCGTTCAGCATTAGGATAATAGGCAGTCCCTGCCTGTACAGGTCCCGTTCAGCATTAGGATAATAGGCAGTCCTCGCCTGTACAGGTCCCGTTCAGCATTAGGATAATAGGCAGTCCCTGCCTGTACAGGTCCCATTCAGCATTAGGATAATAGGCAGTCCCTGCCTGTACAGGTCCCGTCCAGCATTAGGATAATAGGCAGTCCCGCCTGTACAGGTCCCGTCCAGCATTAGGATAATAGGCAGTCCCGCCTGTACAGGTCCCGTTCAGCATTAGGATAATAGGCAGTCCCTGCCTGTACAGGTCCCGTTCAGCATTAGGATAATAGGCGGTCCCTGCCTGTACAGGTCCCGTCCAGCATTAGGATAATAGGCAGTCCCCGCCTGTACAGGTCCCGTTCAGCATTAGGATAATAGGCAGTCCCCGCCTGTACAGGTCCCGGTCAGCATTAGGATAATAGGCAGTCCCCGCCTGTACAGGTCCCGGTCAGCATTAGGATAATAGGCAGTCCCCGCCTGTACAGGTCCCGGTCAGCATTAGGATAATAGGCAGTCCCCGCCTGTACAGGTCCCGGTCAGCATTAGGATAATAGGCAGTCCCCGCCTGTACAGGTCCCGTTCAGCATTAGGGTAATAGGCAGTCCCCGCCTGTACAGGTCCCGTTCAGTATTATGATAATAGGCAGTCCCCGCCTGTACAGGTGCCGTTCAGCATTAGAATAATAGGCAGTCCCCGCCTGTACAGGTCCCATTCAGCATTAGGATAATAGGCAGTCCCTGCCTGTACAGGTCCCGGTCAGCATTAGGATAATAGGCAGTCCCTGCCTGTACAGGTCCCGGTCAGCATTAGGATAATAGGCAGTCCCCGCCTGTACAGGTCCCGGTCAGCATTAGGATAATAGGCAGTCCCCGCCTGTACAGGTCCCGGTCAGCATTAGGATAATAGGCAGTCCCCACCTGTACAGGTCCCGTTCAGCATTAGGATAATAGGCAGTCCCCGCCTGTACAGGTCCCGTTTAGCATTATCATAATAGGCAGTCCCCGCCTGTACAGGTCCCGTTCAGCATTAGGATAATAGGCAGTCCCCACCTGTACAGGTCCCGTTTAGCATTATCATAATAGGCAGTCCCCGCCTGTACAGGTCCCGTTCAGCATTAGGATAATAGGCAGTCCCTGCCTGTACAGGTCCCATTCAGCATTAGGATAATAGGCAGTCCCCACCTGTACAGGTCCCGTTTAGCATTATCATAATAGGCAGTCCCCGCCTGTACAGGTCCCGTTCAGCATTAGGATAATAGGCAGTCCCCGCCTGTACAGGTCCCGTTCAGCATTAGGATAATAGGCAGTCCCCGCCTGTACAGGTCCCATTCAGCATTAGGATATTAGGCAGTCCCCGCCTGTACAGGTCCCGTTCAGCATTATGATAATAGGCAGTCCCTGCCTGTACAGGTCCCGTTCAGCATTAAGATAATAGGCGGTCCCTGCCTGTACAGGTCCCGTTCAGCATTAGAATAATAGGCAGTCCCTGCCTGTACAGGTCCCGTTCAGCAGGTGCACCACACAGCAGGGCTCTTACCTCTAGCAGGTATCACAGGCTGCCTGGGTCCAGTCTCCCTGTGTCAGTGCACACTGCTATTTGTATACCCCTCTTCCTAGCCCACCCCTAGCACCTGTGCTGATTGACCTCTCACATAACCAGGAGTGGAGGAAGTGGAATGGATGGCCCCACTACCAACCTGCCATCCATTCCAAAAATCCAGGCCCAAAGACCTTTAAAGAAAAGACCCCAGCAACTACTGTCTGGAGATTACATTGCACTCCTGGGCGTTCATGTCTCTAACAGCGGGACATGAACTTCCTCCAGCCCCACTGGGCATAATAACGGAACCTAGGGGCCACGTAGCGACCGTCCACTATCACGCCCTGCAGTATGTCACACCATGTAGAACAGTCTAATGTAAGACAGAACATTGAAAAATGTAAGGGGGGTGCAAAGAAAAAGACTGCGCTCTCAATGGGACCTTAAAACGCCCGCCGCTCACTTTCCCCACAGATCCGGGCGGTTTTACATGACTTGGATGCAAGTAGGAAAAAAATTCTTTTCACCTGCAAAATCCGCACAGGACAATTTGCAGTAAAAGCACACGGCGGCCTGACTTGGTCTCCTCGCGGGTCTTTGACCTGGGAGCGGATTCCTTCTTTAACGGGCTCATAAGAGTTTATTTTTTTTTGTTAAAACTGCCCCAAAATAAGAAACCCGCTCATACTCACCTGTTCCCACTACCTACAGGTTCCTTGCCAGCAGCTCTGAATCCCCAGATTGATGTAATATTAACAGGCTGAAGCAACCTGTGTATGGAACGTCACAGGCTGCTGCAGCCAATGACAGAGCTCAGTTATCAAGTAACATCCCGTAGACAAGCTGCTGCAGCCAATGACAGAGCTCAGTTATCAAGTAACATCCCGTAGACAAGCTGCTGCAGCCAATGACAGAGCTCAGCCATCAAGTAACATCCCGTACACAGGCTGCTGCAGCCAATGACAGAGCTCAGCCATCAAGTAACATCCCGTACACAGGCTGCTGCAGCCAAGGACAGAGCTCAGCCATCAACTAATATCCCGTGCACAAGCTGCTGCAGCCAATGACAGGGCTCAGTGATCAGCTGCTAACATCCCGTACACAGGCTGCTGCAGCCAATGACAGAGCTCAGCCATCAACTGATATCCCGTACACAGGCTGCTGCAGCCAATGACAGAGCTCAGCCATCAACTGCTAACATCTCGTACACAAGCTGCTCAGTGATCAACTGCTAGCATCCCGTACACAAGCTGCTGCAGCCAATGATAGAGCTCAGCCATCAACTGACATCCCGTACACAGGCTGCTGCAGCCAATGACAGAGCTCAGCCATCAACTAAAATCCCGTACACAGGCTGCTGCAGCCAATGACGGAGCTCAGCCATCAACTGCTAACATCCCATATACAGGCTGCTACAGCGAATGACAGAGCTCAGCGATCAAATGCTAACATCCCATACACAGGCTGCTGCAGCCAATAACAGGGCTCAGCCATCAAGTAACCTCCCGTACACAGGCTGCTCAGTGATCAACTGCTAGCATCCCGTACACAAGCTGCTGCAGCCAATGACAGAGCTCAGCCATCAACTGACATCCCGTACACAGGCTGCTGCAGCCAATGACAGAGCTCAGCCATCAACTGCTAACATCCCGTACACAAGCTGCTGCAGCCAATGACAGAGCTCAGCCATCAACTGCTAACATCCCTACACAAGCTGCTGTAGCCAATGACAGAGCTCAGCGATCAAATGCTATTAATCCAATGAAATCAGTTTTAGTTTATTATAATAATCACATAATTAATCCGGACGGTGAACACTGAAAATAAAACACAACGCCAGAATCGGGCTTCTTTGGCGTCCCCATCTCCAAAAAACGCTGAATTAAAAGCGATCAAAAAGTCATACATATCACAAAACAGTTGGTCCAGGGATCAGTCTGACTGCCATTAGGGGGGGCGGGGAGGGCTAACTGGCTTCTGCCTCGTTGGGGTTTATTTCCTTCCTCTGGATCAACAAGGAGGATAAACAGGCTGAACTAGATGGACATTGTCTTCATTCGACCTTACATACTATGTTACTATGAGGCCCCCGGGTCGCGAGCGCTCAGACTACCGGTAACAGTATGGCGTGAACCATGGATGGAGAACACATCCGGCGGCTGCCGGCACTTTGTACAAGGAGATGGCAATCAGCTGCTCCACCGCTGGGATGAAACTGCAGGTCACAGACATCTTATTTGGATATATGAGGCTGTATATACTGGGTTATTACAGGCGATCTCCCCAATGTGAGACCCCCAACTCCATGTAATAACCCTCGGATACAAAAATTTGATACCGATGGAAACTCAAAAAGTTCAATTTATTAAAACGGTCTCTCAGTAAGATGTCCTTGTTATCAACAGCAACTCATCACAGTGCAGCGTTCATTTCTTAAGCTTCTGAGGTAAGATGCAAGCTGCACTGTGATTGGTTGGGAAACAAGGACATCTCACTGGTAGACAGTTTTGCTAAATAAGGAGCAAAAAGTTTTATTCTGCTGTAGTCATCGCTGGGGGGATAGGAGACAAAGCGGCTGCAAGGAAAGACAGCAGAGCATTTTGTGTCCTTAATTGCCGGTCCAGCAGACTATTAGTGTATGCCGTCATTTTTGAAAGTTTTGTGTAGCTTCGCCCAACAAGTGCACAATTTGTAAGCGGCGCCTGTTAACGTTGGCCAAGCCGTCGGGCCGCAAGCACACCTGTTGACGTTGGCCAAGCCGTCGGGCCGCAAGCACACCTGTTGACGTTGGCCAAGCCGCCGGGCCGCTAGCCAACCTGTTGACGTTGGGCAAGCCGCCGAGCCGCTAGCCAACCTGTTGACGTTGGGCAAGCCGCCGAGCCGCTAGCCAACCTGTTGACGTTGGGCAAGCCGCCGAGCCGCTAGCCAACCTGTTGACGTTGGGCAAGCCGTCGGGCCGCTAGCCAACCTGTTGACGTTGGGCAAGCCGCCGAGCCGCTAGCCAACCTGTTGACGTTGGCCAAGCCGTCGAGCCGCAAGCACACCTGTTGACGTTGGCCAAGCCGTCGGGCCGCTAGCCAACCTCTTGACGTTGGCCAAGCCGTCGGGCCGCAAGCACACCTGTTGACGTTGGCCAAGCCGTCGGGCCGCAAGCACACCTGTTGACGTTGGCCAAGCCGTCGGGCCGCTAGCCAACCTGTTGACGTTGGGCAAGCCGCCGAGCCGCTAGCCAACCTGTTGACGTTGGCCAAGCCGTCGAGCCGCAAGCACACCTGTTGACGTTGGCCAAGCCGTCGGGCCGCTAGCCAACCTCTTGACGTTGGCCAAGCCGTCGGGCCGCAAGCACACCTGTTGACGTTGGCCAAGCCGTCGGGCCGCAAGCACACCTGTTGACGTTGGCCAAGCCGTCGGGCCGCAAGCACACCTGTTGACGTTGGCCAAGCCGCCGGGCCGCTAGCCAACCTGTTGACGTTGGGCAAGCCGCCGAGCCGCTAGCCAACCTGTTGACGTTGGGCAAGCCGCCGAGCCGCTAGCCAACCTGTTGACGTTGGGCAAGCCGCCGAGCCGCTAGCCAACCTGTTGACGTTGGGCAAGCCGCCGAGCCGCTAGCCAACCTGTTGACGTTGGGCAAGCCGTCGGGCCGCTAGCCAACCTGTTGACGTTGGGCAAGCCGCCGAGCCGCTAGCCAACCTGTTGACGTTGGCCAAGCCGTCGAGCCGCAAGCACACCTGTTGACGTTGGCCAAGCCGTCGGGCCGCTAGCCAACCTCTTGACGTTGGCCAAGCCGTCGGGCCGCAAGCACACCTGTTGACGTTGGCCAAGCCGTCGGGCCGCAAGCACACCTGTTGACGTTGGGCAAGCCGTCGGGCCGCTAGCCAACCTGTTGACGTTGGGCAAGCCGCCGAGCCGCTAGCCAACCTGTTGACGTTGGCCAAGCCGTCGAGCCGCAAGCACACCTGTTGACGTTGGCCAAGCCGTCGGGCCGCTAGCCAACCTCTTGACGTTGGCCAAGCCGTCGGGCCGCAAGCACACCTGTTGACGTTGGCCAAGCCGTCGGGCCGCAAGCACACCTGTTGACGTTGGCCAAGCCGTCGGGCCGCAAGCACACCTGTTGACGTTGGCCAAGCCGCCGGGCCGCTAGCCAACCTGTTGACGTTGGGCAAGCCGCCGAGCCGCTAGCCAACCTGTTGACGTTGGGCAAGCCGCCGAGCCGCTAGCCAACCTGTTGACGTTGGGCAAGCCGCCGAGCCGCTAGCCAACCTGTTGACGTTGGGCAAGCCGCCGAGCCGCTAGCCAACCTGTTGACGTTGGGCAAGCCGCCGAGCCGCTAGCCAACCTGTTGACGTTGGGCAAGCCGCCGAGCCGCTAGCCAACCTGTTGACGTTGGGCAAGCCGCCGAGCCGCTAGCCAACCTGTTGACGTTGGGCAAGCCGCCGAGCCGCTAGCCAACCTGTTGACGTTGGGCAAGCCGCCGAGCCGCTAGCCAACCTGTTGACGTTGGGCAAGCCGCCGAGCCGCTAGCCAACCTGTTGACGTTGGGCAAGCCGCCGAGCCGCTAGCCACCCTGTTGACGTTGGGCAAGCCGCCGAGCCGCTAGCCACCCTGTTGACGTTGGGCAAGCCGCCGAGCCGCTAGCCAACCTGTTGACGTTGGGCAAGCCGCCGAGCCGCTAGCCAACCTGTTGACGTTTGGCAAGCCGCCGAGCCGCTAGCCAACCTGTTGACGTTGGGCAAGCCGCCGAGCCGCTAGCCAACCTGTTGACGTTGGGCAAGCCGCCGAGCCGCTAGCCAACCTGTTGACGTTGGGCAAGCCGCCGGGCCGCTAGCCAACCTGTTGACGTTGGGCAAGCCGCCGGGCCGCTAGCCAACCTGTTGACGTTGGCCAAGCCGCCGGGCCGCTAGCCAACCTGTTGACGTTGGCCAAGCCGCCGGGCCGCTAGCCAACCTGTTGACGTTGGCCAAGCCGCCGGGCCGCTAGCCAACCTGTTGACGTTGGCCAAGCCGCCGGGCCGCTAGCCAACCTGTTGACGTTGGCCAAGCCGCCGGGCCGCTAGCCAACCTGTTGACGTTGGGCAAGCCGCCGGGCCGCTAGCCAACCTGTTGACGTTGGGCAAGCCGCCGGGCCGCTAGCCAACCTGTTGACGTTGGGCAAGCCGCCGGGCCGCTAGCCAACCTGTTGACGTTGGGCAAGCCGCCGGGCCGCTAGCCAACCTGTTGACGTTGGGCAAGCCGTCGGGCCGCTAGCCAACCTGTTGACGTTGGGCAAGCCGTCGGGCCGCTAGCCAACCTGTTGACGTTGGGCAAGCCGTCGGGCCGCTAGCCAACCTGTTGACGTTGGGCAAGCCGTCGGGCCGCTAGCCAACCTGTTGACGTTGGGCAAGCCGTCGGGCCGCTAGCCAACCTGTTGACGTTGGGCAAGCCGTCGGGCCGCTAGCCAACCTGTTGACGTTGGGCAAGCCGTCGGGCCGCTAGCCAACCTGTTGACGTTGGGCAAGCCGTCGGGCCGCTAGCCAACCTGTTGACGTTGGGCAAGCCGTCGGGCCGCTAGCCAACCTGTTGACGTTGGGCAAGCCGTCGGGCCGCTAGCCAACCTGTTGACGTTGGGCAAGCCGTCGGGCCGCTAGCCAACCTGTTGACGTTGGGCAAGCCGTCGGGCCGCTAGCCAACCTGTTGACGTTGGGCAAGCCGTCGGGCCGCTAGCCAACCTGTTGACGTTGGGCAAGCCGTCGGGCCGCTAGCCAACCTGTTGACGTTGGGCAAGCCGTCGGGCCGCTAGCCAACCTGTTGACGTTGGGCAAGCCGTCGGGCCGCTAGCCAACCTGTTGACGTTGGGCAAGCCGTCGGGCCGCTAGCCAACCTGTTGACGTTGGGCAAGCCGTCGGGCCGCTAGCCAACCTGTTGACGTTGGGCAAGCCGTCGGGCCGCTAGCCAACCTGTTGACGTTGGGCAAGCCGTCGGGCCGCTAGCCAACCTGTTGACGTTGGGCAAGCCGTCGGGCCGCTAGCCAACCTGTTGACGTTGGGCAAGCCGTCGGGCCGCTAGCCAACCTGTTGACGTTGGCCAAGCCGTCGGGCCGCTAGCCAACCTGTTGACGTTGGCCAAGCCTTCGAGCCGCTAGCCAACCTGTTGACGTTGGCCAAGCCATCGAGCCGGTAGCCAACCTGTTGACGTTGGCCAAGCCTTCGAGCCGGTAGCCAACCTGTTGACGTTGGCCAAGCCATCGAGCCGCTAGCCAACCTGTTGACGTTGGCCAAGCCTTCGAGCCGCTAGCCAACCTGTTGACGTTGGTCAAGCCATCGAGCCGGTAGCCAACCTGCTGACGTTGGGCAAGCCATCGAGCCGGTAGCCAACCTGCTGACGTTGGGCAAGCCATGGAGCCGGTAGTCAACCTGCTGACGTTGGGCAAGCCATCACACTACTTGTCCACCGTTGTGTTTAGAAGGCTCAGATATCGGATGCTATAAGGTCCTATCAATGGAGAGAAGACCAAGGAGCCACATCAGATATTTAAAGCGAAGTCCCTGCGGTGTTGTGCTGGTCGCAGTAAGAAGCAGTCTCTGCGCGGCGCTCTACATTGCGCCGGTTCCACTCTCCATCCCGGATAAACAAAGCCTCATCGGCCATAAGATGTGCTGAAGGAGCCATGGCTTGTGTGCAACATCACTTAAATGGTTGTGTGGTGTCCGCTGGAGAAGGACAAGGACCACCCGGTCTGTGACCGCGGCCCATCCTGCACACAGAAGCGTCAGATGTACCTGTCTATGGGCGCCTGGGAACCTCTCGCCTCTTCCCGCTTCCCCAGAAGGAATTACCATTGCACAGTATTGTCCGTTTGTATGTCGCCGTACTCAGAGGTTGCCGGGGATTGTACGGCACGGGACAAAGTGTCTAGATTGCCTTGATGTTACAAAAACGTACCGATTGCCAATGACTTACCATGAGATGCTCACAGTGCCCTCTAGTGGACCGATCAGTGGTTACATTCATGCATCTGTGGCATTTCTAACTCATAACCAATGAATACATTCTTTGTTGTGCCAATTTGTTTTAAACAGATTTCCTCTGGTTATTTTAGTGCTGGACCAAGCAGCCCCAACACATCCCCTGGTGCCACCCCCGGAGAGGTACAAGAGTGTTCACCTATGAAGGGCTTTTCAAGTTGTGAAATACTGATGGCCTAGCTCCAGTTGGCGTCTGCTGCCTGGGATCCCCACAGCCAGAGTGCTGGTGCAGGAAGTACACAGCTCCGTTATCTCTGCAGTGGCCAGGCTGGGTATTACAGGCAAAGTTCCCAATGAAGGGAATGGTAATTTTACATGTAATACCAAGGCCAGCCAGTGCAGTGGGAATGGAGCTGTCTGCTATCTGCAGAAATCAGCTCAGTGCATGACAGCACTTTCCAGGTGAACAGCTGATCAGTGGGAATCCTAAGTGGCAGACCGTGCTGATCTATCCTAAGGATAGACCATTTAGTTCATAAGTGGACAACCCCTTAACGGGCATCTTGAAGTTATCTTTTAATTTCTGACCTATAAAACCAACCAACCAACATGCAAATACTGCACTTTATGAACACAGCCTAATGAATAAGCTCTGCTAGAGAGCGTAGAGCTTCCCAGCAGGGCCAGCTCTGGCAGCAGAGTATATGAGCCCCCACGCCTGTCACAAGAATGGTGCTGTACGCCCACTGCCCTACATAAGGACAGGCAGCGGGCCGCATCTCATAAGCTAATATTTGCATGTGCCTGTTCAGCGGTCCCCCAGAATAAATATTGGCGCGAGGCCCTGTGCAGCCCGTCCAACACTGCCGATACATGAGTGATGGAGCTCAGACTACTGCGTTGCAACACTCTTGTGGAGTCGTACGTTACAGAAGTGGGCATTGCTAACACAAGTAGCTCCTCCAAGTTATTGTCTGCCCCCCTGCATTCTACGAGGCTCTACGGCGCCGGCGCCACCTGCAGTCTGCGAAGTACTACGGCGCCGGCGCCGCCTGCAGTCTGCGAAGTACTACGGCGATGGCGCCGCCTGCAGTCTGCAAAGTACTACGGCGATGGCGCCGCCTGCAGTCTGCGAAGTACTACGGCGATGGCGCCGCCTGCAGTATACGATGCTCTACGGCGATGGCGTCGCCTGGAGTCTACGAGGCTCTACGGCGATGGCGTCGCCTGCAGTCTACGAGGCTCTACGGCGATGGCGTCGCCTGCAGTCTACGAGGCTCTACGGCGATGGCGTCGCCTGCAGTCTACGAGGCTCTACGGCGATGGCGTCGCCTGCAGTCTACGAGGCTCTACGGCGATGGCGTCGCCTGCAGTCTGCGAGGCTCTACGGCGATGGCGTCGCCTGCAGTCTGCGAGGCTCTACGGCGATGGCGTCGCCTGCAGTATACGAGGCTCTACGGCGATGGCGTCGCCTGCAGTCTACGAGGCTCTACGGCGATGGCGTCGCCTGCAGTCTACGAGGCTCTACGGCGATGGCGTCGCCTGCAGTCTACGAGGCTCTACGGCGATGGCGTCGCCTGCAGTCTACGAGGCTCTACGGCGATGGCGTCGCCTGCAGTCTACGAGGCTCTACGGCGATGGCGTCGCCTGCAGTCTACGAGGCTCTACGGCGATGGCGCCCCCTGCAGGTGCTGCATTACTGGCTTCCTTTTCAGCAGATAATGTCCTCATCTTGTCTCTCACCGCTGTGATGGGAGCGCCAACA
Source organism: Eleutherodactylus coqui (assembly GCA_035609135.1). NCBI lineage: Eukaryota > Metazoa > Chordata > Amphibia > Anura > Eleutherodactylidae > Eleutherodactylus > Eleutherodactylus coqui. The sequence goes on along the minus strand of CM069412.1, from coordinate 210,772,798 downwards.
CACAGTCAGCCTTCTACCCTCGGACTACTACTTATATGGCCACCAGCCCCCGATGCTGAGCAAGATTGTTGGCTATGGAAGCCGGCGGAGAAGCCAAATGGCAAAATAAATATAATCGTGCAATGAGGCTCCAACCTGGTTTTTGCACAACGGCGGCGGGCTGAAGGCTTCGTGTGAGATACTAGCCTACAAGTGATGGCCACGACCACTGCATGTGCTTCATGTGACCCGGAGCCGCTCATGCGGAGGACAGAACATGCATCGTGTGAACATCTGGGTAGAAAGAACTTCATGCAAGGAGGTCTAGTAGCCGGTTCTGTTAGGAAGCAACTGCAGACTGAAGTGAACCTCGCTTGGCCCCATTAAATACTTGTCTGTGTTGGTAACGATAGCAGCGTCAGCCGTGCGAATGGAAGGGAATCCCATCATTCCTCTGGTAGAAAACACGGTGTATGCTAAAGGGGGGTCTGGGCTGTTTTATTGGAGGATCTATCCACAGAATATGTCATGTGAAGTACTTGATTGGGGTCCAACCGACCCCCACCCCGGCGGTGACCAGAACTGTGCGCAGTATTCCATGTGGGGCCTGACAAGTGCCTTATATAGTGGGAGGATAATGTTCTCGTCCCTCGCCCCTATACTGTTACCATGCAGCGGCGTGGGCGGGCCACCCGTAGGGCGCCGCCAGCACCACTTCCTCTCTCTTGTATTCTGAGTGGGGGTTGGCTCCTCCCACTCTCCCCCATGGGCGGAGTTTTGCAATTATAAGGCTGGCAGTGACCTGAGCTCACTGCCAGTTATTGGTTCTGTCAGCTCCTAGTTAGTTCTGTCTGCAGTTCCCTCCAGTCTGCTCATCAGCTTCCTTTCCCTAGCTCTGTCTAGTGCTCAGCATTTTCCTGTTTGGTATTCCATTTGCCTTCCTTGTCGGCACACAGTTAGTTCCATCTAGAAAGTCGCCAGGTCCCTAGCCAGAGTAGGGACCGCCGCCCAGTTGTCCGCCTGGGGATAGCCAGGTCGAGGCAAGTAGGCAGGGACAGTGGGGTGCGGTAAGTTCAGGGCACCCCATCTGGCGCTCGGGGGTCAGAGTGCCGTAACATAATAACTGGCCCTTTAAACTGTTTTTCCATGAAGGCGATCAGCTCCCTCTCGAACCAGCTGCAAGCCCTGGTCCATGATTTATCCGCTCGCATGGCGGCCCAGGAGCAGCGGGGGTTGTCGCAGGGGCCGGACGCCTCAACCAGTCCCGAACCCAAGTGCCCTCTTCCCAAGATGTTCTCTGGGGAGAGGAACAAGTTTTTTGTTCTCCAACAGGCGTGTCGCTTGTTTTTTCGTCCCCACTCTTCTGGGTCGGAGGCTCAGAGGGTTTGGGCTGATAATGTCCCTGCTGCGGGGCTCTGCTCAGACCTGGGCTTTTTCCATCCCCGAGGGTTCCCCCTGCCTGCAGTCCGTAGACGCATTTTTTCAGGAACTCGGGGGTATCTTCGATGAACCGGACCGAGTGGGGTTGGCGGTTTCTCGGCTGTTGGCGCTGCATCAGGGGTCGCTTTGTGTGGAGGATTATTGCTCTAACTTCAGACGCTCTGCAGGTGATACAGCATGGAACGATAGCGCCCTGAAAGACGTTTTTCTGCAGGGCCTCTCGGACGCGATAAAAGACCTGTTGATTTCCCATTCCGTTCCCGGGTCCTTAAAGGAGGCTATGGAGCTAGCGGTGAAGGCAGATAGGAGGCTCAGGGCTGGGAAGCAAGAGACACAGGCCCATAGAGTCAGGGAGGTCGGTTGTCCTGCTCCCTCTTCTTCCGTACCAGTCTCTGTTCCCGAGCCGATGGAGGTGGACCCGCTGGACCCCAAAGAGCGACGCTGGATTCGATTGCTGCATCATCTCTGCCTCTCATCTCTGCCTCTACTGCGGGGAAGCCGGACATCGGGTGATAACCTGCCCCCTGAGGCTTCAGCACTCGCAGCCTGGACCGGCGGAAAAACTCCCAGTCCTAGGCGATTGTAGGGAGGATCGGCTAGGACTTCAGGTACTTCCTAAACTTATGGTACCTTGTCAGGTTAGATTCCGGAATTTTCCCGACCAGGGAAGGCATTTATTGATTCCGGAGCAGCCGCTAACCTGATAAGCATGCGTTTCGTTAGACCCCTGATGGCAGAATTGGTGGCGCTGAAGACGCCAGTTCATTTTACTAGTATTGATGCTACCCCTCTCTCCACAGGCTTAGTACGGTGAAGGACCCCAGTGTTACAGTTCACGGTGGGAATTCTCCATTCGGAAGAACTATCATTTCTGGTGATGGAGAAAATGTCGGTAGACATAATATTAGGGATGCCGTGGTTGGCGTTGCACAACCCCCAATTCAATTGGACCACCTGGGAACTGACTCATTGGGGACCATCCTGCCATAGCCATCTTGCTCCCCTTCCTCTCTGTTCAGTAGATACCGCGCTCATTCCGGAATACCTGTCTGACTTCCGGGATGTGTTTTCTAAAAGCCTGTCAGAGACCCTGCCTCCTCACAGAGAGTGGGATTGTGGGATAGATCTTATTCCGAATAGGCCCATCGCTAAGGGAGCCATTTTTAACTTATCCGGGCGGGAGCACGAAGCTCTCAAGGTCTATATTACGGAGTCCCTGGCCAAACGTCATATTGGGCCATCCCGTTCCCCTGCTGGGGCGGGTCTCTTCTTTGTCGAGAAGAAGGATGGGGCATTGAGGCCTTGTGTAGATTATCGGGCCTTGAACCAGATCACAGTTAAGAACCAGTGCTCTCTGCCTCTGATTCCTGACCTCCTGAATCAGGTGGTGGGGGCCCACTGGTTTTCTAAATTGGATTGAAGAGGGGTTTATAATTTGATCCGTATCCGCGAGGGGGATGAATGGAAGCCGGCTTTCAATACCCCGCTGGGACACTTTGAATATCTGGTGATGCCATTTGGCCTTTGTAATGCCCCTGCGGTCTTCCAGGGGTTTATGAATGCGGTCTTTCACGACATCCTGGGGGAGTTTTTAGTCGTCTACCTCGACGACATCCTGGTATATTCTCCTGACTGGGACTCATGTGCAGCACCTTAGGTTGGTACTAACCCGGTTACGTGAGTACCAGCTGTTTGTCAAATTGGAAAAATGTCTGTTTGGTACTCAACAAGTGTCCTTTCTAGGGTATGTAATTTCTCCAACGTCCGTGCAAATGGAGTCGGATAAGGTGGCAGCTATCTCCCAGTGGGTCCGACCAGGTAATCTGAAAGCAGTCCAACGGTTCTTAGGTTTTGCGAATTTCTATCGCAAGTTCATTAGGAACTACTCGGTCATCGCCCAAACGTTGACTGACCTTACCAGGAAGGGGGCTGACTTGGTAAGATGGTCACCTGAGGCCCTGGAGGCGTTCGATCGTCTCAAAAGGGCGTTCTCGGCCGCCCCGTTGCTCGTCCAGCCTGACCCACAACACCCCTTTTTCGTGGAGGTTGATGCATCTGAGGTGGGGGACTGGCGCTGCGTTGTCTCAGGTGGTTAGCGGGAGGGCTGGTTACAGTCCATGTGCCTTTTTCTCACGAAAGTTCAGTTCGGCAGAGCGTAATTACAATGTGGGCAATCGAGAGCTCTTGGCCATCAAGTGGTCCTTAGAAGAGTGGCGTCACCATTTTGAGGGTGCTAGACATCCTGTCACGGTGTACACCGATCATAAGAACCTGGTATACCTCGCCAACGCTAAGCGACTTACTGCGCGTCAGGCCAGGTGGGCATTGTTTTTCTCTAGATTTAACCTTGTAGTGACGTATCTCCCGGGGACTAAGAATGTCAAGGCTGATGCTCTCTCGCGGAGTTTTGGAGTGCCAGAATGTGAGTCGCTGCCTCCCGAAAATATCCTGGAACCTGGGGTGGTGGTTGCGACTGTGGGCTCATTCCCCGCATTCAGAGCGCTCAGCAGGACGCTCCACCAGGGATTCCAGAGGGCAGATGGTTTGTGCCAGAATCATTACGCCTAACGATTATTGAAGAGTCCCACTCGTCAGTCTTCGCGGGTCATCTGGGAGTACAAGGGACTCTGGATCTCTGCTCCAGGCTCTACTGGTGGCCTGACATGTCGCGTCAGATACGTGACTTCGTAAGGGGGTGCTCTATTTGCGTTCGCGGCAAGACTCGCCGGCGGCGTCCTGAGGGTCCTCTGAGACCGTTGCCTGTGCCATTGCGCCCCTGGTCGCACCTTTCGGTAGATTTTATCACTGACTTGCCAGAGTCACAAGGGTTCACCACCGTTCTGGTGGTGGTGGACCGTTTCTCTAAGATGGCCCATTTTGTGGCGTTAGAGAAACTTCCTTCGGCGATTGAATTTGCCCAGGCCTTTGTTAAAGAAATTGTTCGCCTCCATGGAGTTCCTGAGAACATTGTGTCCGATCGCGGGGTTCAGTTTGTGGCGGGCTTTCTGCAGAAACCTTGGGACTTCGCTTTCATTCTCGTCAGCATTCCACCCGCAGACTAATGGTCAAACTGAGCGGAAGAACCAGGATTTGGTGCAATATTTAAGGCTGTTTGCAAGCGAGAAGGCTCATCGGTGGGCTAAATTTCTGCCGTTGGCTGAGTTTGCGCTGAACAACCGTACCAGTTCTTCCACTGGGGTTTCTCCGTTTTTGTGCGTTTATGGCCAGCATCCCCGTTTCCTGACTTCTCTTCCTACCCCGTCTGCCTGTCCTGCAGCTGATGTCGCCACTGATGTGCTGCAGGGGGTATGGAAGGAAGTGCAAAAGAATCTAGAAGTAGTGGGGTTTCGCATGCAGCTGCACAGTGGGAGAAGCCTCTCAGTTTCTGAACCTTACAAGGTGGGTCAGAAGGTGTATCTGTCCTCCAGGAACCTAAAACTGAAGGTCCCATCCTTAAAGCTCGCGCCGCGCTTTGTAGGGCCTTTTACTATTACGCGTGTAATTAACCCGCTCGCTTACGAACTTGAGTTGCCAGCCACGTGGAAAGTGCATAGGGTTTTCCACAAGTCCTTGTTGAAACCCTTTGTCCCTTCGGTGAAAGCGCTGCGGAATAAGTTGGCGCTATACAAATAAAGATTATTATTATTATTGTTAAAGGGTATGGACTGCTCCCATGAGGTCATTGGGGTGTTTTTAAACTCCTCCCATTTGCCGCCTGTACTGATGTTTATGGGGATGTCATCCCAATTAGTGTTACCGATAGTAGCTCTGAGCTGATCACATTTCGCTTTCCTAAAGTTTTGCTGTCGCCCCGATGGGGCTTCCGCTGGAACGGCAGCTGGAGATTAATTATACGGTGGCCACTATTTCTGGAGTGCCCCTCACCTGCGCCCCGTGATCCTGCCCGCACCCTCTGACCACCTATCTCACTTCATAGTGGAGCGCTGCTCTGGAAGGCAGTCTGGTTATTGTAGCGATAGCATGCTTCATCCGGCAGACGCTGGTGAGTGCGGTCGGGTCCTGACATGTCGCTGCAGTGGACCTTCCAAAGCATGCAGGTAATACAGATCTATTAGAGAAGCAGTTCCTCACACGTCTGGGGGCGCCGCCAGTCCCTAACCTACCTAGATCAACTGAAGAATGTGTGGCATTTCACCACTAAGCACTCTGGCATTACTTCCCAGCAATATACATCGGCCGCGAGCTGGAAGAGGGGGGCGCCAAAGTTATGTCCAGGCATGAGAATAACGGATCATCAGACAAACAGATGGGAAATGCACTGCGATTACAAGTAAACATATGTAAATTGTGCATCAATTAGTTAAGTCTGAAGAGATACAACATATGCGAACAGCGGCACGTGGGTGAGGTCGCTGCGCAGTTGGATAAGCCCTGGAGGAGCCGGCCTGCCATGCCTGTGTATGAGGAGGGCTGGGATGTTGTTGCTGTACTTGTCAGTTATGTACAAGCCATCTGGATACTGGCCAGTGTTATTCTACATCCGCCCTTGGATGAGGGGGTGACAGAGAGCGGTCCCTCACCGCTCAGTGACATAAGTGCACAATCAGTGCCATACGATACATTTCACAGCCGTCTCTCACCACACGTTGGGTTTATGTTGGAGCTCTTACTGCCCGTCCCATATTGTTACATCGGATTGGGGCCCGCGCTCTCGCCTGTATTAGGTGGACGTCTGCTTGACAGCGAGCTCAGAGCTGCACATTGGTTTATCAGTGTCTGCTGGGATCAGACGTGTACAGGGGGATCAGACGTGTACAGGGGGTTCAGGCGTGTACAGGGGGTTCAGGCGTGTACAGGGGGTTCAGACGTCTACAGGGGGTTCAGGCGTGTACAGGGGGTTCAGGTGTGTACAGGGGGTTCAGGCGTGTACAGGGGGTTCAGGCGTGTACAGGGGGTTCAGACGTGTGAGTCCCCGACGCACGCAGTATTTCCATCACCACCTACGCCCGTTCTGCTCTCCTCATCTTTTATTGGATCGCTGCCCCATTTTTGATTTTTTAGCCATAAGGGAATACAATTAGCCTTATAAAAAACTTTTTGAATTAATCCCCAGGAATAGGGTGAATCTGGCCGTATGATGAAGACCCTCACATATCAGGCACCGCAGGCCATAGTGAGAGGGCCGAGCACCATAACTGCGGCGAGGGAAGTGGGAGTAATGGTACCTGGAGAACCGAGAGGTCTCCAGAGGACCGCGCACACAGACAGAAGGGTCAGGGGTCTCCAGAGGACACGCACACAGACAGAAGGGTCCGGGGTCTCCAGAGGACCACGCACACAGACAGAAGGGTCCGGGGTCCCCAGGGGACCGCGCACACAGACAGAAGGGTCCGGGGTCCCCAGGGGACCACGCACACAGACAGAAGGGTCCGGGGTCCCCAGGGGACCGCGCACACAGACAGAAGGGTCCGGGGTCCCCAGGGGACCGCGCACACAGACAGAAGGGTCCGGGGTCCCCAGGGGACCGCGCACACAGACAGAAGGGTCCGGGGTCCCCAGGGGACCGCGCACACAGACAGAAGGGTCCGGGGTCCCCAGGGGACCGCGCACACAGACAGAAGGGTCCGGGGTCTCCAGAGGACCGCGCACACAGACAGAAGGGTCAGGGGTCTCCAGAGGACCGCGCACACAGACAGAAGGGTCCGGGGTCTCCAGAGGACCGCGCACACAGACAGAAGGGTCCGGGGTCTCCAGAGGACTGCGCACACAGACAGAAGGGTCCGGGGTCTCCAGAGGACCGCGCACACAGACAGAAGGGTCCGGGGTCTCCAGAGGACTGCGCACACAGACAGAAGGGTCCGGGGTCTCCAGGGGACCGCGCACACAGACAGAAGGTTCCGGGGTTACCAGAAGACCCCGGCACACAGACAAAAGGGTCCGGGGTCCACAGAGGACCGTGCATACAGACAGAAGGGTCCGGGGTCTCCAGGGGACCGCGCACACAGACAGAAGGGTCCGGGGTCTCCAGGGGACCGCGCACACAGACAGAAGGGTCCGGGGTCTCCAGGGGACCGCGCACACAGACAGAAGGGTCCGGGGTCTCCAGGGGACCGCGCACACAGACAGAAGGGCCCGGGGTCTCCAGAGGACCGCGCACACAGACAGAAGGGTCCGGGGTCTCCAGAGGACCGCGCACACAGACAGAAGGGTCCGGGGTCCCCAGGGGACCGTGCACACAGACAGAATGGTCCGGGGTCCCCAGAAGACCCCAACACACAGACAAAAGGGTCCGGGGTCTCCAGAGGACCGCACACGCAGACAGAAGGGTCCGGGGTCTCCAGAGGACCGCGCACACAGACAGAAGGGTCCGGGGTCTCCAGAGGACCGCTCGCACAGACATAAGGGTCCGGGGTCTCCAGAGGACCGCGTGCACAGACAGAAGGGTCCGGGGTCTCCAGAGGACCGCGCGCACAGACAGAAGGGTCCGGGGTCTCCAGAGGACCGCGCGCACAGACAGAAGGGTCCGCGGTCTCCAGAGGACCGCGCACACAGACAGAAGGGTCCGGGGTCTCCAGAGGACCGCGCGCACAGACAGAAGGGTCTGCGGTCTCTAGAGGACCGCGCACACAGACAGAAGGGTCTGCGGTCTCCAGAGGACCGCGCACACAGACAGAAGGGTCCGCGGTCTCCAGAGGACCGCGCACACAGACAGAAGGGTCCAGCGTCCTCAGGGGATCGCACACACTGACAAAAGGGTCCGGGGTCTCCAGAGGACCGCGCACACAGACAGAAGGGTCCGGGGTCTCCAGAGGACCGCGCACACAGACAGAAGGGTCCGGGGTCTCCAGAGGACCGCGCACACAGACAGAAGGGTCCGGGGTCTCCAGAGGACCGCGCACACAGACAGAAGATTCCAGGATCTTCAGACGACCGCGCACACAGACAGAAGGGTCGGGGTCTCCAGGGGACCGCGCACACAGACAGAAGGTTCCGGGGTTACCAGAAGACCCCGACACACAGACAAAAGTGTCCGGGGTCCCCAGAGGACCGCGCACACAGACAGAAGGGTCCGGGGTCTCCAGAGGACCGCGCACACAGACAGAAGGGTCCGGGGTCTCCAGAGGACCGCGCACACAGACAGAAGGGTCCAGCGTTCTCAGGGGACCGCGCACACAGACAGCAGGGTCCGGGGTCTCCAGGGGACCGCGCACACAGACAGAATGGTCCGGGGTCCCCAGAAGACCCCAACACACAGACAAAAGGGTCCGGGGTCTCCAGAGGACCGCACACGCAGACAGAAGGGTCCGGGGTCTCCAGAGGACCGCGCACACAGACAGAAGGGTCCGGGGTCTCCAGAGGACGGCGCGCACAGACAGAAGGGTCCGGGGTCTCCAGAGGACCGCGCGCACAGACAGAAGGGTCCGGGGACTCCAGAGGACCGCGCGCACAGACAGAAGGGCCCGGGGTCTCCAGAGGACCGCGCGCAAAGACAGAAGGGTCCGGGGTCTCCAGAGGACCGCGCGCACAGACAGAAGGGTCCGCGTTCTCCAGAGGACCGCGCACACAGACAGAAGGGTCCGGGGTCTCCAGAGGACCGCGCGCACAGACAGAAGGGTCTGCGGTCTCCAGAGGACCGCGCACACAGACAGAAGGGTCCGCGGTCTCCAGAGGACCGCGCACACAGACAGAAGGGTCCAGCGTCCTCAGGGGATCGCACACACTGACAAAAGGGTCCGGGGTCTCCAGAGGACCGCGCACACAGACAGAAGGGTCCGCGGTCTCCAGAGGACCGCGCACACAGACAGAAGGGTCCAGCGTCCTCAGGGGATCGCACACACTGACAAAAGGGTCCGGGGTCTCCAGAGGACCGCGCACACAGACAGAAGGGCCCGGGGTCCCCAGGGGACCGCGCACACAGACAGAAGGGTCCGGGGTCTCCAGAGGAACGCGCACACAGACAGAAGGGTCCGGGGTCTCCAGAGGACCGCGCACACAGACAGAAGGGTCCGGGGTCTCCAGAGGACCGCGCACACAGACAGAAGGTTCCAGGATCTCCAGACGACCGCGCACACAGACAGAAGGGTCGGGGTCTCCAGGGGACCGCGCACACAGACAAAAGGTTCCGGGGTTACCAGAAGACCCCGACACACAGACAAAAGGGTCCGGGGTCCCCAGAGGACCGCGCACACAGACAGAAGGGTCCGGGGTCTCCAGAGGACCGCGCACACAGACAGAAGGGTCCGGGGTCTCCAGAGGACCGCACACACAGACAGAAGGGTCCAGTGTTCTCAGGGGACCGCGCACACAGACAGAAGGGTCCGGGGTCTCCAGAGGACCGCGCACACAGACAGAAGGGTCAGGGGTCTCCAGGGGACCACGCACACAGACAGAAGGGTCCGAGGTCTCCAGGGGACCGCGCACACAGACAGAAGGGTCCGGGGTCTCCAGGGTACCGCACACACAGACAGAAGGGTCCGGGGTCCACAGGGGACCGCGCACACAGACAGAAGGGTCCGGGGTCTCCAGGGTCCCGCGCACACAGACAGAAGGGTCCGGGGTCCTCAGGGGACTGCGCACACAGACAGAAGGGTCCGGGGTCCTCAGGGGACCGCGCACACAGACAGAAGGGTCCGGGGTCCCCAGGGGACCGCGCACACAGACAGAAGGGTCCGGGGTCCCCAGGGGACCGCGCACACAGACAGAAGGGTCCGGGGTCCTCAGGGGACCGCGCACACAGACAGAAGGGTCCGGGGTCCCCAGGGGACCGCGCACACAGACAGAAGGGTCCGGGGTCCCCAGAGGACCGCGCACACAGACAGAAGGGCCTGGGCTGTAGTGAAGTGTCATTCTGCTACGCCCCCCACCGCTTGGCAAGCAGCTTTTGAAGTGTGTTTTGTCCATTAACGGCCAGGAGCAGGTGGCCTCAGGCACTTCGCAGCATCCTGGATCTCCGTTCCTGTCAGCTCCTTCTATACAGAACTGTGGGGCGCTATACTACATGACCGCCGCCCCAGCGACCATCGCTCCAGCGCTTCCACGGATCATGAGTGAATGCAGACGCAGCGACCAACGGCGATTTGGTGGTCCGCATCAAAGATCCCGTCAGCGATTAATTGCCGATTGGTCTTCACTGCATAAATAAATTGTTCAGACTGCACCATCCAGCGGGAAACGGAAGGGCTATCCTCAGATGTAAAGGCACGCCCCGACTGAATGGCAAAGCAGAACTGGTTGACTGGCAGCAGCGTGTTTGGTTGGCACATGATGTGCGCCCGCATGTGGTAAATACATCACGGTTCGCTGTTCCACCTGCGGATATTCATTGCACATAATACGCAGCATCTTCTATATCACCGCGCCGTTTTCTACGGCTGCGCACTAAAGCGCTGCACATTCGGCTTCCATCGTGTCTCTGCAGCGATTCTACACAACATTGGTAAAAGACAATAGAAGGAAGGTAGAAAAAAATGAAGCAGGAAGCCGCTGCAGGAGAGCGTGCAGGAAATGCGCTGTCAGGCGAAAATCGCAACGCTATGCGGAGATACGCCATTCCACACCCCAGTGAATCGCTATGGTTACCATACGTTGGTGTGACTATGGCCTCTGCAGGGAGAATATGGTGGGCCGCGTATCACTGATGACTGACTGCTGACCGTGGAGGCGGCTGGCACGATCCGCGGCCGCTGCGTCTCCATTCACCGATCAATGCTCCCCGCCGTGTAGGAGTACGAGCTGTCCGGCATCTGCATCCAACAGGTGGCCCCGTGTATGAGGGCCCCAAGGCCTCAGACAGGCCACCGGCGCAGCTACTAGTATATAAATCAGTTCCAATGGAAGGAGTCACCTTATATAGAAGAGACATAAAGGTATCATCCAGACGATCACCGGGGAGCAAACCGTCTCGGATCCTTCTTGCTTTCTGTTTGCAGTTTCTTAGTCCGGGCGTCATGGTGGGGCGGCCGTCCTGCCGTTGTGCAGAGGTAAGATATACAGCAAGATTCATGGGTCATTCAGACTTTGTAGAACAGCTGACTCAATCATCTAGAGTAGATTGTTTGACTTCAGGGCAGGTCATGGTGCAGGGAGGAGGAGGAGGTGAGCTGTGACTATTGTGAATGGTGGATGCTGTGTTATCTATATATAGGTGTCACCTCTCAGTGTAATCCTGTCTGTGCAGGGAGGAGAAGGAGGTGAGCTGTGACTATTGTGAATGATGGGCCCTGTGTTATCTACATATAGGTGTCACCTCTCAATGTAATCCTGCCTTTACAGGGAGGGGAGGAGGGGAGATGTGACTATTGTGAATGGTGGCCCCTGTGTTATCTGTATATAGGTGTCACCTCTCAGTGTAATCCTGTCTGTACAGGGAGGGGAGGAGGTGAGCTGTGACTATTGTGAATGGTGGCTCCTGTGTTATCTACATATAGGCTTCACCTCTCAGTGTAATCCTGCCTGTGATGTCAGTGAAATGACTGCTGTAAAGCTTCCTCTACAGATCAGGAAGCATCAGACTAGTATTGGGCTCTGTGGTCAGTGTGCAGGGAGGAGGAGGTGAGCTGTGACTATTGTGAATGGTGGGTCCTGTGTCATCTACATATAGGTGTCCCCTCTCAGTGTAATCCTGTCTGTACAGGGAGGGGAGGAGGTGAGCTGTGACTATTGTGAATGGTGGCTCCTGTGTTATCTACATATAGGTGTCCCCTCTCAGTGTAATCCTGCCTGTGATGTCAGTGAGATGTTTGCTGTAAAGCTGCCTCTACAGCTCAGGAAGCATCAAACTACTATTAGGCTCCTGTCTACTTGTAGTCTGTAGGGGGCGTCCTGAGCCCGATCACCTTGTGTGCCCCCATCCACTGGTCCCAACACCCCCAACAGTCTGGTCAGATGCTCCTCTCTACTGGTGCTCTGTAGGGGGTCCTGAGCCCGGTCACCTTGTGTGCCCCCATCCACTGGTCCCAACACCTCCTAACAGTCTGGTCAGACGCTCCTCTCTACTGGTGGTCTGTAGGGGGTCCTGAGCCCGGTCACCTTGTGTGCCCCCATCCACTGGTCCCAACACCCCCAACAGTCTGGTCAGACGCTCCTCTCTACTGGTGGTCTGTAGGGAGCGTCCTGAGCCCCGTCACCTTGTGTGTCCCCATCCACTGGTCCCAACACCCCCTAACAGTCTGGTCATGTGGTCCTCTCTACTGGTGCACTGTAGGGGGCGTCCTAAGCCCGGTCACCTTGTATGCCCCCATCCACTGGTCCCAACACCTCGTAACAGTCTGGTCAGATGCTCCTCTCTACTGGTGCTCCGTAGGGGGCGTCCTGAGCCTGGTCACCTTGTGTGCCCCCATCCACTGGTCCCAACACCTCCTAACAGTCTGGTCAGATGCTCCTCTCTACTGGTGGTCTGTAGGGGGCGTCCTGAGCCCGGTCACCTTGTGTGCCCCCATCCACTGGTATACAGAGCTGAGTGAGATGTCATCAGCAAACAGAGAATGGACAGTGAATGGGCTTACCAGGGGTTTAAGGCCCATTTACACATAATGATTGCCGCTCAAAATTCGCTCAAATGAATGAAAGTGCATGATAATCGTTATGTCTAAATGCGAGCCGTTATGCACTGTTTTCGCTTTGTCTTCTAGTGACACCCGCCACTGCTGTCTACTAGATTGTGACACCCGCTGCTGCCGTCTACTAGTGACAGCCGCTACCATCTACTAGATTTAGCGACACCCGCCGCTGCCGTCTACTAGCGACACCCGCCGCTGCCGTCTACTAGTGACAGCCGCTACCATCTACTAGATTTAGTGACACCTGCCGCTGCCGTCTACTAGTGACAGCCGCTACCATCTACTAGATTTAGCGACACCCGCCACTGCCGTCTACTAGTGACAGCCGCTACCATCTACTAGATTTAGCGACACCCGCCGCTGCCGTCTACTAGTGACAGCCGCTACCATCTACTAGATTTAGTGACACCTGCCGCTGCCGTCTACTAGTGACAGCCGCTACCATCTACTAGATTTAGCGACACCCGCCGCTGCCGTCTACTAGTGACAGCCGCTACCATCTACTAGATTTAGTGACACCTGCCGCTGCCGTCTAACTCTGGCCACTATGTCTGCAGCCAATCAGAAGGGACGGCAGGTCACCCCGGACGTGTCCTGAGGACAGCCTGTGATACAACCTCATACATTGTATACACATATCCCAGCACAGGATGGCAGACAGATGTTACTCATTGCATAGCGTGAAGGCGCGGGCCGGTGAGAACGGACAGAATTACCCCCCATTGGGTGTAAATGCGGTGCTCATGTGATGGGTGGCGTCATACAGGGGATCCTCAATCGGGACACCTGAACCACGGACGGATTCCACAAACATCTGCATGTCTAACAACTTCAGGGCACCGCTGAAGCTCCTTTTTCCACAGCGGCAGGAAGTGGGCGTCTGCGAGCCTCCGCGTCTCGGCATGGCTTCAATTAGGCTAATGAGATAAAGATGCTGCTAACAGAACTGCTGCGGCTTCTTCCTTACAAGGAAAAGGCAGATTATTCCTGCAGACCAATTAACACTCCGTCCCTGCATAATATGAATTACCAACCACAGATATTCCTCATCCTCAGAGACCCGTGGTGCCCACCTTGGCATTTACATGCCCGTCTCCAATGCCCCTGTACATGTACCAACTAGGAAACACAAATGCATACATTGTAACCGATTTGCCGAATCTAACGTACGTCATCCACTATAGATTCCCGTAGAGGGTAAGGGCTCCTCCACGGGGGCGTACGCGCTTAGAGCCCCCTCTTGTGGAATCACATAAACTAACGCATTGGAATCGAGTGCCTCACATGGGCACCATCTTCAGCCAGCATGAAAACCGCTCATGTGAATGAAGTCTAAGGCTGCTGTATTTATGGATGGAGGCTGGTTGTTCCAAGGTTGGCTCGGAGGGCTTATTTACAGGAGTGTCTATCGGCCAGCGTCTTCACACCTGGCCATTATACGCTTCTATATAAGCAGTTCCCCTCCTTCCCTCCGCCTCACCAGCTCTCTGCCTCTCTCCAGCGTTTGCAATGGGAGGGGTGGGGGCGGAGCAAAGCTCTGATCTGCCCACTCCCATTGCTGGCTATGGACAGAGGGCGGGGCTTCGCTCCACCCCCATCCCGCCCACACCCATTGCAAACCGCTCGGAGGGGAGGAGAGAGGCAGAGAGGCGGTGGGGGGGGGGGGCTGCTTAGATGGAAGCGTATATCGGCCAGCCATGAAAACGCTCGTGTAAATAAGCCCCGATCGTGTATGCATGTACTGACTGTCAGTACTTAAACTAGGACCCTCCTGCACTCCGAGGAGCGGCCCTTCTTGTTGAGCTATCCGGGCCTTGGACAAATCCCTCTGCATACTTTGACCTTGGTTTTGCAGATCCTACTATCCAGTCCTTGTTGTAGCTCCGCCTGTTCCTGATTAGGACTTCTATAAAAGCCCGGGCCTGACACTCCTGCATTGCACCATTATTGTACTCTTTGCCTTCATTAAGCGTCACTTCCTAAACCTGTTCCTCTCCTGCAAACATGACTACCCGATAATGAGTCCTGGCTTCCATCTGACTACACTTCCTGCCTCATCCATTGTACTACAAACATGACTACTAGAGACGAGCAAAAGTACTCGTTTAGGACGATTTCGCAATCGAGGAGCGCTTTTTTTCGAGTAACCCACTACTCGAGCGAAAAGTTTCGGGCGGCGCCGGGGGTGAGCGGGGGGTTGCAGAGGGGAGTGGGGGAGGGAAGCTCCCCCCTGTTCCCCACTGCTACCCCCCACTCCACCACGCCACCCCCCGAATTTTTTCGCTCGAGTAGTCAGTTACTCGAAAAAAGCGCTCCTCGATTGCGAAATGGCCCTTAACGAGTACGTTCGCTCATCTCTAATGACTACCTGCTAATGACCTCCAGCCTCCTCCTGACTACTCTCCGGTCCCGCACGGCTCCTGCGGGTACTTACATACTTGGCTTGGGCTCTGCACTCTGCATCTATGCTCCAATAGTTAACCTCTATGATTGTATTCTATAATGTAGCTGCTCCCACAATGTAACAGCTAGATGGAAACGAAGCCACCGATGTGAAATTGTCCTTAAAGCTCCATGACATACAACTACATCCTGGAGGTCCAGAGTTTGTATGGTGGGGGGTGGGGAGGCGATCTTGCTCCATACTGTGTAGGTGCTCCGGCCACAACAGCTCAGATCAGTACTTCCGCTGATTGCTTCTGTTAACCCTTTAAATACCCTTACTGAAGTTCAGGGGTCCGAAATGGCTTCCTGCAATGAGATCAGCAGACTGGGCTCTCTCCCTGCATATTCTATTAAAAAAAGGGGGTCTTGTGTGCTAAAGTCCCCCCGACTCCCCCTTGTCGTCAGCTCGCATAGGCTGGAGCGGAGAGGACGAGGGACTAGCTCTGTTAAGCTCCCGCCCGCTCCCCTTGTTGTAAGCTGGGGAGGGGGTGGGAGTTTAGCAGAGCTAAGCTGCCACCCCCTGGCCAATGGTATCCTAGGGCTGTGGTGTATATGCTCCGTAGCCTCGGCCGTCTGAACGGGCGTTAAAACGGGAGGTGCAGCAGTGACTTGGTCATGGCTGCCGATCGTCTACACCAGTTGTGGCGCCCCCTATGAATGAAGCCTTATTGAGACACATTGCCATGGCCCAGAAATGCTGCGGCAGCTTGAAACGCATCAGTTGGCCGCACCATTGTGTGTCCTTCCTGGTGGAATTGTAATATGTCAATAAGGCGGTGATTGTATGGATGACGGATCCTTCTCCAACTGATTCCAGCCAGGTCCGTGCATCCTCTCCCGGGGCTGCTCCATGTTCTCTGTATACACTGTGCTAGTAGGCCATATATCAGCTGACACCGTTACACGGTATCTCCAGGCTGGCCTCTGTGATCCACTGCAACAAATGTAGCAAGCTTCCAGATGTGACAAGATGCGGTCTGCATGGGGTTCCATCTTTCGTTTGCAGACGGCCGGGTCGCATCCCGCTGCGAGAATTCTTGGAGCGGGACCCGACCCCCTGCAGGGACCAGCACGGCTCTCACCTGCTCCCGCTGCTCCGGCTCTGATTTGCTGGCTGCCACTCAGCCGACGCACGTGCAGAGCGGAGCCGGCGGCCGGGGAGTGACATTTCTGTGCGGGGCTTGCTGAGCCCCGCACAGAAACAGAGCATGCCGCGGTTCGTTTTCCATGCGAGCTTTCATGCGGACAAAGTCACTAACGCAATCCTATGGCAGCTTCCACGGGCGGAAATTCTGCGGGAAATCCCGCCCATCTGCAGGCGGCCGAAGGCTCCCAATTCAGTGATGGAAACAGATCTTGAAAATAGCAAGGAATTAAAACCCAAAGTATAATGGAAAGTAGAAAAACTTCTCATTATACAAGGATTAACCTTTATCTCCTAGAAACGGGATTACGCTGTTAAAGACTTAGAAGACTATATTATTAAAGACCGTAAACAGCCAATGGCCGCCGTGCGAGCCTGCTGCTACATGCTAACCATCCGACAGGTTAGCTAGGGTTTCTTATTGTGCTACTTGGGATGAGGTTCTGGGGTTTTCAGAAGCATCTCAGCCGATTCCAGAGTGCACCCGGGTCAGAGGCCCCACCAAGGTCTTCAGACCAGTCATATTATAAGAATTGGAGGCTTCAGTACCTGTTTTTCCAGCTCCACTTTCGCCTGTGATGAGAATGCACTGATCCTTCTCCTGGTCCCTTAAGGAACGATATGCTTCATCAGAAATAGCATAACTGCAACATAGAAGCAGAAATACTGTGAAAACCAAAGGCATAAGAAAAAATACAAAGTGGCGTCCTGAAACATGAAGTGGATCTATGGAGCCCACGCTGTGGGGGGCACGGCCGGCTGCACACATGGTTACGGCTGCTGTAGAGCACCTCAAACCTCCAAGCGACGGACATTCTTACTGACAGCTTTCATAGGTTTTTACATAAAATACATTTCAATCTGAAGGTTATTCCAAGTTTTCAGCCTTTTTTTCCGCTACACTTGCAGTGTGCTGTACTACACTGCAAGCTGGAGGACTGATGAACTCTGAAACCAATGACAAGAGGGGGGGAGCTCTATTACATATGAGGGGCGGGGGTGCTATATTCCGGTTACAGCGGGGGAGGGGTATGCAATAAAACATCATTAGTTAAAGGGAGTTTTACTAAGTGCTAAACGTCTGATCATGGGAGGAGTTCTTCGCTGATGCTCCCACAAATCCTGAATACAAAGGTCCCATGCCCCTCTCTTCTCATAACTGTGGGCTTGCTGCACCCCCCACAGTGAGGAAGAGATTGAATGGAGCAATGGTCGAGCATGCACAGTGCCACTCTGTTCATCTTCAATGAGACTGTCAGAGATACCCGAGCATTTCTACTTCGCCATTTCCATTAGCCCCATTGAAATTAATGGAGCGGTGCTGTACATTTTCGACTACCACTCTATTCAATCTCCACATGACCACCAGTTGCAACGAGCTTGCAGTGACGAAAAGAGGGGGTCACAGGACCTCCATTTTTGGGATAATAATCTTTATTTCTAAAGTGCCAATTGGGAAGAATTGGCCTAAGCAGGACATGTGACAAAGACTTGGGGTGTTTTTTGCCTACGTCTGGATCAACATTGGGAGTAAATAGGCTGAGCTGGATGGACATATGTCTTTTTTCGGCCTTACATACTAATAGATAATAGACTGAACATGAGTCAACAATGTGATGCAGCAGCCAAAAATGCAAACAGAATTCTGGGATGTATTAAGAGAAGCAGAGAGTCTAGATCACGGGAGGTCATTACCCCCCTC
The DNA here is from genome assembly GCA_035609135.1 of Eleutherodactylus coqui. Lineage (NCBI taxonomy): Eukaryota > Metazoa > Chordata > Amphibia > Anura > Eleutherodactylidae > Eleutherodactylus > Eleutherodactylus coqui. Next base: position 210,754,569 of record CM069412.1, on the reverse strand, counting down.
TACTCTTCCTTAGTCAGACCTCATCTGGAATACTGGGTCCAGTTCTGGGCACCCCTAATTTGAAAAAGACTGACAAACTGGAGCAAGTTCAGAGTAGAGTTACCAAGATGGTGAGCGGTCTGCAAATCATGTCCTATGAGGAACGCTTAAAGGGGTTGTCTCGCGAAAGCAAGTGGGGTTATACACTTCTGTATGGCCATATTAATGCACTTTGTAATATACATCGTGCATTAAATATGAGCCATACAGAAGTTATACACTTACCTTCCCTGCGCTGGCGTCCCCGTCTCCATGGCTCCGTCTAACTTCAGCGTCTAATCGCCCAATTAGACGCGCTTGCGCAGAAGGGTCTTCTGCCTTCACGTAGCTCCGCCCCGTCATGTGTGCCGATTCCAGCCTCCCAATTGGCTGGAATCGGCACACGTGACGAGGCGGAGCTACGCGGTGACGCGTAGAAGGGAGCGGAGCCAGAACGCCGCTGCTGCCGAACAGACCCGAAGGCAGAAGACCCTTCTGCGCAAGCGCGTCTAATCGGGCGATTAGACGCTGAAGTTAGACGGAGCCATGGAGACGGGGACGCCAGCGCAGGGAAGGTAAGTGAATAACTTCTGTATGGCTCATATTTAATGCACAATGTACATTACAAAGTGCATTAATATGGCCATACAGAAGTGCTTAACCCCACTTGCTGCCGCGAGACAACCCCTTTAAAGGATCGGGGAATGTTTAGCAGAAGAGAAGGCTGAGAGGAGACTTAATAGCGGTCTACAAATATCTGAAGGGCTGTCACAGTGCAGAGGGATCAGCCCTATTCTCATCTGTACAAGGAAAGACTAGAAGCAATGGGAGGAAACTCAAACACCTCCACTTCTACTATATATATATATTAGAAACTGTATAAGATTTTCAATAAACCTCACCATCATAGTAACATAGTATGTTAGGCTGAATGCAGGCAATGCCCATCTAGTTCAGCCTGTCCCCCCAGAGGAAGGCAAAAAGAAAAAAAAAAACCCAAGAGGCAGAAGCCAATTTAGCCCATTTGGGGGGAAATTCCTTCCCAACGGTCAGAATAATCCCTGGATCAACGCTTGATAGTTCCTTCCTGACTTTAAGACCGGATCACCAACCCCACGGGTCACCTAATATCTATATCCTGTAATATCCTTCCGCTCTAGAAAGACATCTAGTCCCTCTTAAACTCCTCTATGGATCCTGCCATCACCACGTCCTCAGGCAGAGAGTTCCACAGTCTCACTGCTCTTACAGTAAAGAACCCCCTTCTATGTTGGTGATGAAACCTGCTTTCTTCTAGACGTAGCGGATGCCCTCTTGTTACCGTCACGGTCCTGGGTATAAACAGGTCATGGCAGAGATCCTTGTATTGTCCCCTCATGTATTTACACATAGTTATTTGGTCGCCCCTTAGCCGTCCTTTTTCCGGGGTGAATAATCCCAGTTTTGGTGCCTCTCTGGGTATTCCAGTCCCGTCATTCCATGTATTAGTTTAGTTGTCCTTCTTTGAATCCCCTCCAGTACTGTAACATCTTTCCTGAGCACCGGTGTCCAGAACTGTACGCAGTATTCCATGTGAGGCCTGACAAGTGCCTTATATAGTGGGAGGATAATGTTCTCGTCCCTCGCCCCTATACCTCTTTTACTGCACCCCAAGACTTTATTAGCCTTTGCAGCCAGCTTCTTGCTTGCTCCCCCTGCTCTTCCAAGCTACTGTCCGCCCCCGCCTCTACCCCAGCAAATGCCTGCTTATCCTGCACCATCATACTACCATCTACCCCAGTGAGTGCCTGCTCAGTGAGCAGCAAACTCCTTTCCATGATGTCAATGGCTCTCAGTGTTGCCAGTTGCTCATTTAGATCCAGGATTTGGGCTTCTAAATGTGCGACGTGCACGCATCTTGCGCAACAGTATGCACCCTCGATCGGCTGATCAAGGACCGCATACATTGCACAAGTAGCACACTGGATGGCATTGCCAGGCATGGAGCTCATCCTAATGGGGATCTACAATTTCCTTGTGGAAGTAGTGAAAATCAACTAGATCACACTCCTCTCGCGTGCTCGTGCCCGTCCGCAACCACTCGCGTGCTCGTGCCCGTCCGCAACCACTCGCGTGCTCGCTCCTCTTCTCCCGGCTGGGTGGATACTTCAGCGGCTCCGATGCTCCACAGATTCCTGCCGGTCACATCCATTATGTCACACGCTCCTCACACGCTTTCCATTCATTCCGTTATTTACACCCACGATGTGATCTTTGGTTTACTCAGTATAGCAAAGAATTATTCCATGCGGGTTTAAAACTGCAAAGCACTCTATTGGGCGGTGCTGAAGCCTCATCTAATAGTCGTACAGTTGTGGCATGCCCGGGGGGCCCTTCCTCAGGCGCTGTCTACCATGGTTACCCATCATCATTCCATGATTGTATTTGTGGGGGGCAAGTGGGGACAGAGGGAGCTCCTCCCTTTGACTAACCACCTTGGTGCCGTGGTTGCTATTGACCGTGGCATCTGAGGAGTTAAGAGACAGGGATCAGAGTCTTTCTGATCCCGGCCACTACAGCGAGAGCTCGGCTTCTAGTTAGCAGAGGGATCATGGGGATACAGGACACGTGACAAACGTGTCATAGAAGCTAACCACACATACATACAATGCCACGATTGCTCCTATTCGCCTCGTCTCCCGGCAACATTTTTTATATTAAGCGACCACAAAGTTGTACATACTCCATAATGGTACCAATAGAAACCACAGGTCCCACAGCCAAAAACAAGCGCTCAGCCGCCCTGATGGAAACAGAACGTTCTACCAGTCAGAAGAAGGTAACAAAAGTTAGTAATAATCATATTTACTTGTATAGCGCCAACATATTGCTCAGTGCTTAGAAGACGGGGGATACAGAAAGACAAAAGTACTAAAATACTAAAACCCTGGTTCCATGTAGCTGATGGAGACAGTAGGGGTGAGGGTCCTGCTCCAACCAGCTTACGTACTACAGATAATAGGGGGATACAGAAGGTGAAGGGGCTGCAGATGTGCCCAGTATGGCGGGGTGGAGAGTGTGGGATACAATGGGCAGACTTAATCCATCTAGTGTCAAAATCGGTGTGACTGTAGGGGGCGGATGATGGTGGCTAGCAGGGATTGCAGTCAGTAGGTCAGGAAGCATGTTATCAGGGGAATACAGAGGGGTTTGGTTTACGGTATGCCTCCCTGAAGAGGTGCGGTTTTAAAGCACGCCTGACGTTTATTGCCTCAGTGATTTCCCAGATAGTTTGAGGTAGCGCGTTCCAGAGGACGGGTGCTGCTCTGGAGAAGTCTTGGAGGCGGGAATGAGAGCTTCGGGCTAAAGGGGCACTCAGTCTGTTTTTGTTAGTGGAGTGGAGGGCATTGGCTGGGTGGTGAATTGAGCTGAGGGAAGAATTGTAGGGCAGAGCGGTGCTGTGGAGGCTTTATGGATGAGGGACACAATATAGGGGGGCGCTGCGCTGTGGATGAGGGAGGCGATATAGGGGGGAGCTGCGCTGTGGATGAGGGATACAATGTAGGGGGGAGCTGCGCTGTGGAGGGCTTTATGGATGAGGGTGGTGAGTGTGAATTGTATTCTGTATTTAACGGGCAGCCCGTGCAGTGCCCGGAACAGGGCAGGGGCGTCCGAGTAGCGGCTGGACAGGAAGATGAGCCTGGCTGCCGCATTCAGGATGGATTGGAGAGGGTCGAGTCTGGTGCAGGGGAGGCCGATCAGCAACGAGTCGCAATAATCGAGCCGGGAGTGGATGAGGGCAACAGTAAGTGATTTAAAAAAAATATATATATATTTTTTAAATAAATTCTTTAAAAGTAGTGGGGGGGGGGGGGTGACCCGAGGATAGTTTTTAATCTGTACATGGGTGCATACAGGTAATTATGGGCATGCCTGTGAGCAGTTCCCCGGGCCGGTTACTGCCTGCAGCACCATGTGAATATATACAGGTCTGGGATTTCAAAAGTAAAAGTACAGAACCTCCTAAAGTCGGAATTCCTGCCGCCACAAATGCCACGTTACACAGGCCTCCCTGTAATTACAGCTTATTATAGGGCTCTCAGATCCCAGGGCTATTAAACTAACTAGTCCAAATGACAATGCCCGGGTCCAGGACGCCAGCTGCTGCTGCGAACACCCACGGATGGGTACTGAAAGCAGGAACGTCCTTCCATGTGTTACTATACAGGCACAGCGCTGTGTACATCCCAGCACAGCAAACCATACAACCTGGATGTGTTGGGAATGCCACTCACTTGTCCAACATATGCATATTGTAACATAAGAGGGGTGTTGCCTCTCCTTAAAGGGGTTGTCCCGCGCCGAAACGGGTTTTTGTTTTTTTTTAACCCCCCCCCCCCCCCGTTCGGCGCGAGACAACCCCGATGCAGGGGTTAAAAAAACAACCCGCACAGCGCTTACCTGAATCCCGGCGGTCCGGCGTCTTCATACTTACCTGCTGAAGATGGCCGCCGGGATCCTCTGTCTCCGTGGACCGCAGGGCTTCTGTGCGGTCCATTGCCGATTCCAGCCTCCTGATTGGCTGGAATCGGCACGTGACGGGGCGGAGCTACACGGAGCTACACGGAGCCCCATTGAGAAGATAAGAAGACCCGGACTGCGCCATCGGAGGGCGAAAATTAGTCGGCTCCATGGGAACGAGGACGCCAGCAACGGAGCAGGTAAGTGGAATAACTTCTGTATGGCTCATAATTAATGCACAATGTACATTACAAAGTGCATTATTATGGCCATACAGAAGTGTATAGACCCACTTGCTGCCGCGGGACAACCCCTTTAAGGAGAGCATCCAAAAAATGTGTGGATACACCTAGTAGGCGAGTGTGTCAGGGGGCAGGAATAGTCACTCCCCAAGAAGAGTGCCCAGAAGGGCTGTGAGAAGACCCACCTCTTCTAGAAGAGACTTCTACAGCCATGCAAGCTCCTCTGGGTAATTTATGCAAATAAGGCAGATGGAACAATACCTCTGCAGCGCCACCTATTGGATGGCAGCATTCCTTCAAATCAATGTACTAAGTTTTAACAAGTCTGTAAAACAATGTTTGTGAATAGGTAACTAAGCCAGACTCCATCCACAGACGGCTGTTTCGGGTTTTCGCCCCTCATCGGTGTGCAGCAGGTTTCTGGTTTGGCTGCTGAGAGGCTTATGATGTGGGTCAGGAGGAGTGCCTTGCCTGCTTAAGAAGAGAACCCAAAAAGTTTGTGGAGACACCTAGGGGGGCATCGTCTCTCCCCAATAAGAGCACCCAGAAGGGGTGTGGGGACACCTGAGGTCTCGTCTTAATGGGACCGCATTCTTATACCATGAAATGTTGGTATCAGATAAGGAAAGGCTCCGACGATGTCAGCAACAATTAGAGCATTCCATCAAAGGGATGGCTAGATCTGGCTGTATGGATATCCCCTCGTAAGCCAGGAAGACCCCAAATACAAGTTTAATACCTTGTTGACCCTTTCCTGTGTGTGTAGAAATGAGGAGGAGAGTCATATCTGTGGGAGAAGGGGCATGGGGTAGTCCAGCGCCGGCACACCTCCCTGACTGCTGCGGGGGATGAGCCTCTTCAGCTTAGGCATGCTCCCTATTGTTATTCTGTTTCTCTAGAGCGCCACCTCGTGGGGATCCCATCATGTCGTATGTGGAAGGGAGCACAGAGCTATTATGCATATGCTCTACATTTTACCCAGACCCCGCCCTCTAACAATGGAGTGGGTGTGCATTATGCCAATGGGCGGGGCTGGTTTTCATTTCAGGAGCCGATTTACATAATCAGCAGGGAAATTATTTTAAAAGATTGCGGCGTGGAGTGCGAATGAAAAAAATGTATCGGGGCGATTTACAATCTGTGACCGGGAGGGGAGCGGCACCCCACTGAAAAAGGGAGGGCGGTTCCCTTATTTATAAGATCTTGCAGTAAGGTATTCCCCATCCACAGAATGACGCCTCCTTCACACGGGGACTGATGTGCACAAAACGGACATGCGTAAAAAAGGGTGACTATTAGAACCAATGAATTCTTATGGTAACACTTAGGACAAAAAACTTCAGGCGTGAAAAAAAAAAGAAAACCTAATCACACCTGAACTGATAGGAGATGCGCGACTGAAATGCTCTGCTGCGTGAATGGACAGGCCCCGACCGACCTGTGGTGTGCGATGCACAGGACTTTCCATAGACTCCTATGAGAGCTGGGCAACAAGGGGGGAGATGCGCTGCTAAACACAGAAGCAGGTTTTCAATGTCCCGCTGTAAGCTCCTGTTAGTCCCCGTGGGGATGAGGAGACTCCCCGGGGCTCTCCCCCTTCCCTCTTCCCACTGTCCCCGAAACCTGAACAGCAGCAGCACTGCAGAGAAGGACTTCCCCTGCAGGGAAGAATGAGGGAATCCCTGTAGCGGGATATAGAGTGGGTGGGGCTACAAGGCTTCCCCGAGAGCAGGGCTAGAGGGAAGCGCTCTCTAACTCTGCCCTCTCCCTCTTCTTGCTATAGGGGAATCACTAGGGGAACCCATGTAGCCCCGCCCTTTCCCCTCCCCCTGCTACAGGAGAATTCCCCCATAGCGGGGAGATAGGCGAGCTGAACGAAATCCCTGGGGAAACCCCCCTTCTCTGTGGGGCTTCCTTTAATGTCTGCAGGGCTGGCGAGATGTTCCCAGCAGGTGAGGAATCCTTTGTTCACCCCTGCAGGCAAACCATGGTCTTGCTGCTGCTGGGGATATCCCTCCAGCACCCCAGGGCTTTCCTTCACCTCTCTCTGTCCTCCAGCAGCAACAGTGCCTTTTTAAAGCAACATGCAGCTCCCAATAGTGGGTATAGGCAATTTCACCGCTAATTAAACTAATGGCTTAATTACAGGAAATCACCCATTCACGCTATTTTTCACGCAGTTAGCCGCAATTTTTTGCGTGGGTAACTTTGTTGTCGTGTGAATGAGGCCTAAGGGATAAGTTGCTGATTGGTGGGGTCTGACCGCTGGGACCCTCAGCGATCCAGAGAAATCCCCCCAGGCACATCCTGAAGTATTGATGGCAGTGGTCACATATATGTACCACCGAAGGTAGCCAAGCCCGCGGGCCCAGCCATCTCCGGCGGCAACCACTGCAATGGAAACAAATGGATCTGTTTGTTTCCCAACTGATTTCAATGAGTTTCCAAAAAGAACCGAAGACAGACGGAAAGACGCAACAAGACGGAAGTCCCCGACGAGCGCCAACGCCGGTGTGAGCGGGTCAGGATTTACAAGGCGTGCTACAGAGCACAGGGATGCCCCTGCAGGTCAGCGCATGCGGGTATTGATGGGGCCGGTTTTTCTCCTATATGCAGTGTTGGTAGCGGATATATCTTCTCCTGACAAAGGCCGCCTGAGCTGCAGAACCCACAGTCATCACCAACAATGATGTAGTAAACTATGCTGTAAGCTGGAACTGTTACCGTACCTATATAGTAGTCCCAGCTCTGGTACCGTATCTATGTAACAGGCTCGGTTCTATATTGTATCTGTGTAACAGGCTCGGTTCTATATTGTATCTATGTAATAGGCTTGGTTCTATATTGTATCTGTGTAATAGGCTTGGTTCTATATTGTATCTATGTAATAAGCTTGGTTGTATATTGTATCTATGTAATAAGCTTGGTTCTATATTGTATCTATGTAATAAGCTTGGTTCTATATTGTATCTATGTAATAGGCTCGGTTCTATATTGTATCTATGTAAAAGGCTCGGTTCTATATTGAATCTATGTAATAAGCTTGGTTCTATATTGTATCTGTGTAATAGGCTCGGTTCTATATTGTATCTGTGTAATAGGCTCGGTTCTATATTGTATCTGTGTAATAGGCTCAGTTCTATATTGTATCTGTGTAATAGGCTCGGTTCTATATTGTATCTGTGTAATAGGCTCGGTTCTATATTGTATCTGTGTAATAGGCTCGGTTCTATATTGTATCTATGTAATAGGCTCGGTTCTATATTGTATCTGTGTAATAGGCTCGGTTCTATATTGTATCTGTGTAATAGGCTTGGTTCTATATTGTATCTATGTAATAAGCTTGGTTGTATATTGTATCTATGTAATAAGCTTGGTTCTATATTGTATCTATGTAATAGGCTCGGTTCTATATTGAATCTATGTAATAAGCTTGGTTCTATATTGTGTCTGTGTAATAGGCTCGGTTCTATATTGTGTCTGTGTAATAGGCTCGGTTCTATATTGTATCTGTGTAATAGGCTCGGTTCTATATTGTATCTGTGTAATAGGCTCGGTTCTATATTGTATCTGTGTAATAGGCTCGGTTCTATATTGTATCTATGTAATAGGCTCGGTTCTATATTGTATCTATGTAATAGGCTCGGTTCTATATTGTGTCTGTGTAATAGGCTCGGTTCTATATTGTATCTGTGTAATAGGCTCGGTTCTATATTGTATCTATGTAATAGGCTCGGTTCTATATTGTATCTATGTAATAGGCTCGGTTCTATATTGTATCTATGTAATAGGCTTGGTTCTATATTGTATCTGTGTAATAGGCTTGGTTCTATATTGTATCTATGTAATAAGCTCGGTTCTATATTGTATCTATGTAATAAGCTTGGTTGTATATTGTATCTATGTAATAAGCTTGGTTGTATATTGTATCTATGTAATAAGCTTGGTTCTATATTGTATCTATGTAATAGGCTCGGTTCTATATTGAATCTATGTAATAAGCTTGGTTCTATATTGTATCTGTGTAATAGGCTCGGTTCTATATTGTATCTGTGTAATAGGCTCAGTTCTATATTGTATCTGTGTAATAGGCTCGGTTCTATATTGTGTCTGTGTAATAGGCTCGGTTCTATATTGTATCTATGTAATAGGCTCGGTTCTATATTGTATCTATGTAATAGGCTTGGTTCTATATTGTATCTGTGTAATAGGCTTGGTTCTATATTGTATCTGTGTAATAGGCTCGGTTCTATATTGTATCTATGTAATAGGCTCGGTTCTATATTGTATCTATGTAATAGGCTCGGTTCTATATTGTATCTATGTAATAGGCTTGGTTCTATATTGTATCTGTGTAATAGGCTTGGTTCTATATTGTATCTATGTAATAAGCTCGGTTCTATATTGTATCTATGTAATAAGCTTGGTTGTATATTGTATCTATGTAATAAGCTTGGTTGTATATTGTATCTATGTAATAAGCTTGGTTCTATATTGTATCTATGTAATAGGCTCGGTTCTATATTGAATCTATGTAATAAGCTTGGTTCTATATTGTATCTGTGTAATAGGCTCGGTTCTATATTGTATCTGTGTAATAGGCTCAGTTCTATATTGTATCTGTGTAATAGGCTCGGTTCTATATTGTGTCTGTGTAATAGGCTCGGTTCTATATTGTATCTATGTAATAGGCTCGGTTCTATATTGTATCTATGTAATAGGCTTGGTTCTATATTGTATCTGTGTAATAGGCTTGGTTCTATATTGTATCTATGTAATAAGCTTGGTTGTATATTGTATCTATGTAATAAGCTTGGTTCTATATTGTATCTATGTAATAGGCTCGGTTCTATATTGAATCTATGTAATAAGCTTGGTTCTATATTGTATCTGTGTAATAGGCTCGGTTCTATATTGTATCTGTGTAATAGGCTCGGTTCTATATTGTGTCTGTGTAATAGGCTCGGTTCTATATTGTATCTGTGTAATAGGCTCGGTTCTATATTGTGTCTGTGTAATAGGCTCGGTTCTATATTGTATCTGTGTAATAGGCTCGGTTCTATATTGTATCTATGTAATAGGCTCGGTTCTATATTGTATCTATGTAATAGGCTCGGTTCTATATTGTATCTATGTAATAGGCTCGGTTCTATATTGTATCTGTGTAATAGGCTCGGTTCTATATTGTATCTGTGTAATAGGCTCGGTTCTATATTGTATCTATGTAATAGGCTCGGTTCTATATTGTATCTATGTAATAGGCTTGGTTCTATATTGTATCTGTGTAATAGGCTTGGTTCTATATTGTATCTATGTAATAAGCTCGGTTCTATATTGTATCTATGTAATAAGCTTGGTTGTATATTGTATCTATGTAATAAGCTTGGTTGTATATTGTATCTATGTAATAAGCTTGGTTCTATATTGTATCTATGTAATAGGCTCGGTTCTATATTGAATCTATGTAATAAGCTTGGTTCTATATTGTATCTGTGTAATAGGCTCGGTTCTATATTGTATCTGTGTAATAGGCTCAGTTCTATATTGTATCTGTGTAATAGGCTTGGTTCTATATTGTATCTATGTAATAAGCTTGGTTGTATATTGTATCTATGTAATAAGCTTGGTTCTATATTGTATCTATGTAATAGGCTCGGTTCTATATTGAATCTATGTAATAAGCTTGGTTCTATATTGTATCTGTGTAATAGGCTCGGTTCTATATTGTATCTGTGTAATAGGCTCGGTTCTATATTGTATCTGTGTAATAGGCTCAGTTCTATATTGTATCTGTGTAATAGGCTCGGTTCTATATTGTATCTATGTAATAGGCTCGGTTCTATATTGTATCTATGTAATAGGCTCGGTTCTATATTGTATCTGTGTAATAGGCTCGGTTCTATATTGTATCTGTGTAATAGGCTCGGTTCTATATTGTGTCTGTGTAATAGGCTCGGTTCTATATTGTGTCTGTGTAATAGGCTCGGTTCTATATTGTATCTATGTAATAGGCTCGGTTCTATATTGTATCTATGTAATAGGCTTGGTTCTATATTGTATCTGTGTAATAGGCTTGGTTCTATATTGTATCTATGTAATAAGCTTGGTTGTATATTGTATCTATGTAATAAGCTTGGTTCTATATTGTATCTATGTAATAGGCTCGGTTCTATATTGAATCTATGTAATAGGCTTGGTTCTATATTGTATCTGTGTAATAGGCTCGGTTCTATATTGTATCTGTGTAATAGGCTCAGTTCTATATTGTATCTGTGTAATAGGCTCGGTTCTATATTGTATCTATGTAATAGGCTCGGTTCTATATTGTATCTATGTAATAGGCTCGGTTCTATATTGTATCTGTGTAATAGGCTCGGTTCTATATTATATCTATATAATAGGCTCGGTTCTATATTGTATCTATGTAATAAGCTTGGTTCTATATTGTATCTGTGTAATAAGCTTGGTTATATATTTTATCTATGTAATAGGCTCGGTTCTATATTGTATCTATGTAATAAGCTTGGTTCTATATTGTATCTGTGTAATAGGCTTGGTTCTATATTGTATCTGTGTAATAGGCTTGGTTCTATATTGTATCTGTGTAATAAGCTTGGTTCTATATTGTATCTATGTAATAAGCTTGGTTCTATATTGTATCTATGTAATAAGCTTGGTTCTATATTGTATCTATGTAATAGGCTTGGTTCTGTTACCGTATCCGTGACATATATTTGTGTATGAAATATCTGAGTAACGTGGAAGAGAACCTGCGCTCCAGGATATCGCCAACGGCTTGACTTAGTAAAGCTGAACGGGACTTGCAACTGTATACATGGAAGGTGGCCCTATGTACCCCAGCCCCACACGGGCCACACATGGGGAACTCTGCTGGAATAGCTTAGGCTTCGTTCACACGGACGAGCATGATATCTGCCCAACATGGTACTTGCCGGTGCACGCTTTACCTGCAGATGCTTTACCACAAACGCCTCGCAGAGCTTCTGTGAGATTGCGATCCTGCCGCGTGTGTAAACAGGCAGCCGCTCACTTATGGACGACCGCCTGTTCACTGTGAATGGAGGCGGAGCGGGGTGTTCACTAGTAAGGATGGTTGTAACAGCCCGCCCGGAGGTCGTGTACACAGAGGGCAGACGCTCCGGGACGGTCTGCTGCAATCTGATGGACTTATATCAGCTCCGTACTACGGTCCACGAAACACAGGGTTAAAATGCAAACGTCTGAAAGAGGCTTTACCTGTGCCGCCGCCAGCGGACTGCAAGCAAAGCACCCTGCGGCCCGGCGTGTAACCGGGAGAATTAGGCAGTCCATCGGACCGCAGATGCAGATTATACTGTTTGTGCTGCACGGAATCAGCAGGAACATGGCCGGCAGTCCCACAACATCAGAGATGAACGCCGGTGGACGCAAGTCTTTTCTCCTACATGGGTGGTAAAAACGCCACGCTTTCTGCTGTCACCTCTTGTAGACGTTTAGGGAGAAACTACTCTGAAAGAAATTGGCGCACGGCTTGAAGTACTCGCCAAAAAGGCCGTCGGATTTAAGAAAGGGGATAAAACGTGCAAAGATATAACCTGGGCTGTGTGAATAGCGTCACAAGCCACCGCGGGGCCGTCACACTCAGCTGTACACAGACCGCACACCACCCAAAATGTGGCCGTCCGAAGGGGCCACAATGCAGGCTTTTAAAACATTTTTTAAAGCCAGTCATCTTGTGCCACTTATCTTGGCAAACCTAGAAGCGGGTGAAAAGTTCCGGAAGGACCCGTCTGCAGCCCCACCGGACTCGGGCCACATCATATCAGGATCTGCAGCTGGAAGCCATGCTGGGTCCATGAATTATTGCCATGTGCCATCTTAAAATAGACGCCCGGATTACGCCAACGAATGGGCAGAGCCAGAGAGATAGCTGGCCAAGTGCCAGGCCTCCGCGGGGATTGCAGGACGCTTCTTACCAAAAGGAAAGGGAACATGTAAGAAAGCAACAGTGTAACAAGACGGATCTAGATACCCAGCGGCGCCGCCCCCCCTCCCCCAGAGATTCCTCAGTGTTGAGGTTTCTGCCCCGTCCCCCAAGAGCCATAACTTGTGTTCTCCCATTGATGTTCGGCAGCCGGACTCATTAGCGTCACGACTTGTAATTGTACCATTTAATGTGCCGAAACATTTTTAAATGGTGTGACATGAAAACGACCATGACCCGGGTATAACGGAGGTCCTTCTGTAGCCCCACAGCGTACCGCCTTCACCAGCTTACCCCCAATAACATGTTGGATAAGTTGGCCACAGCAGCCGTTTTAGTGAAAACACACATTTACAGAAATTAATCCTTTCCACCCCAGGAAAGAGGGAGGTCCTTGGAGCCCCAAACAATTCTGTCACCTCTCCAACCAAGGAAATATAGCATAATGCACACCACCTTACCCGGGAGACCCAATATCACCACTTGCCTCCCGCCACACAGCACCTGACCCAGGAGACCCAATATCACTACTTGCTTCCCTCCGCACACCACCTGACTCAGGAGACCCAATATTACCACTTGCCTCCCTCTGCACACCACCTGACTCAGGAGACCCAATATCAGCACTTGCCTACCGCCACACAGCACCTGACTCAGGAGTCCCAATATCACCACTTGCCTCCCTCCGCACACCACCTGACCCGGGAGACCCAATATCACCACTTGCCTACCGCCACACAGCACCTGACTCAGGGGACCCAATATCAGCACTTGCCTACCGCCACACAGCACCTGACTCAGGAGTCCCAATATCACCACTTGCCTCCCTCCGCACACCACCTGACCCGGGAGACCAAATATCACCACTTGCCTCCCTCTGCACACCACCTGACCCGGGAGACCCAATATCAGCACTTGCCTACCGCCACACAGCACCTGACTCGGGAGACTAAATATCATCACTTGCCTCCCTCCGCACACCACCTGACTCAGGAGTCCCAATATCACCACTTGCCTCCCTCCGCACACCACCTGACTCGGGAGACTAAATATCATCACTTGCCTCCCTCCGCACACCACCTGACTCAGGAGTCCCAATATCACCACTTGCCTCCCTCCGCACACCAACTGACTCGGGAGACTAAATATCACCACTTGCTTCCCTCCGCACACCACCTAACCCAGGAGACCCAATATCACCACTTGCCTCCCGCCGCACAGCACCTGACTCGGGAGACCCAATATCACCACTTGCTTCCCTCCGCACACCACCTGACTCAGGAGACCCAATATCACCACTTGCCTCACTCCGCACACCACCTGACTCAGGAGACCCAATATCACCACTTGCCTCCCTCCGCACACCACCTGACCCGGGAGACCCAATATCACCACTTGCCTCCCGCCGCACACCACCTGACCCGGGAGACCCAATATCACCACTTGCCTCCCTCCGCACACCACCTGACTCAGGAGACCCAATATCACCACTTGCCTCCCTCCGCACAGCACGGATTACAATAAACTCCTGTGTTGCACTTGACGGCACAGCTCATGGTACGGAGTCACCGCCATACGTGGCACACATGGACCGCGCACTACTGCATCCGGCCGGCCACACTGCATTGGGGCTTATTGCAGATTCGACCAGCTTAGCATGCAGCACAAGGCTCATCGCCAGACGAGGGGCACTTCTGGGGGCTCTAATGGACCCCAATAAACCTCCCAGAGGCCATCATGCAGATGTTAGGAAGCGCTAAATGCTGCGCCCCCGCTTGTACTGGGGGACATTCTATCACTTTGTACCCATTTTAGGTAACCAGAATCTTATAGCGTAACCCATTACCTGGCGGCACGGTCACATGACGTCTCACCTTCTCATAATCCCATTGTGATCACCTATTCAAGATACAAAGCAGGAGGCCTGACAGACTGGAGTCCAGCGGGTTTGTAACCACTATGGGTGCCCCCAGCGTGAGCGGGTGAAGTGCTCTATGGCGCCCCCAGCGCTGCTCGTACAACGCCCTCAGGTGAGCGGGTATAGTGCTCTACGGCGCCACCAAGTGCTGCTCGCACAAAGCCCCCAGCATGAGCGGGTAAAGTGCTCTATGGGGCCCCCCAGTGCTGCTCGCACAACGCCTCAGGTGAGAGGGTTAGGTGCTCTACGGCGCCCCCCAGTGCTGCTCGCACAGCGCCTCAGGTGAGCGAGTAAAGTGCTCTACGCCGCCTCCCAGTGCTGCTTGCACAACGCCTCAGGTGAGAGGGTTAGGTGCTCTACGGCGCCCCCCAGTGCTGCTCGCACACCGCCTCAGGTGAGAGGGTTAGGTGCTCATATATTGCGGTTCCCTGCTGGTAACCTACGATCCAGATTTAGGGCCGCCTTCACGCGGTCGAGACGCTGAGAAGCTCCGCCCGACATCGCGTCCACCAACTATTTTTTTAACGCCAGTCCGCACGCTCCGTGAGATGTGCAATATGGGGCATGCGCAAGTGTTCAATCCCAGACAGCGGGTCCGAGTGAAAAGTAAATGAACCCATTGAAATGTACGTCCGTGTGAGACAGGACGAAGCTCCGCCAAGATTACCGCACGTGCGAATACGGGAACAACGGACAGCCATCCCGCCATCACTCTGCAAGCTACACGGTGCGGTGAGGAGGCGGGCGGGGGGGCGGCGGCGCGGATTACGTGTTTCTGCTTTTAGGACATCGTAGATCATAAATAAATAGATCTCATTGTGAAGAATTAAGTTTGGCGCCCCCTTCGGCGGTCATTAACCCCTTCCTGCGCAGGCACATACCATAAAACCAGCATTACCGCATTCTTCCATGCTTTCATGTCGGTGGGAACGAGAGCAGGGTCTATTTCAGGCTCCGATTCTCAAGGGCTTTATGAAAACTCAAGCCAGATGTTCCAACTCCGAGGAAAAAGAAAAGACCAAGTCCATGAAACGGCATCTGTCAGTAGAAGGCAGAGGGCGAAGGAGACGCGCGCAAAACCTGCAGAGGGGCACGGAGGGTCTCACACGCAGAACCCCTGCACTTCGGGGGCACCAAGTCCCCCAATGTTCTGTTCCATCCAAGAAGAAAAAAAGGATTCCGTACGATGGCCCTTGACTCCCACTGGGCGGCTTTCCATCGGTCGGCTTCTGGGAGAACAAAAGCTGCAGGACTTTTATCCCGGTCCAAAATAATAAAAAATGAGGCACAAATCGGACGCCCCCCCCCCCCCCCCCCCAAGCACATTCATTATACTGGATGGGGATGGACATAAACAGGAACGATCTCTTTTGTACTCCGTTTAAAGGGGGGGGGGGGGGTCCAACGTTATATTTTTACCGTAAAAGTCTGCTTCCCATACATTAAAATCACATGTACCCAGCTCTCCCTGCCCCCGCTGTGCCCCGGGCCACCACTCCGGGCCCATGCCCTGATGTAATGTTTATAGGCAGCCCCAGCTTGTTTACAAGTAGTCACAGGTGCTGCAGCCAATGGTAGAGCTCAGCACTCAATCACTGAGCTCTGTAATTGGCAGCAGCACCAACGGGGGCGGGACTGCAGCCTGTAAACCAAGGTGCGGAGGACTGAGCAGCGGCACCGGACACAGCCGGAGCGGGGAGAGGCGAGTAAAACATAGAACTTGGAGCGCCCCTCTAACAGATTGTTTAATACCACGGGCAGCAGCAGTGTTCTTGGGCAAGCCAGTTGCTCCTCTTGCGGGTGCGATGTTATGGTGGGGGGCGCTGTGAGATGCTGCGTCCAAAGAGGTCAGTATGAAGTACTAGTGGGCTTCTACAATGTACCAGATGTGTATAAATGCTGCTGAGCAATATACAGTATATAGAGAGGTCAGTGGGGTCTTCTCAGGTCTGGTGACGGCCGGGGACGATGCTGAACCTCATCTTCCGGTAACCGTGCCTGGCCACAGCGAGCTGCATGGAGGACACAATGGCTGCACCATCAGGAGGACCTGATGGCCAAGTGGTCAGCACATTCCTTGGTAGTCACTCTCTTTTTAAGGTCCTGCAGACAACCATGAGATGGTGCCCAAACCATGATGGATCCTGGCGATCACTTCGGCTGCATCTGTCGTCCTATTAGAGATAGAAGGGTGTTGAGGCGGATCGCGGTCTCCGAGTTGACACTTTTAGCCACTGTTGCGTTTAGCAGACGACGTTTTGCTGCCAAGTCCGCACATTATTGGCTTTTATACCTCTGGGAACCCAAGTAAACTGGCGGTCACGCGGACAGAAGCTCCAAGTAGACGGCACCAACAACAGGTCTGTAAGGTCGGACATCCCGCACCATCCAGAGGAACTGCTGCTGTGCTATTGTTGATGAGGCCAAGCGGGGGTCTCAGGGCCCACCGTGTATTGTGACTGCATGCACTGCCAAGAGCATCATCATTGCTAGGAGCCTCCATTATTTTGATAGGCCTCTGTTACACCCAGAAATAATGGATCTCGACACTATTTAAGTATAAAGGGGTTTTCTGCATCAGACCCTTAACTCATTAGAGCAGGCATGCGCCAATATATGCAAGGCCGGGACAGCAGCAGGGAGGAAGAAGATTGCAAGCGCAGCAGCGGAGTGCCTGAGAACCAATCCGGTGGAGCTACCATGGTTGTACGTGGAACTACAGAGAGCTGCTGGAGCCAAGTGAACTTAGTGTTTGAGCGGGAACCAGCACCTGAGAGAACATGAGAACCCAAAATATGTAATACCGGCCCATTCACTGGGAAGACTGCACTACTTGGACTACTACATCGTAAGTGAGGGAGGCCTCGGAAAACACCAGACAGGGTGCGCAGCCACTTCCTACTTAGACTTTGCAAGGTTGCTATTCAGGATGCAGTACAAGCCATCTTGCAATGGGACTAATTATTTGGCAGCAAGTGAGGGCAGTAAGTGCCAGGCGGAACTAGCTTGGGACCCTAGCCTTGGGAATTTGCTGCTACAATGTCTTCTGTATTCTGCTGGTTGCAGAGAGTGACTTCTTGTCTATGGGCTGTGTGCAGCGTGCTCCAATAGCAATCCGTGATAGCGTTTGTATAGCTGGTGTGATCTGAGCAGCTCCCCCTACTGGGTGCTTACCATATCTACAGTAACGGTCCCCATCCTCGTTACATAGTTAGACATTGGTTTTATAATGGATACAATGTATCATTATGTATCCATATTCCTTTGAAGGTGAAGAGATGTGATATGTCAGTTCTTGATGCTGATTGATGTTGACATGTTCGCGGGTCAACTTCTCTTTGCCTGCCAGACCATGCAGCCATTAATGACCAGACCCTTGATGGCCGCACGATTTGCAGGTTAACCACATTTGGCTCACAAACCTGAACCAATCTATCAGGCACTGCTCAACAGTATGTCACCGTTGGCCACGTGTGTCATCTCAGCCTAACAGAGGGGTCGTACCAGAATTACAAGGTATCCTCTATCCACGGGATGGGCATAGAGTACTGATCAGTGGGGGTCTCACTGCTGAGACTGGGGGTCTCATGTCCTCCTCCTCTGGTCAAAGCTGGAATGCTTCTCCCACCCACAGTGATCCAGAGCAATGGGCAAGCATGCGTGGTCAGCTCTCCATTCATTTCAATGGGGCGGAGGGAAGTGCTTGCACTCGGCTATTTCCGGCAGTCCCATTGAGAATGAATGGAGTGGCAACGCTCTTGTGAAACCATCGCTCCGGTTACATATGACCCCACCAGGGTCAGTGGGGGTCTCAGCAAGTGATGGGGGATAACGTGTCATTCTGGTCCAACCCCTTTAGTCTAGAAGGGCGCACTTGTATCTCCTAAAATGGACAAAGAAGAAAAAGCAGAAAACAAAAGAGACAAGAGGGAAATGATTACCGGCGGTGCAGCGGAATCCTCGTCACGTCTGCCAGCCTTTACAACATGTGCTGCGGGATCCTCGTTACGTCTGCCAGCCTTTACAACATCTGCAGCGGGATCCTCGTCACGTCTGCCAGCCTTTACAACATCTGCAGCGGGATCCTCGTCACGTCTGCCAGCCTTTACAACATGTGCTGCGGGATCCTCGTCACGTCTGCCAGCCTTTACAACATGTGCTGCGGGATCCTCAGCGCGTCTGCCAGCCTTTACAACATGTGCTGCGGGATCCTCGTCACGTCTGCCAGCCTTTACAACATGTGCTGCGGAATCCTCGTCACGTCTGCCAGCCTTTACAACATGTGCTGCGGGATCCTCGTCACGTCTGCCAGCCTTTACAACATCTGCAGCGGGATCCTCGTCGCGTCTGCCAGCCTTTACAACATGTGCTGCGGGATCCTCGTCACGTCTGCCAGCCTTTACAACATCTGCAGCGGGATCCTCGTCACGTCTGCCAGCCTTTACAACATGTGCTGCGGGATCCTCGTCACGTCTGCCAGCCTTTACAACATGTGCAGCGGGATCCTCGGTGCGTCTGCCAGCCTTTACAACATGTGCTGCGGGATCCTCGTCACGTCTGCCAGCCTTTACAACATGTGCAGCGGGATCCTCGGTGCGTCTGCCAGCCTTTACAACATGTGCTGCGGGATCCTCGTCACGTCTGCCAGCCTTTACAACATGTGCTGCGGGATCCTCGTCACGTCTGCCAGCCTTTACAACATGCGCTGCGGGATCCTCGTCACGTCTGCCAGCCTTTACAACATGCGCTGCGGGATCCTCCGTGCGTCTGCCAGCCTTTACAACATGTGCAGCGGGATCCTCCGTGCGTCTGCCAGCCTTTACAACATGTGCTGCGGGATCCTCACCGCGTCTGCCAGCCTTTACAACCTGTGCTGCGGGATCCTCGTCACGTCTGCCAGCCTTTACAACATGTGCTGCGGGATCCTCGTCACGTCTGCCAGCCTTTACAACATGTGCAGCGGGATCCTCGCCGCGTCTGCCAGCCTTTACAACATGTGCAGCGGGATCCTCGTCACGTCTGCCAGCCTTTACAACATGTGCAGCGGGATCCTCGTCACGTCTGCCAGCCTTTACAACCTGTGCTGCGGGATCCTCGTCACGTCTGCCAGCCTTTAACAGCATGTGCTGCGGGATCCTCGTCACGTCTGCCAGCCTTTACAACATGTGCTGTGGGATCCTCGTCACGTCTGCCAGCCTTTACAACATGTGCAGCGGGATCCTCGCCGCGTCTGCCAGCCTTTACAACATGTGCAGCGGGATCCTCGTCACGTCTGCCAGCCTTTACAACATGTGCTGCGGGATCCTCGTCACGTCTGCCAGCCTTTACAACATGTGCTGCGGGATCCTCGTCACGTCTGCCAGCCTTTACAACATGTGCTGCGGGATCCTCACCGCGTCTGCCAGCCTTTACAACATGTGCAGCGGGATCCTCGTCACGTCTGCCAGCCTTTACAACATGTGCTGCGGGATCCTCGTCACGTCTGCCAGCCTTTACAACATGTGCAGCGGGATCCTCGCCGCGTCTGCCAGCCTTTACAACATGCGCTGCGGGATCCTCGTCGCGTCTGCCAGCCTTTACAACATGCGCTGCGGGATCCTCGTCGCGTCTGCCAGCTTTTACAACATGTGCTGCGGGATCCTCGCCGCATCTGCCAGCCTTTATAACATGTGCTGCGGGATCCTCGTCGCGTCTGCCAGCCTTTACAGCATGTGCAGCGGGATCCTCGTCGCATCTACCAGCCTTTACAACATGTGCAGCGGGAGCCTCAGCGCGTCTGCCAGCCTTTAACAACATGTGCTGCGGGATCCTCGTCGCGTCTGCCAGCCTTTACAACATGTGCTGCGGGATCCTCACCGCGTCTGCCAGCCTTTACAACATGTGCTGCGGGATCCTCAGCGCGTCTGCCAGCCTTTACAACATGTGCTGCGGGATCCTCGTCACGTCTGCCAGCCTTTACAACCTGTGCTGCGGGATCCTCGCCGCGTCTGCCAGCCTTTACAACATGTGCTGCGGGATCCTCGTCACGTCTGCCAGCCTTTACAACATGTGCTGCGGGATCCTCGTCACGTCTGCCAGCCTTTACAACATCTGCAGCGGGATCCTCGTCGCGTCTGCCAGCCTTTACAACATGTGCTGCGGGATCCTCGTCACGTCTGCCAGCCTTTACAACATGTGCTGCGGGATCCTCGTCACGTCTGCCAGCCTTTACAACATGCGCTGCGGGATCCTCGTCACGTCTGCCAGCCTTTACAACATGTGCAGCGGGATCCTCGTCACGTCTGCCAGCCTTTACAACATGTGCAGCGGGATCCTCGTCACGTCTGCCAGCCTTTACAACATGTGCTGCGGGATCCTCGTCACGTCTGCCAGCCTTTACAACATGTGCAGCGGGATCCTCGGTGCGTCTGCCAGCCTTTACAACATGTGCTGCGGGATCCTCGTCACGTCTGCCAGCCTTTACAACATGTGCTGCGGGATCCTCGTCACGTCTGCCAGCCTTTACAACATGTGCTGCGGGATCCTCGTCACGTCTGCCAGCCTTTACAACATGTGCTGCGGGATCCTCGTCACGTCTGCCAGCCTTTACAACATGTGCTGTGGGATCCTCGTTACGTCTGCCAGCCTTTACAACATGCGCTGCGGGATCCTCACCGCGTCTGCCAGCCTTTACAACATGTGCTGCGGGATCCTCGGTGCGTCTGCCAGCCTTTACAACGTGTGCTGCGGGATCCCAGCTGCTTCTCAGACAAGCCGTGCCTACAGACGCCGCGGCCAACGCTGCAGAACGGCGCAAGCAGAGTCGCCCACCACTGCAGATATAGTGATGGTTTATGTATAACACTAAAAATCTGCCAGTAGTGCCACCCAGAGCCCCCTGCCCACCACGTGTCACTTACAATACTGGTGTCTTATGTGGTAGAGGGGCTTCTGGGCCTAGCAACGACCGCGGCCTCTGCCCACTGTAGCTACGCCCCCTGGTCCACCGATCCGGACGATCTGT
This sequence comes from Eleutherodactylus coqui, assembly GCA_035609135.1. NCBI lineage: Eukaryota > Metazoa > Chordata > Amphibia > Anura > Eleutherodactylidae > Eleutherodactylus > Eleutherodactylus coqui. The sequence continues at coordinate 210,732,904 of CM069412.1, read as the reverse complement.
AGCGACACATCTCCTAAATCCCCAAAACATGTTACAACCACTGATAGAAATCAGAGTAAGAGGCGGCGATAGCGGGCAGAGCGCCCTCCAGGGGACGACAGCCAGGCTCACACTACCGGATGTGTTTTTACGTTCGCCCATGCGCACCATTTAATCACATGATGACTTGCCGCGATCGAGTCACGATCATTGTGTACTCCATGCCATTCGCACGGGCCGCTGCTGTGTATGGGCAGAACTACAGGCAGAAGCGATGAGAACCAGCGGTCGCTGTAGGAGGCTCGGAATGACTGATAATGGGTACATGGGGCGAGCGTCGTCTTCTCCCAATGTTGTACCCCGGGTCACTCCCCCCCCCGCCCTTTCTTTACTCCAGCTGCCATAGAAGTCTACAGGAGTTTGCTGTGTTTCACGTCAAATGTTGGGCCAAGATCTTCACGGGCAAACCGGCGCCCCAAAACGGGTGTGTGCCATTATCTTATGCAGCAAAAAATGGTTTATCTGAATGAACCCTCCAGAATCCAATGCTTGGCACGGTCGTGTGAATAAACCCTACGGCGTCGGTCTAGGAGACGTGTGGTAGAAGGTGCTGCCGGCCAAGATGCCGCTCAACCAAAGGTCATGTTAGCGCCGCTGTTGTGAACGAGGGTGAAAAATATGGAGGCCGCGGCGCAACCATCAACTCAAGGGAGGGCAAAGCCGATTAAAAAGAGCTTTGTTCCCAACCAGCAGGTGAGATGCTTCAAGGTCCACAGACCTCTTCATCAGTGGCTGGAGAAGTAGGAGGTGTACGAGATCCAGCAAAAGGTTTTGGAAACCCTAACCTCTCCAGTTCTATTTGGCATCAACACAGATCAGGTCCAACAACCAACATGAAACGCTTCAAAAGGAAGTGAACCACCAAAACGAGGCAAACCTTCCCGCTGCTGTGCGGGAGGCGCGGTGCACTCGCCTCTTCTCTGCATGCCCTTGGAGTTGTGGCCTTCCCGCTTCTAGTGAGGATATGCAGATCCGTAAAGGTAGACATCGGCCTAAAGGGCATCTATGCACATGTCGGCCCGATACTTTTGGAAGGCATCGGGCATCTGATTTTCGGTTTGGGTCGCACTTCAAGCCACCAATATCAATTATTTCTTATGCTAAATCCACTGACACCGAGTTGCATGAAGGCGCCTGGGTGCATTCTGACTGCTATCTGGCTGGGGGAATTACTAGGGTTTTTTCAGATTGTCTCATCAGTGTGAACACCAACTGCCAGAGGCGAAAATGTGCCCAAGCCCCCAGAAGCTAAAAGGGTTAATGAGTGGGTACACAGACCTCCACCCCGGGGTGTAAATACGCAGGGTGTCACTATTTCATATAAAAGTAATACAAGTATTCCAACAGTAACCATACTTAAAAAAAAAACTTTTGGTATGTCAAAGCAACTTGTGAGATATTTGATGAGTGGGGGTCCGGGTGCTGGGTCTAGGCTGATATAGAGGGTCTGCACTGCCCGTCTCCACTCCAACTTGGCATCTGAAGACGGATGCATAGACTTCTAGAAACAACTTGGCATCAGTCTTCATCTGCCAAGACAAGCCCACAGGCAGAGAATACGAGGAGGCCGAGCTGCAGCCCCTTCACATCCGCAGCGGACCCCACTGAGCACAGCTCTTCACCACTCAGGTCTTTAAATGCAGCTACTCTTTAGAGGTGATTAACAGACGCCGCCGGGCCGTCACCGAAGTCCATGGCCAGAACCTGCTTGTATCCCTGGGGACAATGCCTCCTTGTGTCGCTCTAGTCACAGTCTAGATTTCGGTGCATGGGGGATTGTAATGACCCACCAAAAGGGAAACTGAATGTGCTGAATGAGCAGAATCTGGGAGCCGCGTGTCACATCGTGTCAGCAGTTCTACAATCATGTGTGTGGCTCCGCGCCATTGTCCGAAAGGCCAGCGCTCTACCAAGACGCTGCAATACTGAATGTCAAGCGCCTACATTCCAGAAGTGTATCGCCTCAGACATCCACATTCTTCATAGAATAGCAGCCGGCAACCATCCTGTCATTACGGTTTACATTCAGACCATCCAAGTAGAAGGTTATGGGGGACGCAGGAGAGCAGAAGACCAGCATTATGTATGTGCGCCCCCAGCCGTGCCCATCAGCGGTGAGCAGGACCAAGACAATATTATGTATGTGCGCCCCCAGCCGGACCCATCAGCGGTGAGCAGGACCAAGACAACATTATGTATGTGCGCCCCCAGCCGGACCCATCAGCGGTGAGCAGGACCAAGACAACATTATGTATGTGCGCCCCCAGCCGGACCCATCAGCGGTGAGCAGGACCAAGACAACATTATGTATGTGCGCCCCCAGCCGGACCCATCAGCGGTGAGCAGGACCAAGACAACATTATGTATGTGCGCCCCCAGCCGTACCCATCAGCGGTGAGCAGGACCAAGACAACATTATGTATGTGCGCCCCCAGCCGCACCCCTCAGCAGTGAGCAGGACCAAGACAACATTATGTATGTACGCCCCCAGCCACACCCATCAGCGGTGAGCAGGACCAAGACAACATTATGTATGTGCGCCCCCAGCCGTACCCATCAGCGGTGAGCAGGACCAAGACAACATTATGTATGCGCGCCCCCAGCCGCTCCCATCAGCGGTGAGCAGGACCAAGACAACATTATGTATGCGCGCCCCCAGCCGTACCCATCAGCGGTGAGCAGGACCAAGACAACATTATGTATGTGCGCCCCCAGCCGGACCCATCAGCAGTGAGCAGGACCAAGACAACATTATGTATGTGCGCCTCCAGCGGCACCCATCAGCGGTGAGCAGGACCAAGACAACATTATGTATGTGCGCCCCCAGCCGTACCCATCAGCGGTGAGCAGGACCAAGACAACATTATGTATGTGCACCCCCAGCCGCACCCATCAGCGATGAGCAGGACCAAGACAACATTATGTATGTGCGCCCCCAGCCGCACCCATCAGCGGTGAGCAGGACCAAGACAACATTATGTATGTGCGCCCCCAGCCGCACCCATCAGCGGTGAACAGGACCAAGACAACATTATGTATGTACGCCCCCAGCGGCACCCATCAGCGGTGAACAGGACCAAGACAACATTATGTATGTAGGCCCCCAGCGGCACCCATCAGCGGTGAACAGGACCAAGACAACATTATGTATGTGCACCCCCAGCCGCACCCCTCAGCAGTGAGCAGGACCAAGACAACATTATGTATGTGCGCCCCCAGCCGTACCCATCAGTGGTGAACAGGACCAAGACAACATTATGTATGTGCGCCCGCAGCCGTACCCATCAGCAGTGAGCAGGACCAAGACAACATTATGTATGTGCGCCCCCAGCCGTACCCATCAGCGGTGAGCAGGACCAAGACAACATTATGTATGTGCGCCCCCAGCCGCACCCATCAGTGGTGAACAGGACCAAGACAACATTATGTATGTGCGCCCCCAGCCGAACCCATCAGCGGTGAGCAGGACCAAGACAATATTATGTATGTACGCCCCCAGCCGCACCCCTCAGCAGTGAGCAGGACCAAGACAACATTATGTATGTGCGCCCCCAGCCGCACCCATCAGCGGTGAACCGGACCAAGACAACATTATGTATGTGCGCCCCCAGCCGCACCCATCAGCGGTGAGCAGGACCAAGACAGCATTATGTATGTGCGCCCCCAGCCGGACCCATCAGCGGTGAACAGGACCAAGACAACATTATGTATGTGCGCCCCCAGCCGGACCCATCAGCGGTGAGCAGGACCAAGACAACATTATGTATGTGCGCCCCCAGCCGGACCCATCAGCGGTGAGCAGGACCAAGACAACATTATGTATGTGCGCCCCCAGCCGTACCCATCAGCGGTGAGCAGGACCAAGACAACATTATGTATGTGCGCCCCCAGCCGCACCCATCAGCGGTGAGCAGGACCAAGACAACATTATGTATGTGCGCCCCCAGCCGGCCCCATCAGCGGTGAGCAGGACCAAGACAACATTATGTATGTGCACCCCCAGCCGTACCCATCAGCGGTGAGCAGGACCAAGACAACATTATGTATGCGCGCCCCCAGCCGCTCCCATCAGCGGTGAGCAGGACCAAGACAACATTATGTATGCGCGCCCCCAGCCGTACCCATCAGCGGTGAGCAGGACCAAGACAACATTATGTATGTGCGCCCCCAGCCGGACCCATCAGCAGTGAGCAGGACCAAGACAACATTATGTATGTGCGCCTCCAGCGGCACCCATCAGCGGTGAACAGGACCAAGACAACATTATGTATGTAGGCCCCCAGCGGCACCCATCAGCGGTGAACAGGACCAAGACAACATTATGTATGTGCGCCCCCAGCCGCACCCATCAGCGGTGAGCAGGACCAAGACAGCATTATGTATGTGTGCCCCCAGCCGTACCCATCAGTGGTGAACAGGACCAAGACAACATTATGTATGTGCGCCCCCAGCCGTACCCATCAGCCGTGAGCAGGACCAAGACAACATTATGTATGTGCGCCCCCAGCCGTACCCATCAGCGGTGAGCAGGACCAAGACAACATTATGTATGTGCGCCCCCAGCCGCACCCCTCAGCAGTGAACAGGACCAAGACAACATTATGTATGTGCGCCCCCAGCCGCACCCATCAGCGGTGAGCAGGACCAAGACAACATTATGTATGTGCGCCCCCAGCCGGACCCATCAGCGGTGAACAGGACCAAGACAACATTATGTATGTGCGCCCCCAGCCGTACCCATCAGCAGTGAGCAGGACCAAGACAAAATTATGTATATGCGCCCCCAGCCGCACCCCTCAGCGGTGAGCAGGACCAAGACAACATTATGTATGTGCGCCCCCAGCCGCACCCCTCAGCGGTGAACAGGACCAAGACAACATTATGTATGTGCGCCCCCAGCCGGACCCATCAGCAGGGAGCAGGACCAAGACAACATTATGTATGTGCGCCCACAGCCGCACCCCTCAGCAGTGAGCAGGACCAGGACAACATTATGTATGTGCGCCCCCAGCCGTACCCATCAGTGGTGAACAGGACCAAGACAACATTATGTATGTGCGCCCCCAGCCGCACCCATCAGCGGTGAGCAGGACCAGGACAACATTATGTATGTGCGCCCCCAGCCGGACCCATCAGCGGTGAACAGGACCAAGACAACATTATGTATGTGCGCCCCCAGCCGCACCCCTCAGCAGTGAGCAGGACCAAGACAACATTATGTATGTGCGCCCCCAGCCGGACCCATCAGCAGTGAACAGGACCAAGACAACATTATGTATGTGCGCCCCCAGCCGCACCCATCAGCGATGAGAAGGACCAAGACAACATTATGCATGTATGCCCCCAGCCGGACCCATCAGCAGTGAACAGGACCAAGACAACATTATGTATGTACGCCCCCACCCGCACCCATCAGCGGTGAGCAGGACCAAGACAACATTATGTATGTGCGCCCCCAGCCGTACCCATCAGCGGTGAGCAGGACCAAGACAACATTATGTATGTGCACCACCAGCCGCACCCATCAGTGGTGAACAGGACCAAGAGAACATTATGTATGTGCGCCCCCAGCCGTACCCATCAGCAGTGAGCAGGACCAAGACGACATTATGTATGTGCGCCCCCAGCCGTACCCATCAGCGGTGAGCAGGACCAAGACAACATTATGTATGTGCGCCCCCAGCAGCACCCATCAGCGGTGAGCAGGACCAAGACAACATTATGTATGTGCGCCCCCAGCCACACCCATCAGCGGTGAGCAGGACCAAGACAACATTATGTATGTGCGCCCCCAGCCGCACCCATCAGCACTGAATAGGACCAAGACAGCATTATGTATGTGCGCCTCCAGCCGCACCCATCAGTGGTGAGCAGGACCAAGACAACATTATGTATGTGCGCCCCCAGCCGCACCCCTCAGCAGTGTGCAGGACCAAGACAACATTATGTATGTGCGCCCCCAGCCGCACCCCTCAGCAGTGAGCAGGACCAAGACAACATTATGTATGTGCGCCCACAGCCGCACCCCTCAGCAGTGAGCAGGACCAAGACAACATTATGTATGTGCGCCCCCAGCCGGACCCATCAGCAGTGAACAGGACCAAGACAACATTATGTATGTGCGCCCCAAGCCGTACCCATCAGCAGTGAGCAGGACAAAGACAAAATTATGTATATGCGCCCCCAGCCGCACCCCTCAGCAGTGTGCAGGACCAAGACAACATTATGTATGTACGCCTCCAGCCGCACCCATCAGCGGTGAGCAGCATCAAGACAACATTATGTATGTGCGCCCCCAGCCGCACCCATCAGCGGTGAGCAGGACCAAGACAACATTATGTATGTACGCCTCCAGCCGCACCCATCAGCGGTGAGCAGGACCAAGACAACATTATGTATGTGCGCCCCCAGCCGTACCCATCAGCGGTGAGTAGGACCAAGACAATATTATGTATGTACGCCCCCAGCCGAACCCATCAGCGGTGAGTAGGACCAAGACAACATTATGTATGTGCGCCCCCAGCCGTACCCATCAGTGGTGAACAGGACCAAGACAACATTATGTATGTGTGCCCCCAGCCGTACCCATCAGCGGTGAGCAGGACCAAGACAGCATTATGTATGTACGCCTCAAGCCGCACCCATCAGCGGTGAGCAGGACCAAGACAACATTATGTATGTGCGCCCCCAGCCGCACCCATCAGCGGTGAGCAGGACCAAGACAACATTATGTATGTGCGACCCCAGCCGCACCCATCAGCGGTGAACAGGACCAAGACAACATTATGTATGTGCGCTCCCAGCCGGACCCATCAGCGGTGAGCAGGACCAAGACAGCATTATGTATGTGCGCCCCCAGCCGCACCCAGGCGCGGTGAACAGGACCAAGACAACATTATGTATGTGCACCTCATGCCGTACCCATCAGCGGTGAGCAGGACCAAGACAACATTATGTATGTGCGCCCCCAGCCGGACCCATCAGCGGTGAGCAGGACCAAGACAACATTATGTATGTAGGCCCCCAGCCGCACCCATCAGCGGTGAGCAGGACCAAGACAACATTATGTATGTACGCCCCCAGCCGCACCCAGGCGCGGTGAACAGGACCAAGACAGCATTATGTATGTACGCCCCCAGCCGCACCCATCAGCAGTGAGCAGGACCAAGACAACATTATGTATGTGCGCCCCCAGCCGAACCCATCAGCGGTGAGCAGGACCAAGACAACATTATGTATGTGCGCCCCCAGCCGTACCCATCAGCGGTGAGCAGGACCAAGACAACATTATGTATGTGCGCCCCCAGCCGTACCCATCAGCGGTGAGCAGGACCAAGACAACATTATGTATGTGCGTCCCCAGCCGTACCCATCAGCGGTGAGCAGGACCAAGACAACATTATGTATGTGCGCCCCCAGCCGTACCCATCAGCAGTGAGCAGGACCAAGACAACATTATGTATGTGCGCCCCCAGCCGGACCAATCAGCGGTGAGCAGGACCAAGACAACATTATGTATGTACGCCCCCAGCTGCACCCATCAGCGGTGAGCAGGACCAAGACAGCATTATGTATGTGCGCCCCCAGCCGGACCAAGACAACATTATGTATGTGCGCCCCCAGCCGCACCCATCAGCGGTGAGCAGGACCAAGACAACATTATGTATGTGCGCCCCCAGCCGCACCCATCAGCGGTGAGCAGGACCAAGACAACATTATGTATGTGCACCTCATGCCGTACCCATCAGCGGTGAGCAGGACCAAGACAACATTATGTATGTGCGCCCCCAGCCGGACCCATCAGCGGTGAGCAGGACCAAGACAACATTATGTATGTGCGCCCCCAGCCGCACCCATCAGCGGTGAACAGGACCAAGACAACATTATGTATGTGCGCCCCCAGCCGCACCCATCAGCGGTGAACAGGACCAAGACAACATTATGTATGTGCGCCCCCAGCCGCACCCATCAGCGGTGAACAGGACCAAGACAACATTATGTATGTACGCCCCCAGCCGTACCCATCAGCAGTGAGCAGGACCAAGACAACATTATGTATGTGCGCCCCCAGCCGTACCCATCAGCGGTGAGCAGGACCAAGACAACATTATGTATGTGCGCCCCCAGCCGGACCCATCAGCGGTGAGCAGGACCAAGACAACATTATGTATGTGCGCCCCCAGCCGCACCCATCAGCGGTGAACAGGACCAAGACAGCATTATGTATGTGCGCCCCCAGCCGCACCCATGAGCGATGAACCAAGACAACATTATCTATGTGCGCCCCCACCCGCACCCATCAGCGGTGAGCAGGACTAAGACAACATTATGTATGTGCGCCCCCAGCCGCACCCATCAGCGGTGAACAGGACCAAGACAACATTATGTATGTGCGCCCCCACCCGCACCCATCACTGGTGAGCAGGACCAAGACAACATTGTGTATGCGCGCCCCCAGCCGCACCCATCAGCAGTGAGCAGGACCAAGACAACATTATGTATGTAGGCCCCCAGCCGCACCCATCAGCGGTGAGCAGGACCAAGACAACATTATGTATGTAGGCCCCCAGCCGCACCCATCAGCGGTGAGCAGGACCAAGACAACATTATGTATGTGCGCCCCCAGCCGCACCCATCAGCAGTGAGCAGGACCAAGACAACATTATGTATGTGCGCCCCCAGCCGCACCCATCAGCAGTGAGCAGGACCAAGACAACATTATGTATGTGCGCCCCCAGCCGCACCCATCAGCCGTGAGCAGGACCAAGACAACATTATGTATGTACGCCCCCAGCCGTGCCCATCAGCGGTGAACAGGACCAAGACAACATTATGTATGTGCGCCCCCAGCCGTACCCATCAGCGGTGAGCAGGACCAAGACAGCATTATGTATGTGCGCCCCCAGCCGAACCCATCAGCGGTGAGCAGGACCAAGACAACATTATGTATGTGCGCCCCCAGCCGTACCCATCAGCGGTGAGCAGGACCAAGACAACATTATGTATGTGCGCCCCCAGCCACACCCATCAGCGGTGAGCAGGACCAAGACAGCATTATGTATGTGCGCCCCATGCCGTACCCATCAGCGGTGAGCAGGACCAAGACAACATTATGTATGTGCGCCCCCAGCCGTACCCATCAGTAGTGAGCAGGACCAAGACAACATTATGTATGTGCGCCCCTAGACACACCCATCAGCGGTGAGCAGGACCAAGACAACATTATGTATGTGCGCCCCCAGCAGTACCCATCAGCAGTGAGCAGGACCAAGACAACATTATGTATGTGCACCCCCAGCCGTACCCATCAGCGGTGAACAGGACCAAGACAACATTATGTATGTGCACCCCCAGCCGCTCCCATCAGCAGTGAACAGGACCAAGACAACATTATGTATGTACGCCCCCAGCCGCACCCATCAGCGGTGAGCAGGACCAAGACAACATTATGTATGTGCGCCCCCAGCCGGACCCATCAGCGGTGAGCAGGACCAAGACAACATTATGTATGTGCGCCCCCAGCCGCAACCATCAGCGGTGAGCAGGACCAGGACAACATTATGTATGTGCGCCCCCAGCCGGACCCATCAGCGGTGAACAGGACCAAGACAACATTATGTATGTGCGCCCCCAGCCGCACCCCTCAGCAGTGAGCAGGACCAAGACAACATTATGTATGTGCGCCCCCAGCCGTACCCATCAGCAGTGAGCAGGACCAAGACGACATTATGTATGTACGCCCCCAGCCGCACCCATCAGCGGTGAGCAGGACCAAGACAACATTATGTATGTGCGCCCCCAGCCGTACCCATCAGCGGTGAGCAGGACCAAGACAACATTATGTATGTGCACCACCAGCCGCACCCATCAGTGGTGAACAGGACCAAGAGAACATTATGTATGTGCGCCCCCAGCCGTACCCATCAGCAGTGAGCAGGACCAAGACGACATTATGTATGTGCGCCCCCAGCCGTACCCATCAGCGGTGAGCAGGACCAAGACAACATTATGTATGTGCGCCCCCAGCAGCACCCATCAGCGGTGAGCAGGACCAAGACAACATTATGTATGTGCGCCCCCAGCCACACCCATCAGCGGTGAGCAGGACCAAGACAACATTATGTATGTGCGCCCCCAGCCGCACCCATCAGCGGTGAGCAGGACCAAGACAACATTATGTATGTGCGCCCCCAGCCGCACCCATCAGCGGTGAGCAGGACCAAGACAACATTATGTATGTGCGCCCCCAGCCGCACCCATCAGCGGTGAGCAGGACCAAGACAGCATTATGTATGTGCACCCCCAGCCGCACCCATCAGCAGTGAATAGGACCAAGACAGCATTATGTATGTGCGCCTCCAGCCGCACCCATCAGTGGTGAGCAGGACCAAGACAACATTATGTATGTGCGCCCCCAGCCGCACCCCTCAGCAGTGTGCAGGACCAAGACAACATTATGTATGTGCGCCCCCAGCCGCACCCCTCAGCAGTGAGCAGGACCAAGACAACATTATGTATGTGCGCCCACAGCCGCACCCCTCAGCAGTGAGCAGGACCAAGACAACATTATGTATGTGCGCCCCCAGCCGGACCCATCAGCAGTGAACAGGACCAAGACAACATTATGTATGTGCGCCCCAAGCCGTACCCATCAGCAGTGAGCAGGACCAAGACAAAATTATGTATATGCGCCCCCAGCCGCACCCCTCAGCAGTGTGCAGGACCAAGACAACATTATGTATGTACGCCTCCAGCCGCACCCATCAGCGGTGAGCAGCATCAAGACAACATTATGTATGTACGCCTCCAGCCGCACCCATCAGCGGTGAGCAGGACCAAGACAACATTATGTATGTGCGCCCCCAGCCGTACCCATCAGCGGTGAGTAGGACCAAGACAATATTATGTATGTACGCCCCCAGCCGAACCCATCAGCGGTGAGTAGGACCAAGACAACATTATGTATGTGCGCCCCCAGCCGTACCCATCAGTGGTGAACAGGACCAAGACAACATTATGTATGTGTGCCCCCAGCCGTACCCATCAGCGGTGAGCAGGACCAAGACAGCATTATGTATGTACGCCTCAAGCCGCACCCATCAGCGGTGAGCAGGACCAAGACAACATTATGTATGTGCGCCCCCAGCCGCACCCATCAGCGGTGAGCAGGACCAAGACAACATTATGTATGTGCGACCCCAGCCGCACCCATCAGCGGTGAACAGGACCAAGACAACATTATGTATGTGCGCTCCCAACCGGACCCATCAGCGGTGAGCAGGACCAAGACAGCATTATGTATGTGCGCCCCCAGCCGCACCCATCAGCGGTGAACAGGACCAAGACAACATTATGTATGTGCGCTCCCAGCCGGACCCATCAGCAGTGAGCAGGACCAAGACAACATTATGTATGTAGGCCCCCAGCCGCACCCATCAGCGGTGAGCAGGACCAAGACAACATTATGTATGTACGCCCCCAGCCGCACCCAGGCGCGGTGAACAGGACCAAGACAGCATTATGTATGTACGCCCCCAGCCGCACCCATCAGCAGTGAGCAGGACCAAGACAACATTATGTATGTGCGCCCCCAGCCGAACCCATCAGCGGTGAGCAGGACCAAGACAACATTATGTATGTGCGCCCCCAGCCGTACCCATCAGCGGTGAGCAGGACCAAGACAACATTATGTATGTGCGCCCCCAGCCGTACCCATCAGCGGTGAGCAGGACCAAGACAACATTATGTATGTGCGTCCCCAGCCGTACCCATCAGCGGTGAGCAGGACCAAGACAACATTATGTATGTGCGCCCCCAGCCGTACCCATCAGCAGTGAGCAGGACCAAGACAACATTATGTATGTGCGCCCCCAGCCGGACCAATCAGCGGTGAGCAGGACCAAGACAACATTATGTATGTACGCCCCCAGCTGCACCCATCAGCGGTGAGCAGGACCAAGACAGCATTATGTATGTGCGCCCCCAGCCGGACCAAGACAACATTATGTATGTGCGCCCCCAGCCGCACCCATCAGCGGTGAGCAGGACCAAGACAACATTATGTATGTGCGCCCCCAGCCGCACCCATCAGTGGTGAACAGGACCAAGACAACATTATGTATGTGCACCTCATGCCGTACCCATCAGCGGTGAGCAGGACCAAGACAACATTATGTATGTGCGCCCCCAGCCGGACCCATCAGCGGTGAGCAGGACCAAGACAACATTATGTATGTGCGCCCCCAGCCGCACCCATCAGCGGTGAACAGGACCAAGACAACATTATGTATGTGCGCCCCCAGCCGCACCCATCAGCGGTGAACAGGACCAAGACAACATTATGTATGTGCGCCCCCAGCCGCACCCATCAGCGGTGAACAGGACCAAGACAACATTATGTATGTACGCCCCCAGCCGTACCCATCAGCAGTGAGCAGGACCAAGACAACATTATGTATGTGCGCCCCCAGCCGTACCCATCAGCGGTGAGCAGGACCAAGACAACATTATGTATGTGCGCCCCCAGCCGGACCCATCAGCGGTGAGCAGGACCAAGACAACATTATGTATGTGTGCCCCCAGCCGCACCCATCAGCAGTGAGCAGGACCAAGACAACATTATGTATGTGCGCCCCCAGCCGCACCCATCAGCGGTGAACAGGACCAAGACAGCATTATGTATGTGCGCCCCCAGCCGCACCCATGAGCGATGAACCAAGACAACATTATCTATGTGCGCCCCCACCCGCACCCATCAGCGGTGAGCAGGACTAAGACAACATTATGTATGTGCGCCCCCAGCCGCACCCATCAGCGGTGAACAGGACCAAGACAACATTATGTATGTGCGCCCCCACCCGCACCCATCACTGGTGAGCAGGACCAAGACAACATTGTGTATGCGCGCCCCCAGCCGCACCCATCAGCAGTGAGCAGGACCAAGACAACATTATGTATGTAGGCCCCCAGCCGCACCCATCAGCGGTGAGCAGGACCAAGACAACATTATGTATGTAGGCCCCCAGCCGCACCCATCAGCGGTGAGCAGGACCAAGACAACATTATGTATGTACGCCCCCAGCCGCACCCATCAGCAGTGAGCAGGACCAAGACAACATTATGTATGTGCGCCCCCAGCCGAACCCATCAGCGGTGAGCAGGACCAAGACAACATTATGTATGTGCGCCCCCAGCCGTACCCATCAGCGGTGAGCAGGACCAAGACAACATTATGTATGTGCGCCCCCAGCCACACCCATCAGCGGTGAGCAGGACCAAGACAGCATTATGTATGTGCGCCCCATGCCGTACCCATCAGCGGTGAGCAGGACCAAGACAACATTATGTATGTGCGCCCCCAGCCGTACCCATCAGTAGTGAGCAGGACCAAGACAACATTATGTATGTGCGCCCCTAGACACACCCATCAGCGGTGAGCAGGACCAAGACAACATTATGTATGTGCGCCCCCAGCAGTACCCATCAGCAGTGAGCAGGACCAAGACAACATTATGTATGTGCACCCCCAGCCGTACCCATCAGCGGTGAACAGGACCAAGACAACATTATGTATGTGCACCCCCAGCCGCTCCCATCAGCAGTGAACAGGACCAAGACAACATTATGTATGTACGCCCCCAGCCGCACCCATCAGCGGTGAGCAGGACCAAGACAACATTATGTATGTGCGCCCCCAGCCGGACCCATCAGCGGTGAGCAGGACCAAGACAACATTATGTATGTGCGCCCCCAGCCGCAACCATCAGCGGTGAGCAGGACCAAGACAACATTATGTATGTGCGCCCCCAGCCGCACCCATCAGCGGTGAGCAGGACCAAGACAACGTTATGTATGTACGCCCCCAGCCGCACCCATCAGTGGTGAGCAGGACCAAGACAACATTGTGTATGTGCGCCCCCAGCCGGACCCATCAGCGGTGAGCAGGACCAAGACAACATTATGCATGTATGCCCCCAGCCGCACCCATCAGCGGTGAGCAGGACCAAGACAACATTATGTATGTGCGCCCCCAGCCGCACCCATCAGCGATGAGCAGGACCAAGACAACATTATGTATGTACGCCCCCAGCCGGACCCATCAGCGGTGAGCAGGACCAAGACAACATTATGTATGTACGCCCCCAGCCGCACCCATCAGCGGTGAGCAGGACCAAGACAACATTATGTATGTGCACCCCCAGCCGTACCCATCAGCGGTGAGCAGGACCAAGACAACATTATGTATGTGCGCCCCCAGCCGCACCCATCAGCGGTGAGCAGGACCAAGACAGCATTATGTATGTGCGCCCCCAGCCGGACCCATCAGCGGTAAGCAGGACCAAGAAAACATTATGTATGTGCGCCCCCAGCCGCACCCATCAGCAGTGAACAGGACCAAGACAACATTATGTATGTGCGCTCCCAGCCGGACCCATCAGCGGTGAACAGGACCAAGACAACATTATGTATGTGCGCCCCCAGCCGCACCCATCAGTGGTGAACAGGACCAAGACAACATTATGTATGTGCGCCCCCAGCCGTACCCATCAGCGGTGAGCAGGACCAAGACAACATTATGTATGTGCGCCCCCAGCCGCACCCATCAGTGGTGAACAAGACCAAGACAACATTATGTATGTGCGCCCCCAGCCGTACCCATCAGCGGTGAGCAGGACCAAGACAACATTATGTATGTGCGCCCCCAGCCGCACCCATCAGCCGTGAGCAGGACGAAGACAACATTATGTATGTGCGCCCCCAGCCGGACCCATCAGCGATGAGCAGGACCAAGACAACATTATGTATGTGCGCCCCCAGCCGCACCCATCAGCTGTGAACAGGACCAAGACAGCATTATGTATGTACGCCCCATGCCGTACCCATCAGCGGTGAGCAGGACCAAGACAACATTATGTATGTACGCCCCATGCCGTACCCATCAGCGGTGAGCAGGACCAAGACAACATTATGTATGTGCGCCCCCAGCCGCACCCATCAGCCGTGAGCAGGACGAAGACAACATTATGTATGTGCGCCCCCAGCCGGACCCATCAGCGATGAGCAGGACCAAGACAACATTATGTATGTGCGCCCCCAGCCGTACCCATCAGCAGTGAGCAGGACCAAGACAACATTATGTATGTGCGCCCCCAGCCGCACCCATCAGCGGTGAGCAGGACCAAGACAACATTATGTATGTACGCCCCCAGCCGCACCCATCAGCGGTGAGCAGGACCAAGACAACATTGTGTATGTGCGCCCCCAGCCGCACCCATCAGCGGTGAGCAGGACCAAGACAACATTATGTATGTGCGCCCCCAGCCGCACCCATCAGCGGTGAGCAGGACCAAGACAACATTGTGTATGTGCGCCCCCAGCCGCACCCATCAGCGGTGAGCAGGACCAAGACAACATTATGTATGTGCGCCCCCAGCCACACCCATCAGCGGTGAGCAGGACCAAGACAACATTATGTATGTGCGCCCCCAGCCGCACCCATCAGCGGTGAGCAGGACCAAGACAACATTATGTATGTACGCCCCCAGCCGTACCCATCAGCGGTGAGCAGGACCAAGACAACATTATGTATGTACGCCCCCAGCCGGACCAATTAGCGGTTCGCAGGACCAAGACAACATTATGTATGTACGCCCCCAGCCGGACCAATTAGCGGTTCGCAGGACCAAGACAACATTATGTATGTGCGCCCCCAGCCGCACCCATCAGCGGTGAACAGGACCAAGACAACATTATGTATGTGCGCCCCCAGCCGCACCCATCAGCAGTGAGCAGGACCAAGACAACATTATGTATGTGCGCCCCCAGCCGCACCCATCAGCAGTGAACAGGACCAAGACAACATTATGTATGTACGCCCCCAGCCGCACCCATCAGTGGTGAGCAGGACCAAGACAACATTATGTATGTGCGCCCCCAGCCGCACCCATCAGCGGTGAACAGGACCAAGACAACATTATGTATGTACGCCCCCAGCCGCACCCATCAGTGGTGAGCAGGACCAAGACAACATTGTGTATGTGCGCCCCCAGCCGCACCCATCAGCGGTGAGCAGGACCAAGACAACATTATGTATGTGCGCCCCCAGCCGTACCCATCAGCGGTGAGCAGGACCAAGACAGCATTATGTATGTGCGCCCCCAGCCGTACCCATCAGCCGTGAGCAGGACCAAGACAACATTATGTATGTGCGCCCGCAGCCGCACCCATCAGCAGTGAGCAGGACCAACACAACATTATGTATGTGCGCCCCCAGCCGCACCCATCAGCGGTGAGCAGGACCAAGACAACATTATGTATGTGCGCCCCCAGCCGGACCCATCAGCGGTAAGCAGGACCAAGACAACATTATGTATGTACGCCCCTAGACACACCCATCAGCGGTGAACAGGACCAAGACAACATTATGTATGTGCGCCTCCAACCGCACCCATCAGCGGTAAGCAGGACCAAGACAGCATTATGTATGTGCACCCCCAGCCGTACCCATCAGTGGTGAGCAGGACCAAGACAACATTATGTATGTACGCCCCCAGCCGGACCCATCAGTGGTGAGCAGGACCAAGACAACATTATGTATGTGCGCCCCCAGCCGCACCCATCAGCAGTGAGCAGGACCAAGACAACATTATGTATGTGCGCCCCCAGCCGTACCCATCAGCAGTGAGCAGGACCAAGACAACATTATGTATGTGCGCCCCCAGCCGCACCCATCAGCGGTGAGCAGGACCAAGACAACATTATGTATGTGCGCCCCCAGCCGCACCCATCAGCGGTGAACAGGACCAAGACAACATTATGTATGTGCGCCCCCAGCCGGACCCATCAGCAGTGAGCAGGACCAAGACAGCATTATGTATGTACGCCCCCAGCCGCACCCATCAGCGGTGAGCAGGACCAAGACAACATTATGTATGTGCGCCCCATGCCGTACCCATCAGCGGTGAACAGGACCAAGACAACATTATGTATGTGCGCCCCCAGCCGTACCCATCAGCAGTGAGCAGGACCAAGACAACATTATGTATGTGCGCCCCCAGCCGTACCCATCAGCGGTGAACAGGACCAAGACAACATTATGTATGTGCGCCCCCAGCCACACCCATCAGTGGTGAGCAGGACCAAGACAACATTATGTATGTGCGCCCCCAGCCGGACCCATCAGTGGTGAACAGGACCAAGACAACATTATGTATGTGCGCCCCCAGCCGCACCCATCAGCGGTGAACAGGACCAAGACAACATTATGTATGTACGCCCCCAGCCGTACCCCTCAGTGGTGAGCAGGACCAAGACAACATTATGTATGTGCGCCCCCAGCCGGACCCATCAGTGGTGAACAGGACCAAGACAACATTATGTATGTGCGCCCCCAGCCGCACCCATCAGCGGTGAACAGGACCAAGACAACATTATGTATGTGCGCCCCCAGCCGCACCCCTCAGCGGTGAGCAGGACCAAGACAACATTATGTATGTGCGCCCCCAGCCGCACCCATCAGCGGTGAACAGGACCAAGACAACATTATGTATGTGCGCCCCCAGCCGCACCCATCAGCGGTGAACAGGACCAAGACAACATTATGTATGTGCGCCCCCAGCCGCACCCATCAGCGGTGAACAGGACCAAGACAACATTATGTATGTACGCCCCCAGCCGCACCCATCAGCGGTGAACAGGACCAAGACAACATTATGTATGTGCGCCCCCAGCCGCACCCATCAGTGGTGAACAGGACCAAGACAACATTATGTATGTGCGCCCCCAGCCGCACCCATCAGCGGTGAACAGGACCAAGACAGCATTATGTATGTGCGCCCCCAGCCGTACCCATCAGCAGTGAGCAGGACCAAGACAACATTATGTATGTACGCCCCCAGCCGTACCCATCAGCAGTGAACAGGACCAAGACAACATTATGTATGTGCGCCCCCAGCCGTACCCATCAGCAGTGAGCAGGATCAAGACAACATTATGTATGTGCGCCCCCAGCCGCACCCATCAGCGGTGAGCAGGACCAAGACAACATTATGTATGTGCGCCCCCAGCCGCACCCATCAGCGATGAGAAGGACCAAGACAACATTATGCATGTATGCCCCCAGCCGTACCCCTCAGTGGTGAGCAGGACCAAGACAACATTATGTATGTGCGCCCCCAGCCGTACCCATCAGCAGTGAACAGGACCAAGACAACATTATGTATGTGCGCCCCCAACGGCACCCATCAGCGGTGAGCAGGACCAAGACAACATTATGTATGTGCGCCCCCAGCCGGACCCATCAGCAGTGAACAGGACCAAGACAACATTATGTATGTGCGCCCCCAGCCATACCCATCAGCGGTGAACAGGACCAAGACAACATTATGTATGTACGCCCCCAGCCGGACCCATCAGCGGTGAGCAGGACCAAGACAACATCATGTATGTGCGCCACCAGCCGTACCCATCAGCAGTGAACAGGACCAAGACAACATTATGTATGTGCGCCCCCAGCCACACCCATCAGCGGTGAGCAGGACCAAGACAACATTATGTATGTGCGCCCCCAGCCGCACCCATCAGCGGTGAGCAGGACCAAAACAACATTATGTATGTGCGCCCCCAGCCGTACCCATCAGCAGTGAGCAGGACCAAGACAACATTATGTATGTGCGCCCCCCGCCGGACCCATCAGCAGTGAGCAGGACCAAGACAACATTATGTATGTGCGCCCCCAGCCGTACCCATCAGCGGTGATCAGGACCAAGACAACATTATGTATGTGCGCCCCCAGCCGGACCCATCAGCGGTGAGCAGGACCAAGACAACATTATGTATGTGCGCCCCCAGCCGCACCCATCAGTGGTGAGCAGGACCAAGACAATATTATGTATGTGCGCCCCCAGCCGCACCCATCAGTGGTGAACAGGACCAAGACAACATTATGTATGTGCGCCCCCAGCCGCACCCATCAGTGGTGAACAGGACCAAGACAACATTATGTATGTGCGCCCCCAGCCGTACCCATCAGCAGTGAGCAGGACCAAGACAACATTATGTATGTGCGCCCCCAGCCGTACCCATCAGCGGTGATCAGGACCAAGACAACATTATGTATGTGCGCCCCCAGCCGGACCCATCAGCGGTGAGCAGGACCAAGACAACATTATGTATGTGCGCCCCCAGCCGCACCCATCAGTGGTGAGCAGGACCAAGACAATATTATGTATGTGCGCCCCCAGCCGCACCCATCAGTGGTGAACAGGACCAAGACAACATTATGTATGTGCGCCCCCAGCCGCACCCATCAGTGGTGAACAGGACCAAGACAACATTATGTATGTGCGCCCCCAGCCGTACCCATCAGCAGTGAGCAGGACCAAGACAACATTATGTATGTGCGCCCCCAGCCGTACCCATCAGCAGTGAGCAGGACCAAGACAACATTATGTATGTACGCCCCCAGCCGCACCCATCAGCAGTGAGCAGGACCAAGACAACATTATCTATGTGCGCCCCCAGCCGGACCCATCAGCGGTGAGCAGGACCAAGACAACATTATGTATGTACGCACCCAGGCGCGGTGAGCAGGACCAAGACAACATTATGTATGTGCGCCCCCAGCCGCACCCATCAGCGGTGAGCAGGACCAAGACAGCATTATGTATGTGCGCCCCCAGCCGGACCCATCAGCGGTGAGCAGGACCAAGACAACATTATGTATGTGTGCCCCCAGCCGCACCCATCAGCGATGAACCAAGACCTCCCCTTCTTCTGCAGAATGATGAATGGCATTGACACAATACTCACATATGTGGACTGAGTTCATAAAAGTTGCGGTTCCTGTATTCCTCCACTTTGTCCGGCGTGTAAATGGGCAGCGCCCTGTAGGGGTTGACAGATACCACCACGCTTCCTATGTAGGTCTGTGGGTAAAGAGACACAGTGGTGTTACAGATACAGAAGGATGAAGCACTGGTCCGTTATACGGGGCTGAAGATGGCAGTAGGAGACTCATCCATCGGCAGGTTCATCAGTCGTCACGCATTTCCCGCTAAATACGGCTTTGATTCAGTTCTCTCTTTCGCTAACAAGGACGGTCTATGAAGAGAACTTCACATGGGGCTATTATCTACACAATTCTCGCAGAAACCTTGAATTTGGGCGATAATCATCCCATGTACAAGCGGCCGGCGCGCTGAGCCACAAACCTCTCACTTGTTGAAGTCACTTGGTTTTTAGCAGAACTGAAGACCAAGCGACTGTCGGGCCGAGTCAACAGCAACCGCTCAGTAATGGAGCGACTCCTGTGTGCAGTGAATGGAGTTGGGTGGAACGATGTCTGGCCGCCGCGCCTCCATTCGCTCCCAGGAGTCGTCCGTGGGATGGCTGTTAGCACCCGGCAGTCCCCCATGTAGAGGGACCTTTAGGGTTGTCCCAGGAATTATAATTTCTGAGGTCAAAACAGGAAGTCTAATTGATTTCACTGCGCACAAAGCTGCCTACCAGACTTCCTTCTTTGACCCCACGGCACTGACAGAAGGCCCGGTGATCAGCTATTGATGACCTATCCCGAGGACAGGAACATGGTATACTTCTCATGGTTCTGTATGTGTGCCTATATGTAGATGATAACGGGTCACATCCGCTACCGCTTGCAAGATCGGACATTGATAGAAGCTTTATAGGCTGTTCTCTTAATTAAGAGACCTCAGCATATAAGTTCCATTCCTCAGCTTCGTTATGTGTTGGCATCTTCCCTCCCACAAGTTAATATCTGCTTGGCATCCATCCCAAGTCCATTACATTGTTTACAAGTATAAGTATTTCCCAGATTAAGTTGCTAATTAAATCCCTCTCACTTGTGTAGTGACCCGGCCCATCATCCTGGTCCCCTCCATAAATGTCATACATCTATGTCCTGTGTTGATGCAAACCCGTCTTGTTATTTCCAGTATGTGTGTTGCATAGCTGCGGCGCTTGAAGGGTTAACCTTTAATAAAATCCAAAGCCTGCATGTAAATGTATCAGTTATGTCCTGTCATGTGGTGTGATAGAGTTTATAAATGTGGGTGATTGAGAGCGAGACAGGGTCCATGTCCTCAGGAGTGTTGCTGTGCAGGAGGTCCAGACATATGGAGGCACCTTCAGTCCTCACGTGCTGAAGAGGGAAGAGGAGGAGAGATTTCCTGTACTTCTTGTAAGCTGGATGCAAGAAGAGTGAGCTTGGGGAGAGAAAGCTTCTGAGTTCTACTCTGTGTTTCTTGAAGACCAGTGCAGAGTCTGTCTGAGGTTTGGATCACCGCGTAGAGGTACACTCTTTATTTGTCACAGCCACGCATCGCCAAGGCTGGGTGGAGGTACTACAAGTTAATCTCTGTTCACACACGTGTGTCTCTGAGTCTAGAAGAGCCGTGTGGAGATGCTGCAAGTCAATAATCTCTGTTCATCTACCTGCACTGTGAAGTCTTCTATTGAACTGCCTTGTATTGTTTCACTTACTATTATTCCATCAAGTTTATGCCGGCTCTGACCGTTCCCAGAGACCCGTGGTACTAAAGAACTGTTTGTGGCTTCATTGCTTATCCGCTGAGGGTCATACCAACATATGCAGAAACGGTGGTGTCACCCATGACAACTCCTGTTATCCAGTATACTGGGCATTCCCTATCCTAGGGGTGCCCAAGGTGGCCTGCAGTGATACTCTGGCCTTGGCCACGTGTGTCCCTCCGGGATGGAGCCTGGTAAGTGCCAGCATGACACATCAGCACTATAGCCCCAGCTCCCCACGTATGCCAGGTGGCCGGGGTCTCCCCATGGAATGCTGCACTTGTAGATTTAGAGAGGTAGATTACCCACCTTGGTGCATCCATACAGTGTGACGGGGGTGCCCTCAACCAAGGAGCCATTCAGAGGCAAATACTGTTTATTCTTTATACAATATTCCCGCCCATGCCTTTTCTTCTCTTAAGGTATGGAAAGCCCCTCTAAGAAACTTAATTTGAAACAAACAATTGAATACCACAATACCTGCCAGGGTCATTTTAATACCCAAGTGGGCCCAGTGCCCCTGCCTCCTTGTACTATTACTCTGCCCCCTCCACTTTAACCCCACCCCTTTGCCCCCAAACTAAGGGTACTCCAGTAGTTGGAGGGGACCAGCCACTTGGGATCCTTGTCCATTATCGTCTGGCCTGTTGTCAGTGCCGCAGGCCAGAGGTCGCCAGGAGGGCTCCGGGCAGGAGATGGGACGCCGGCTTCACTCTCATTGAAATCAATGACTATAAAGAAGAGCAGGAAGTGTATTCGAAGCGCGGTGCTCTCACTTCCTGCCCTGACCACCAATGACGACGCCCATCACGCTAAGCTGTAATCGGACCAAACAATCAACTGATGAAAGGGGATTCTGAGAGGCAGGTCCTGTCAATTAACTACTGATGCCCCTTCCTGAGGACATTGAAAATACGCAGAATACCCCTTAAACATTCATAATCCTCTAACCCAAGACCAGCAGACTACAGGCACTCCCTCGCCCCCCACTCCCCATCCAGCAGGTAAGTGGCCGCAGCGGTCACATGCTTCAACAGGTACATGACCTCCTGGAAGTGAGCGGAGCTAGTGTTAGAAAGTTGGCCAATGGCCAGTAGTCTGACTGACAGAGAATTAGACGGCGTGCAAAGTGCATGGTAGTCAGTTACGTGGCAGCATTCACAACACCCCAGTTATTCTGAAAGAGACTACGGAGCAAGAAGAGCCGTGGCACCATTTCTGATCCGTGCCGCCGGCCTGTAACCCGGTCCATCTGATCAGTTCTGCTCCCTGCAGTAAAAGCATGCAGTTCGTAAAAGTCTAGTTCCTTGCTGCTGAGTATTACCGCTCGCCGACCCTGCCATCGCCTCTTCTACAGCCATCTGGGGCTAATAGTTGTTGGAGGGACCAGACACTGAGTTTTGAACCCCTTCTAAGTCCTTGGATGTACCCAAATGACAAGACCACCCAACAACATGCCATCACTTTATGAAATGGGAGTAACCCATTAAACATGAAGCACAAATAGACACTCTCCTACAAAAAGTAATTGGACCCCTGAGCAGGAACCCAAGGTAGCATTTATTTCCATATGTTACTCCCTAGTGGGGCTGCTTTGCTCTGATGACATCAGATATACTTCAGCTGGTATTCCCCTCCATTCCTCCTGCAAACATCTGGCGAGTTCTCTCAACGATGGATGATGGTCATACTTCCTGACCATACATTGCAGCTTGCCCCAAAGATGTTGAGTAGGTTCAGGTCGGGACTCTATGCATACTGTGGATGCATAGCGTCCCAACCATCCATATCTTCTATTAATGAAGTCTAGAATGTCAGGGTTCACCTCCGTGTTCATGGTTCTCAACAGACCGAGACCACGCCACGTAAAATATCCCCAGAACATACCGGAACCTCTGCCATACCAGACTGTTGACACAACATGCTGAAGGCATCCCCCAGGCTCATTTGGTTTTTTTTCTGCACAAGTGGGCACTGGGGCCGGGTATCTATCCAGTTGTGCCCTGAAGTCCAATGGGTGCCCCCTTCATTACAGGCCGAGCCGTGGGTCCTGTAAGCAGATTAGGGCCACAATGGGGGTCTTGCTGAACACAGAACTAGTGCTATAATATTTATGATTCGTCTCCCCAGTTTTTCCTGCTTGAAACAAAGGAAACGGTCATGAGAGGGACGTTTATGAAAAAAATGACATCTTATGTATTTCTCACATGTGAGGTCGGAATGCTCAGCGCACCCCTAGAAGAGTGGGGTGAGGGGTCTAGATTTTACAATGGGGCCATCTGTTGGGGTTCTCCATCGTTTGGCCGCTCGAGGGCTCTACAAGTGGACAATGGGGTCTAAATAACCTTCAAGCTTCTGTTCGGAGAGCCCCCAGCTGCTCCTCTCAGTTTGGGCCCCGTAGTGCATACAGACATAATATTAGGGCCACAACAGGTATGTTTCCGAACACAGGACAAACAGGGGGATTCATTTTGGGTGTGAATCCCCAAAAATCCTGTCTTTATAATGACATATTTGCAATTATATGAAATTTTATTTTTTCTCCTCTAAATTGCATAAACTCCTAAAAATAAACTGTGGGGTCCAAATCCCCCGGCCCCCTCAGTGAGTACATTCAGGGGTGTAGTTTATAGAGTGGGGTCATTGGTGGGGTCTCTATCACTCGGACACCCATGAGCCTCTGTAATCTTGGCCCGGTGCAGGAAAACAAAGGGTTCATCAGAATGTTGGTAATTAATGTTAGATTGGTGCGTCTCCTAGATGGTTAAAAAGCCAGGAAGTTTTTCAAACACTCGCACATTTGTTGCTTCCTCTGCTGCTTTCGGTAAAATGAAACTCGAGGCTTTTCCCTGGATGAGGCGCTGCGGGTATTCCTGGCGGGATGTCCGAGTTGCGCTGGAGCCAATCCCCCCACGCTGTATGTTATATACCTGTATATACCTGCATACGGCACCCTGAGGATACCACTACATATCAGCTGCAGATGAGGCTTCATGGGACAACCTACCCGTTCAGTCAGTAGCAGGATAAAGCTCCCGGCTGTATTTGGGGGGCCGTGCCGCACGCACCGACAGTCCGCCCAGCGCCTGTACATGAGATGATAAGGGGAATCCAAAGCCTTGTGCCACCGGCCAGAAGCACTAGAAACGAAGTCATGGCGCTGATAGGACAGGCTCTGCTACATGACATGCGCGGCACAGACACGGCTCTGCTACATGACAGGCGCGGCAGAGACACGGCTCTGCTACATGACAGGCGCGGCAGAGACACGGCTCTGCTACATGACAGGCGCGGCAGAGACACGGCTCTGCTACATGACAGGCGCGGCAGAGACACGGCTCTGCTACATGACAGGCGCGGCAGAGACACGGCTCTGCTACATGACAGGCGCGGCAGAGACACGGCTCTGCTACATGACAGGCGCGGCAGAGACACGGCTCTGCTACATGACATGCGTGGCAGACACGGCTCTGCTACATGACATACATCCATGCTGACTATACACATTACACACACACAGCTATACTACATCCATCTTGATCCTCACATAGGACAAACACAGCTTAGCTCCTCCCACACCAGTGACATCAGCAGAGGTTCTTTAGCCTGCCGGATCTCTGAGGTGACGGTAGGTCGGTGTCTTCTGTCAGGACCACTGAGTTGCGTCTGAGATAATAATGGCTGAGTTGTATTCTCATTGTGTTATTTTTGTACTCCCCTTCCAAGAGCCCTCACTGTGTTGTTCTTCCGTCGGTCAGGCTCTGTGTTTCATATATCATATAGGACCTGCGATGATGTCACACGGGACGGAGCAGGAGAAGAACCCGCACATAGTACTTTATACAAACGGCAGAAAAGCTCCTCCCACAGCAGTGACGTCACCACAGGTCATTTAGCTCACCAGGTCTCTGTGGCGGCAGTAGGTCAGTGTCTCCTGGCAGGACCGCCGAGTTGTGTCTTCTGAGATAAGACATGCTCATTTAATATTAACATGGATCAACCGCCTTGTTGATCCAGAGGAAGGCAAAAAAAACCAAGGGGCCAAAGCCAACTAGCCCTTCCAGGGGGAAAATTCCTTCCAGACTCCCTAATGGCAGTCAGAATAATCCCTGGACCAACCTCTGATAGTTCCTCCCTGCCTGTAGACCCCGATCACCAACCCTCCGGTCAACTAATGTCTATATCCTGTAATATCATAGAAAGACATCTAGTCCCTCTTACACTCCTCTATGGATCCTGCCATCACCACTTCCTCAGGCAGAGAGTTCCACAGTCTCACTGCTCTTACAGTAAAGAACCCCCTTCTGTGTTGGTGATGAAACCTGCTTTCTTCTAGACGTAGCGGATGTCCTCTTGTTACCGTCGCAGTCCTGGGTATAAACAGATCTTGGGAGAGATCCTTGTATTGTCCCCTCATGTACTTATACATGGTTATTTGGTCGCCCCTTAACCTTCTTTTTTCTAGAGTAAATAGTCCCAATTTTGGATAGCCTCTCTGGGTATTCCAGTCCCGTCATTCCATGTATTAGTTTAGTTGCCCTTCTTTGAACCCCCTCAAGCACTGTGACATCTTTCCTGAGCACCGGTGACCAGAACTGTGTGCAGTATTCCATGTGAGGCCTGACAAGTGCCTTATAGTGGGAGGATAATGTTCTCGCCCCTCGCCCCTATACCTCTTTTACTGCACCCCAAGACTTTATTAGCTTTTGCAGCAGCTGCCTGGCATTGGTTGCTCCAGTTTAGTCTATTATCCACTAATACCCCCAGATCCTTTTCCCTAGCAGTACCCCATTTAGTGTATATTGGTGACATCCGTTTCTCCTACCCATGTGCATAACCTTACATTTATACACATTGAACTTCATTCACCATCACACCCCCACCCCCCAAGCCCCCGGCTTATCCAGGTCCGTTTGTAGCCGCACGTTGTCCTCCGTTGCATTAATTATATTGTATAATTTTGTATCATCTGCAGATACTGATATTTTACTGTGCAGCCCCTCTATCAGGTCATTGGTAAATATATGGAACAGAATGGGGCCTAATACTGAACTCTGTGGCCCCCCACTAGTGACTGTGGTCCAATCAGAGCATGAACTGTTTATTACCACCCTCTGTCTTCTATCTCTGAGCCAATTCTTTACCCAATTACACACGTTTTCACCCAATCCGAGCTTCTCATTTTGTATATCAGCCTATTATGTGGCACGGTGTCAAAGGCTTTAGTCCAGATATACGAGATCAATAGATTCTCCCAGGTCCAGCTTAGAGCTTACTTCATCATAGAGGCTGATCAGATTGGTCTGACATGATCGCCCCCTCATGAACCCGTGCTTGTGAGGAGTTATTCCGTTGTTCTCCTTGAGGTACTCATCGATGGCGTCTCTCAGAATCCCCTCGAGTATATTTCCAGTTACTAAAGTGAGACTTACCGGCCTGTAGTTACCAGGCTCACTTTTGGTCCCCTTTTTGTATATTGTAACCACATTGGCAATGCGCCAATCCAATAGTACAACCCCGGTCTCTGTGGTGTGCCTAAATATAAGAAATAGCGGCCTAGCTATGACATCACTTAGTTCCCTTAGAACGTTTGGGTGTATTCCATCTGGGTCCGGCGATTTGTCCATTTTAATCCTCTTAAGGGCGCCTACCCACTGGCGTTGCCGATTTTCGTGCGTGAAAAACGCAGCGTTTTTCGCACCTTTTTCGCGGCGTTTTTCGTTAATTTCCATTGACAATCATGGGTGCATTAAGAGAAAAATAAGGAGACATATGCAACTGACAGTTCCTATGTGAAAAATTGCAACGAAACGAAAAAAAAAAACCAAATGGACAAGAACACATTCTATGCTAATTGCTCTTCAGAAAAAACGCAACACTCAATTTAGCATCGCAGGAAGAAAAAAAAAAAAAAAAAAAAAAAAAAAATCGCCAGTGGGTAGGCACCCTTAACCGATTCTGCACTATATGTAGATAACACAGGCCCACCATTTAAAATAGTCACAGCTCACCTCCTCCTCCTCCCTGCACACTGACCATAAAGCCTAATACTAGTCTGACGCTTCCTGATCTGTAGAGGAAGCTTTACAGCAGTCATCTCACTGACATCACAGGCAGGATTACACTGAGTGGTGACACCTATATATAGATAACACAGTGTAAAGGCACCCTATAGAGCAGTGATGGAAAACCTTTTAGAGACCGAGTGCCCAAACTGCAACCCTAAACCCACCTATTTGTCGCAAAGCGCCAACACGCCAGTGGGCGGGGCTTATCACCACGTATGATTTTACTTCTGTCGTTCTAAAAAGGACAGGGCCGCCTCAAAATAGATAGTGTGCAGATTTTGGCTGCTTTTGGAGGCGGATATTGCTGTGGAATTGGACTAGAAAATTTCTACTAATGACATTCTGCAGCATCTCCGCCTCGTGTAAACATATCCCAGCAGTCATAGTGACCTCCCCCAGAGCGGCCCCAGCAGTAATAGTGCCCCCACCCCCCAGAGCAGCCCCAGCAGTAAGGGTGACCCCCCAGAGCTGCTTCAGCAGTAATACTGACATCCCACAGCGGCCCACAGGATAATAGTGACATCCCACAGCGGCCCACAGAATAATAGTGACATCCCACAGCGGCCGACAGAATAATAGTGACATCCCAGAGCGGCCCCCAGTATAATAGTGACATCCCACAGCGGCCCCCAGAATAATAGTGACATCCCACAGCGGCCGACAGAATAATAGTGACATCCCACAGCGGCCCCCAGTATAATAGTGACATCCCACAGCGGCCCCCACAATAATAGTGACATCCCACAGCGGCCCCCACAATAATAGTGACATCCCACAGCGGCCCCCAGTATAATAGTGACATCCCACAGCGGCCCCCAGTATAATAGTGACATCCCACAGCGGCCCCCAGTATAATAGTGACATCCCACAGCGGCCCCCAGTATAATAGTGACATCCCACAGCGGCCCCCAGTATAATAGTGACATCCCACAGCGGCCCCCAGTATAATAGTGACATCCCACAGCGGCCCCCAGTATAATAGTGACATCCCACAGCGGCCCCCAGTATAATAGTGACATCCCACAGCGGCCGCCAGTATAATAGTGACATCCCACAGCGGCCCCCAGTATAATAGTGACATCCCACAGCGGCCCCCAGTATAATAGTGATATCCCACAGCGGCCCCCAGTATAATAGTGACATCACACAGCGGCCCCCAGTATAATAGTGACATCCGACAGCGGCCCCCAGTATAATAGTGACATCCGACAGCGGCCCCCAGTATAATAGTGACATCCCACAGCGGCCCCCAGTATAATAGTGACATCCCACAGCGGCCCCCAGTATAATAGTGACATCCCACAGCGGCCCCCAGTATAATAGTGACATCCCACAGCGGCCCCCAGTATAATAGTGACATCCCACAGCGGCCCCCAGTATAATAGTGACATCCCACAGCGGCCCCCAGTATAATAGTGACATCCCACAGCGGCCCCCAGTATAATAGTGACATCCCACAGCGGCCCCCAGTATAATAGTGACATCCCACAGCGGCCCCCAGTATAATAGTGACATCCCACAGCGGCCCCCAGTATAATAGTGACATCCCACAGCGGCCCCCAGTATAATAGTGACATCCCACAGCGGCCCCCAGTATAATAGTGACATCCCACAGCGGCCCCCAGTATAATAGTGACATCCCACAGCGGCCCCCAGTATAATAGTGACATCCCACAGCGGCCCCCAGTATAATAGTGACATCCCACAGCGGCCCCCAGTATAATAGTGACATCCCACAGCGGCCCCCAGTATAATAGTGACATCCCACAGCGGCCCCCAGTATAATAGTGACATCCCACAGCGGCCCCCAGTATAATAGTGACATCCCACAGCGGCCGCCAGTATAATAGTGACATCCCACAGCGGCCCCCAGTATAATAGTGACATCCCACAGCGGCCCCCAGTATAATAGTGACATCCCACAGCGGCCCCCAGTATAATAGTGATATCACACAGCGGCCCCCAGTATAATAGTGACATCCGACAGCGGCCCCCAGTATAATAGTGACATCCGACAGCGGCCCCCAGTATAATAGTGACATCCCACAGCGGCCCCCAGTATAATAGTGACATCCCACAGCCCCCCCCAGTATAATAGTGACATCCCACAGCGGCCCCCAGTATAATAGTGACATCCCACAGCGGCCCCCAGTATAATAGTGACATCCCACAGCGGCCCCCAGTATAATAGTGACATCCCACAGCGGCCCCCAGTATAATAGTGACACCCCACAGCGGCCCCCAGTATAATAGTGACATCCCACAGCCCCCCCCAGTATAATAGTGACATCCCACAGCGGCCCCCAGTATAATAGTGACATCCCACAGCAGCCCCCAGTATAATAGTGACATCCCACAGAGGCCCCCAGTATAATAGTGACATCCCACAGCGGCCCCCAGTATAATAGTGACATCCCACAGCGGCCCCCAGTATGATAGTGACATCCCACAGAGGCCCCCAGTATAATAGTGACATCCCACAGCGGCCCCCAGTATAATAGTGACATCCCACAGCGGCCCCCAGTATAATAGTGACATCCCACAGCGGCCCCCAGTATAATAGTGACATCCCACAGCGGCCCTCAGTATAATAGTGACATCCCACAGCGGCCCCCAGTATAATAGTGACATCCCAGAGCGGCCCCCAGTATAATAGTGACATCCCACAGCGGCCCCCAGTATAATAGTGACATCCCACAGCGGCCCTCAGTATAATAGTGACATCCCACAGCGGCCCCCAGTATAATAGTGACATCCCACAGCGGCCCCCAGTATAATAGTGACATCTGACAGCGGCCCCCAGTATAATAGTGACATCCCACAGCGGCCCCCAGTATAATAGTGACATCCCACAGCGGCCCTCAGTATAATAGTGACATCCTACAGCGGCCCCCAGTATAATAGTGACATCCCACAGCGGCCCCCAGTATAATAGTGACATCCCACAGCGGCCCCCAGTATAATAGTGACATCCCACAGCGGCCCCCAGTATAATAGTGACATCCCACAGCGGCCCCCAGTATAATAGTGACATCCCACAGCGGCCCCCAGTATAATAGTGACATCCCACAGCGGCCCTCAGTATAATAGTGACATCCCACAGCGGCCCCCAGTATAATAGTGACATCCCAGAGCGGCCCCCAGTATAATAGTGACATCCCACAGCGGCCCCCAGTATAATAGTGATATCCCACAGCGGCCGCCAGTATAATAGTGACATCCCACAGCGGCCCCCAGTATAATAGTGACATCCCACAGCGGCCCCCAGTATAATAGTGACATCCCACAGCGGCCCCCAGTATAATAGTGATATCCCACAGCGGCCCCCAGTATAATAGTGACATCCCAGAGCGGCCCCCAGTATAATAGTGACATCCCACAGCGGCCCCCAGTATAATAGTGACATCCCACAGCGGCCCTCAGTATAATAGTGATATCCCACAGCGGCCCCCAGTATAATAGTGACATCCCACAGCGGCCCCCAGTATAATAGTGACATCCCACAGCGGCCCCCAGTATAATAGTGACATCCCACAGCGGCCCCCTGTATAATTGTGACATCCCACAGCGGCCCCCAGTATAATAGTGACATCCCACAGCGGCCCCAGTATAATAGTGACATCCCACAGCGGCCCCCAGTATAATAGTGACATCCCACAGCGGCCCCCAGTATAATAGTGACATCCCACAGCGGCCCCCAGTATAATAGTGATATCCCACAGCGGCCCCCAGTATAATAGTGACATCCCAGAGCGGCCCCCAGTATAATAGTGACATCCCACAGCGGCCCCCAGTATAATAGTGACATCCCACAGCGGCCCTCAGTATAATAGTGATATCCCACAGCGGCCCCCAGTATAATAGTGACATCCCACAGCGGCCCCCAGTATAATAGTGACATCCCACAGCGGCCCCCAGTATAATAGTGACATCCCACAGCGGCCCCCTGTATAATTGTGACATCCCACAGCGGCCCCCAGTATAATAGTGACATCCCACAGCGGCCCCAGTATAATAGTGACATCCCACAGCGGCCCCCAGTATAATAGTGACATCCCACAGCGGCCCCCAGTATAATAGTGACATCCCACAGCGGCCCCCAGTATAATAGTGACATCCCACAGCGGCCCCCAGTATAATAGTGACATCCCACAGCGGCCCCCAGTATAATAGTGACATCCCACAGCCTCAGTACTAACAGTGACCCCGTATATTGGCCTCAGTACTAACAGTGACCCCCTATATTGGCCTCAGTACTAACAGTGACCCCCTATATTGGCCTCAGTACTAACAGTGACCCCTATATTGGCCTCAGTACTAACAGTGACCCCCTATATTGGCCTCAGTACTAATAGTGACCCCCTATATTGGCCTCAGTACTAATAGTGACCCCCTATATTGGCCTCAGTACTAATAGTGACCCCCTATATTGGCCTCAGTACTAACAGTGACCCCCTATATTGGCCTCAGTACTAACAGTGACCCCCTATATTGGCCTCAGTACTAACAGTGACCCCCTATATTGGCCTCAGTACTAACAGTGACCCCTATATTGGCCTCAGTACTAACAGTGACCCCCTATATTGGCCTCAGTACTAACAGTGACCCCCTATATTGGCCTCAGTACTAACAGTGACCCCCTATATTGGCCTCAGTACTAACAGTGACCCCCTATATTGGCCTCAGTACTAACAGTGACCCCCTATATTGGCCTCAGTACTAATAGTGACCCCCTATATTGGCCTCAGTACTAATAGTGACCCCCTATATTGGCCTCAGTACTAATAGTGACCTCGTATATTGGCCTTAATTTTAAGTTAGCAATACATAGTTATTAGAGTGCCCCCTTGTTACAATCTTGGGTGTAAATAGGGAATGGAAGAGATCTCTGTACTAACCCCTGATATATTATACATAGTTATTAGAGCGCCCCCTTGTTACAGTCCTGGGTATAATAGATGATGGAGAGATCTCTGTACTGACCCCTGATATATTATACATAGTTATTAGAGCGCCCCCTTGTTACATTCCTGGGTATAATAGATGATGAGAGAGATCTCTGTACTGACCCCTCATATTATACATAGTTATTAGAGCGCCCCCTTGTTACAGTCCTGGGTATAATAGATGATGGGAGAGATCTCTGTACTGACCCCTGATATATTATACATAGTTATTAGAGCGCCCCTTTGTTACAGTTGTGGGTATAATAGATGATGGGAGAGATCTCTGTACTGACCCCTGATATATCTATACATAGTTATTAGAGCGCCCCCTTGTTACAGTCCGGTGTATAATAGATGATGGGAGAGATCTCTGTACTGACCCCTGATATATCTATACATAGTTATTAGAGCGCCCCCCGGTTACAGTCCTGGGTATAATAGATGATGGGAGAGATCTCTGTACTGACCTCGGATATATCTATACATAGATATTAGAGCGCCTCCTTGTTACAGTCCTGGGTATAATAGCTGATGGGGGAGATCTCTGTACTGACCCCTGATATATCTATACATAGTTATTAGAGCGCCCCCTTGTTACAGTCCTGGGTATAATAGATGATGGGAGAGATCTCTGTACTGACCCCTGATATATCTATACATAGTTATTAGAGCGCCCCCTTGTTACAGTCGTGGGTATAATAAATGATGGGAGAGATCTCTGTACTGTCCCCTGATATATCTATACATAGTTATTAGAGCGCCTCCTTGTTACAGTCCTGGGTATAATAGATGATGGGGGAGATCTCTGTACTGACCACTGATATATCTGTACATAGTTATTATAGCTCCCCCTTGTTACACTCCTGGGTATAATAGATGATGGCAGAGATCTCTGTACTGACCCCTGATATATTGTAGATAGTTATTAGAGCACCCCCTTATTACAGTCTTGGGTATAATAGATGATGGCAGAGATCTCTGTACTGACCCCCTGATATATCTATACATAGTTATTAGAGCGCCCCCTTGTTACAGTCCTGTGTATAATAGATGATGGGAGAGATCTCTGTACTGACCCCCTGATATATCTATACATAGTTATTAGAGCGCCCCCTTATTACAGTCCTGTGTATAATAGATGATGCGGGAGATCTCTGTACTGACCCCTGATATATTATACATAGTTATTAGAGCGCCCCCTTGTTACAGTCCTGGGTATAATAGATGATGGCAGAGATCTCTGTACTGACCCCCTGATATATCTATACAAAGTTATTAGAGCGCCCCCTTGTTACAGTCCTGGGTATAATAGATGATGGCAGGGATCTCTGTACTGACCCCCTGATATATCTATACATAGTTATTAGAGCGCCCCCTTGTTACAGATGATGGGGTTTGATAACCTCTCTGGGTATTGTAGTCCGCCCTTTCCATTTATGACTTTAATAATGTACTTACATAAATTTCACTGTGATCAAACCGTTTCTGGAGATTATTGATGAAGGTTTCCTCATTAAGTGGCTCCAGCAGCACCATATCCCCCACACCGATCATGTTGTCCAGCAGTGAGGTCTTACCCTCCATTTTGGACATGGTGCCCTACAAAAAGAAACAAAAACAGAGTTTCACAATTACACACAACAACTCGTCTTCTTACTATTGTGGCGACCGAAAATAGACAAGTAGCGAGTCAGCAGATTACTGTGGCATGTGTGGAATGTGTCTGCTAGCTCATCTAACGCGTCCTGCTCTGAGGGCCACCTTGCTATACTGAACCACCTCTAAGCACCGCAAGGGGGGTCCCATCTGACACATATATGATCTGTCCCACCTATGTGCCATAATGAATTGTTCCACTTCCAGGACTCCCACCTACTTGCCAATCAGCACTCCAGAGGGGAAGATGATGCATGGGACTCTCCATTGTAGATGAAGGAGGTCAAGGTGACCATTTCATAACTCATAGGATGCCTCTCAACTCGTATAATCATTTCTGGGGTGCCAAACAGGTCAAGAGAATTTATTCTATTATATAGGAGGCAATACATGACTATACTGGGCACCCGTAGTACTTGTCCTAATATATAGGGACCAGACATGTCTACACAGGGCAACCTTAGTACTTGTCCTAATATATAGACCAGATATGACTACACAGGGCACCCTTAGTACTTGTCCTAATATATAGGGACCAGACATGTCTACACAGGGCAACCTTAGTACTTGTCCTGATATATAGACCAGATATGACTACACAGGACACCCTTAGTACTTGTCCTGATATATAGACCAGACATGACTACACAGGACACCCTTAGTACTTGTCCTAATATATAGGGACCAGACATGACTACACAGAGCACCCTTAGTACTTGTCCTAATATATAAGAGACCAGACATGACTACACAGGGCACCCTTCGTACTTGTCCTAATGTATAGGGACCAGACATGACTACACAGGACACCCTTAGTACTTGTCCTGATATATAGACCAGACATGACTACACAGGGCACCCTTAGTACTTGTCCTAATATATAGGGACCAGACATGACTACACAGGGCACCCTTAGTACTTGTCCTAATATATAGGAGACCAGACATGACTACACAGGACACCCTTAGTACTTGTCCTAATATATAGACCAGACATGACTACACAGGACACCCTTAGTACTTGTCCTAATATATAGGGACCAGACATGACTACACAGGACACCCTTAGTACTTGTCCTAATATATAGGGACCAGACATGACTACACAGGGCACCCTTAGTACTTGTCCTAATATATAGACCAGACATGACTACACAGGACACCCTTAGTACTTGTCCTAATATATAGGGGACCCAGACATGGCTACACAGGACACCCTTAGTACTTGTCCTAATATATAGGGACCCAGACATGGCTACACAGGACACCCTTAGTACTTGTCCTAATATATAGGGAACAGACATGACTACACAGGGCACCCTTAGCACTTGTCCTAATATATAGACCAGACATGACTACACAGGACACCCTTAGTACTTGTCCTAATATATAGACCAGACATGACTACACAGGGCACCCTTAGTACTTGTCCTAATATATAGAC
The DNA here is from genome assembly GCA_035609135.1 of Eleutherodactylus coqui. NCBI lineage: Eukaryota > Metazoa > Chordata > Amphibia > Anura > Eleutherodactylidae > Eleutherodactylus > Eleutherodactylus coqui. The sequence goes on along the minus strand of CM069412.1, from coordinate 210,697,203 downwards.
CAGACATGACTACACAGGACACCCTTAGTACTTGTCCTAATATATAGACCAGACATGACTACACAGGACACCCTTAGTACTTGTCCTAATATATAGACCAGACATGACTACACAGGGCACCCTTAGTACTTGTCCTAATATATAGGGACCAGACATGACTACACAGGACACCCTTAGTACTTGTCCTAATATATAGGGACCAGACATGACTACACAGGGCACCCTTAGTACTTGTCCTAATATATAGACCAGACATGACTACACAGGACACCCTTAGTACTTGTCCTAATATATAGACCAGACATGAGTACACAGGACACCCTTAGTACTTGTCCTAATATATAGACCAGACATGACTACACAGGGCACCCTTAGTACTTGTCCTAATATATAGGGACCAGACATGACTACACCAGGCACCCTTAGTACTTGTCCTAATATATAGGGACCAGACATGACTACACAGGACACCCTTAGTACTTGTCCTAATATATAGACCAGACATGACTACACAGGGCACCCTTAGTACTTGTCCTAATATATAGGGACCAGACATGACTACACAGGACACCCTTAGTACTTGTCCTAATATATAGGGACCAGACATGACTACACAGGGCATCCTTAGTACTTGTCCTAATATATAGGAGACCAGACATGGCTACACAGGACACCCTTAGTACTTGTCCTAATATATAGACCAGACATGACTACACAGGACACCCTTAGTACTTGTCCTAATATATAGGGACCAGACATGACTACACAGGGCACCCTTAGTACTTGTCCTAATATATAGACCAGACATGACTACACAGGGCACCCTTAGTACTTGTCCTAATATATAGACCAGACATGACTACACAGGACACCCTTAGTACTTGTCCTAATATATAGACCAGACATGACTACACAGGGCACCCTTAGTACTTGTCCTAATATATAGGGACCAGACATGACTACACAGGGCACCCTTAGTACTTGTCCTAATATATAGACCAGACATGACTACACAGGGCACCCTTAGTACTTGTCCTAATATATAGACCAGACATGACTACACAGGACACCCTTAGTACTTGTCCTAATATATAGGGACCAGACATGACTACACAGGGCACCCTTAGTACTTGTCCTAATATATAGGGACCAGACATGTCTAATGTTATCACAACTGGTCAGTCAGGGAGTTGTGCACATTGTGCTTTAGGTAGTAAGAAAATTGCTGCACCAACTTGACAACTGAAAACAGGGCCTGAAATCAGGCGCAGCAGTGAAGGACAACTGCAGGTAGTTTAGCTTCTCCTCTCTTGGGACAGGATTCTGTCTGGACACCGGAGTGCTGCTTTAACTGGACACGTCTGCAGCCCGTATGTTTAATCAATCTTTTATCTGCTTGCATTTAAATTTTCTTTAGTTTTACCATTGAAAATCAAGTTTGAAGCAGCTGCCACTAGGGGTCACCCTTTAGCACTTTTGCATCCACTGCCTGTCGTTAGAATTTTGGCTTCTCCAACAGCGACATGAGGATTCTGCAAGTGCAGCCCAGGGACAGGCATTCAAATGCTACCTTTCGGCTGATTGGAGCCCCGTTCTGCAAAGCAGCATGGGAAGTCCCAACCCATAAAATGCTGCCAGAATGGTTGCTTAGGATGTCACGACTAAGTGGAGGCAAACGGCAGGGAAAACTGGAAAGTCTACATTGAAAACTAAATTGATGGAACTAAAACCAAGTGAAGCAGCAGCAAAGCAGCTGTTAATGAAGATCCGGGCTGTTTTTGAAACTTTTTGGAAAATTCAAGTACACTTTAAAAGGTATTATTGTATCTTGATGCCACCAGCAGAATGGGTGGAGACAAGATACATGCCCCCAACCAACGTCCCCAGCAGGATTGGCTGCCCAGGACAATGGGTGTGCATCCTCTCCAGAGGCCACTATCTCCCCTGTTGGCTCCACTGAAACCCCCCTCCGCCGCTCGCCGTTGTTCCCTTGCCAGCTCCTGCACTGTCACTCTCCGCTGTGGCATAATTGGAGGTCACCGAGGAAACCGTGGCGGAGCATGGAGGAGGGAAAACAGAGCGGTGACCCCACTGACAGCTGAGGGCATGGATGTGGCGCAGAGGGACGCAGCGCCGGTGAGCGTCAGCAGCGGCACCAGCACAAGGTCCAGCAGAGGAGGAGTCACTGGGCAGCGGCAGGGAGCATCAGCAGCGGCACCAGCACAGGAGTAACTGACCTGAGCTCCTCTGCCCAATCTGAGAGCAGCGGGACACAGTGGTGTGGAGCGTCTGCAGCGACACCGCTACAAGGCCCAGCGAGAGGAGTGACTGGCAGGAGCTCCGGCGGCCAGTCAGACAGCGGCGGAAGGGTGAAACTGGCAGGAGGGCAGCACAGCGTCGGGGACACTAAGCAGCCAGGAGCAGCGGTGTAAACAAGGGGGAAACTGCAACGGAGACAGTAATCTGACAGCAGCGGTATTATTGAGCCAATCGGAAGCTAGGAATGTGACAGGGGGTGTTCCTCCATGAAAGCCCTGTCAAACCCCTAGCTTCCGGTGGTGACAAGTTACAATAATACACGCTATAAATACACTCGAGTAATAAAGAAATCCAGCGGCAGACTTAAACTGTAGCAAAAGTGTGGAATTACTTGTTTTAATCTCCGCTGGATGCCCCCCACCCCCCACCGCGGACATTTCTAGCAGTCGTTACACACAGTAAGGCCTCATCCACACTTGCCTATCTTGGTTAGCATTTAAAACCAAACACAAAGGACATGCAAATCTTTCCATTACTGTCTCTACTACTAACTTTAGCTGACAACCACTGATGCAAAATACTGACGTAGGTATAAAAGTGCCTTAAAGGGGTTGTCCCGCGCCGAAACGGGTTTTTTTTTTTTTTCAATAGCCCCCCCCGTTCGACGCGAGACAAACCCGATGCATGTGTTGAAAAAACAAAAACGGATAGTACTTACCTGAATCCCCGCGCTCCGGTGACTTCTTACTTACCTTGCGAAGATGGCCGCCGGGATCTTCACCCTCGGTGGACCGCAGGTCTTCTGTGCGGTCCATTGCCGATTCCAGCCTCCTGATTGGCTGGAATCGGCACATGTGACGGGGCGGAGCTACGAGGAGCAGCTCTCCAGCACGAGCGGCCCCATTCAACACGGAGAAGACCGGACTGCGCAAGCGCGTCTAATCGAAAATTAGACGGCACCATGGAGACGGGGACGCTAGCAACGGAGCAGGTAAGTGAATAACTTCTGTATGGCTCATAATTAATGCACAATGTACATTACAAAGTGCATTAATATGGCCATACAGAAGTGTATAACCCCACTTGCTGCCGCGGGACAACCCCTTTAAATGTACAGCAGAGCCAGAGAGTAGACGGAGAGGCGGCACTAACAACTGGTCGGCCCAGTAAAACGTATCAAAGATCATGCTCATCCGTCCATTTGCTCCTCACATACCACAGTCCATCGGTACATCTTCATTTGGGTAAAGATCCTGCATCAGGTCGCGATGCCACCATTACCACGCCGTTACTCTATGCGGAGGAGTAATAAACACCGGACAAGTGCATCGCACCGCAGGTCCTCAGGAACGGCCGAGGCCTGGTAAAACGTTACTTGAATAGACGAGAAACAATAGGCAATTACAGGTATCATTCATTTGCATAAAGTTACAGGCAGAAGCTCAGAGGTTGGGAGGAAAACACAGAACAATGCGGCCCTATAGTCCACGTTATCTATAGGTCACCAGTCCTGGAAATTGGGTATACTCCAGAGGAGGTAAAAGGTAGGGGTCTCTCCACTGGTACTGCTGTATTATGTCGCCACCATAAGTTAGGGGTGGTGACATAATACAGCAGTCTTAACAAATATTAACGCCCCCAGCTTGTGGTCAGCTGGGGGCGTGTTTAGTCCCCCAAGTGCTGTCCTCAGAACAGCGGCAAAAGTCGGAGCAGCGGAACGGTCAGCGGAGCACCTGACCAGCCTGGTAGCGGCAGGGGGTCGGGATGCAGGGAGCTGCGGAACTTTCAGCGGGGCACCTGTTCCGTGACGCAGATGGCAGCAACAACAGGCATCCATTCATGCTGCTACCGGGACCCTGTACTGCGGCGCTTTGCCGGCTCAGAAGCAGGAGGAATAATAACCACAGTGCCGGCGACACTGCCAATGCAGGAGCAACGAGCTCCGACGGCAGTAGGCAGAGGGCCGGGGGTGAGTGACAGCTGTGGGGCAGCTGGGGACATTATGCCACAAGGTCCTCAGGAGCGGCACCTTCACAATCCAGCAGCGGCTATCAGCGTGAGGAGCACCCAAGTCAAAGAGCCTGTATTACTTTTTCGCTGCTGCTAACCAATTGGAAGCAAGGGGCGTGGCAGGGGATTTCTTCCATGCTAACCTTATCAAACCCCTAGCTTCCGGTGGTGTCAAGGTACAACAGTACCCTCTCCACATACACTCTGGCAGACAATTACTGAAGAAAGGCTTAGCCTAGATGCACCCCGCACATCATCTGCGTGGGGGTCACAATTACGTACCTCTGTGTGGTGATCCTAATGCGAATGGCCAAAGGAAAAATGCCTGTAGTGTGAACAGGTACCTGTTTTAGTGGACTGGGGAAATGTGCTCTCTCTCTGGAAGGGACTCACTCCTCTCGCATCCACTCTCTGTGTGCTATGGGTAGTCACTCTTCTTCCTCCATCTTTACCAACATGGAAGCTAAAGGTGCTTCCATGTGGCTCCGTGTTAGTCCCTGCTGCAGGTAAGATGGAACCCTACTCTAACACAGATTCAGCAGCAGAGCTGACAGGCAATGATTTTGGGGGAGTTAACCCTTCAGATGCTGCAGCTGTGCAGCACACATACAGAAAATAGACAGGACAGATTTGCACAGTGCATCCAAATAAGACAGACATGTCTGATAATTATGGAGGGGTGCAGGTGCTATTCCGGGACACTATATATTACACACAGCCAACTCAGACAGGAGAGTGGAGTATTACAGTCCAGCCTCAGTGCTGACAAATATACTAATTCTTCTTAATACTTGACTATTACCATGTTCATTCTTTATTAACCCCTCGAGTCATACCGTCACTTCATCGGGGCTAAACCCAACACCAAGACGGATGAGGACGTGTCAAGGTGACACCCTGTGCATGAAGCTAGAGGGAAGATCCCATGACATCCACCGTTATAAATGGCATGAAATGTGTCATTCTGTCAATTCTTAGTTTTAGCCCTCTTTATGAAGCTCTAAGGCTTTGCTCACCGTTCATGTTGGATCCTGCGGGCCCCTGTGGTGTGAGGGCCGGGGTGGTAGGTACACAGGTAAAGCTCAGAGGTTAGTTCAGGGTTCTGACATGTATTTACAAAGGTTACACAACGTCTACCTGGACTTTTACACGCAGTTTGCGTCATCAGAAACGGCCTCTTCTAAATCACAGTTTTGTATTAAACATTCTTAAGAATTTTTTGTGATCGCAATCTACATATAAATAAAAATCATTTAGGTTTTAATTAATAATAAATGCTGATTTAATCCCTTTGCAGCCGTCAGAGTACTGTGAGGTAGCGACAGTCACGCCGATTACACGGTATGGAAATGTGGCCGGTGGTAGTATTGTGACGCAGATTCAGGATACAACGCAGCGGAGGGAGTTACAAAGCAGCACAGTTTTTACTTACCGTATATTCCGGCGTATAAGGCGACGGGGTGTATAAGACGACCCCCCAACTGTCACCTTATACGCCGGGAATACAGCGGAACGAAAAAAAAAAATCATTACTCACCTCCCCCGGCGTTCTGCAGCGCTGCTGCAGGATGTCGCTCCCTCCTGGTCCCCGGCAGAGCATTGCTTTCTGAATGCGGGGCTTGAGATCCCCGCCTCCAGAAAGCTAATACTGTGATTAGCTAACACACGCCGTCAGCCAATCACAGCCATTCAATGACATCATTGAATGGCTGTGATTGGCTAAAACACACGTGCATTCAGCCAATCACAGCCATTCAATGACATCATTGAATGGCTGTGATTGACTAAGACTCGTGCGCCTTCAGCCAATCACAGCCATTCAATGATTGGCTGACGGCGTGTGTTAGCCAATCACAGTATTAGCTTGCTGGAGGCGGGGATTTCAAGCCCCGCATTCAGAAAGCAATGCTCTGCCGGGGACCAGGAAGGAGCGACATCCTGCAGCAGCGCCGCAGAACGCCGGGGGAGGCGAGTAATGATTTTTTTTTTTTTTTACACTTTCTTTTTTTTGTATTCCCGGCGTATAAGACGACCCCCGACTTCAGAGCAGATTTTTGAGGGTTCAAAAGTCGTCTTATATGCCGGTATATACGGTATGAACCAAGGAACTAAAATGGGTAATCATCTATATATCTGTTAATGTCTGTCTGTTGCAGCCTCAAGCACAAGCTGGACCACCGGTGGACATGACAGTACACTGGGTGCAAAGTCTCCACCTGGAGAAGCTTATAGGCTAAAAAATTCCTGAAATGTGGTTGTCTCGGCGACTTGATTTGCATTTTTTGCCTTCCCTGAATTTTAATGCAGCACCCCCAAATTAGCTTTCACCAAAATCATTGCCTGTGATCTTGGCTGCATGTTGAATGTATCTATCTTTCAGTGTCATGTGACCTGGTGTGCATGAACCTATACCTATGAGTGATTGGGTTCCAGGAGGGAGTTCAGTGATCCATCTTCCCGGCTGAGGAGCGCCCATCTACCATCTGAGGGTTTGCAACCATAGACGGCATGAGGGCACCATCAGCTCTTGTGCAGCTGAAGATGGAGGAGAAGGAGAGACCGCCGGACCGTATGTGAAGCACATATGAGTGAGTGAGCCTAAATGTTCCTTCCACAAAAAGTCCCATCACAAGAGAGCCCATGTAAGTAACTACCCCGGCTGGTGACAACAGGATGGGTGTAGAAGTCTACCGAACCTCTGAAGAGAATTCCAAGTATGCTGGATGATTGCTATGCGGCCGTCTGAAGTCTGGATCATTGTATGGTGGTACACCTGTAACTGACACCCACGCCTGCTGAAGTCTATGACAGCGGGGTGATCATTACTGCCATTCTGTGGCGACTGACGCTCATGCCAAGTATTGCTGAATGAGGTCCTTCTCCCTGCTGAAGTTCGTTGCATCATGTTTAACAGTCACTAGTAAAGTTTACCGGGCCTCCACCATTGGAGGACCCGAGGTAAGATACACTTGTCCGGGGTGATTAATCTGCCGTGTGTGGACAACTACCACCCCCCTCATCCTGAGGATTACTGGCCCTGTCCTCTGCTGCGGTTACAGTTGGTAGTCACAAACAGGATTTATGTGTAACAAGTTGGCCTAACGCTAGCCTGTTATAAAGTTGGCGTCTCTCACAGGACATGACACGAAGGTCGGGCAAATGATGCCCGCCCCTTGTCACTGCACATACCCGCTGTGGCGCTGCTGCAGGGGAGCTGGAATCGCTAGCTCACAGCAGGACGGCTGCAGGAGATGTCTCTCCTCGCTCCCCCCTCCCTTCTCCATTGACTTAAAGCCGTTCAGTACTGACAGACTGCTGTTTACACCAATCACAGCGCAGCTTTCATGTAACCTCAGTATAATATGTAACAACCAATCACAGTGCAGCTTTCATGTTACCTCAGTATAATATATAACAACCAATCACAGCGCAGCTTTCATGTTACCTCAGTATAATATATAACAACCAATCACAGCGCAGCTTTCATGTTACCTCAGTATAATATATAACAACCAATCACAGAGCAGCTTTCAGGTTACCTCAGCGGTATAATATATAACAACCAATCACAGCGCAGCTTTCAGGTTACCTCAGCGGTATAATATATAACAACCAATCACAGCGCAGCTTTCATGTTACCTCAGTATAATATATAACAACCAATCACAGCACAGCTTTCATGTTACCTCAGTATAATATATAACAACCAATCACAGCACAGCTTTCATGTTACCTCAGTATAATATATAACAACCAATCACAGCGCAGCTTTCATGTTACCTCAGTATAATATATAACAACCAATCACAGAGCAGCTTTCAGGTTACCTCAGCGGTATAATATATAACAACCAATCACAGCGCAGCTTTCAGGTTACCTCAGCGGTATAATATATAACAACCAATCACAGCGCAGCTTTCATGTTACCTCAGTATAATATATAACAACCAATCACAGCGCAGCTTTCATGTTACCTCAGTGCAATATATAACAACCAATCACAGAGCAGCTTTCAGGTTACCTCAGTATAATATATAACAACCAATCACAGCGCAGCTTTCATGTTACCTCAGCAGTATAATATATAACTACCAATCACAGCGCAGCTTTCAGGTTACCTCAGTATAATATATAACAACCAATCACAGCACAGCTTTCAGGTTACCTCAGCGGTATAATATATAACTACCAATCACAGCGCAGCTTTCAGGTTACCTCAGCGGTATAATATATAACAACCAATCACAGCGCAGCTTTCATGTTACCTCAGTATAATATATAACAACCAATCACAGCACAGCTTTCATGTTACCTCAGTATAATATATAACAACCAATCACAGCACAGCTTTCATCTTACCTCAGCAGTATAATATATAACAACCAATCACAGCACAGCTTTCATGTTACCTCAGCAGTATAATATATAACAACCAATCACAGCACAGCTTTCATGTTACCTCAGCAGTATAATATATAACAACCAATCACAGTGCAGCTTTCATGTTACATCAGCGTTATAATATATAACAACCAATCACGGCGCAGCTTTCATGTTACCTCAGTATAATATATAACAACCAATAACAGCGCAGTTTTCATGTTACCTCAGTATAATATATAACAACCAATCACAGCGCAGCTTTCATGTTACCTCAGTATAATATATAACAGCCAATCACAGCACAGCTTTCATGTTACCTCAGCGGTATAATATATAACAACCAATAACAGCGCAGTTTTCATGTTACCTCAGTATAATATATAACAACCAATCACAGCGCAGCTTTCATGTTACCTCAGTATAATATATAACAACCAATAACAGCGCAGTTTTCATGTTACCTCAGTGCAATATATAACAACCAATCACAGTGCAGCTTTCATGTTACCTCAGTATAATATATAACAACCAATCACAGCACAGCTTTCATGTTACCTCAGTGCAATATATAACAACCAATCACAGTACAGCTTTCATGTTACCTCAGCAGTATAATATATAACAACCAATCACAGCGCAGCTTTCATGTTACCTCAGTATAATATAGAACAACCAATCAGCGCAGGTTTCATGTTACCTCAGCAGTATTATATATAACAACCAATCACAGCGCAGCTTTCATGTTACCTCAGCAGTATAATATCTAACAACCAATCACAGAGCAGCTTTCATGTTACCTCAGTGCAATATATAACAACCAATAACAGCGCAGCTTTCATCTTACCTCAGCGGTATAATATATAACAACCAATCACAGCGCAGCTTTCATGTTACCTCAGTATAATATATAACAACCAATCACAGAGCAGCTTTCATGTTACCTCAGCGGTATAATATATAACAACCAATCACAGCACAGCTTTCATGTTACCTCAGTATAATATATAACAACCAATCACAGCGCAGCTTTCATGTTACCTCAGCAGTATAATATATAACAACCAATCACAGCGCAGCTTTCATGTTACCTCAGCAGTATAATATCTAACAACCAATCACAGAGCAGCTTTCATGTTACCTCAGTGCAATATATAACAACCAATAACAGCGCAGCTTTCATCTTACCTCAGCGGTATAATATATAACAACCAATCACAGCGCAGCTTTCATGTTACCTCAGTATAATATATAACAACCAATCACAGCGCAGCTTATATGTTACCTCAGCTTTATAATATATAACAACCAATCACAGCGCAGTTTTCATGTTACCTCAGCAGTATAATATATAACAACCAATCACAGTGCAGCTTTCATGTTACCTCATTATAATATATAACAACCAATCACAGCACAGCTTTCATGTTACCTCAGTATAATATATAACAACCAATCACAGCGCAGCTTTCATGTTACCTCAACAGTATAATATATAACAACCAATCACAGCGCAGCTTTCATGTTACCTCAGCAGTATAATATATAACAACCAATCACAGCACAGCTTTCATGTTACCTCAGTATAATATATAACAACCAATCACAGCGCAGCTTTCATGTTACCTCAGTATAATATATAACAACCAATCACAGCGCAGCTTTCATGTTACCTCAGTATAATATATAACAACCAATCACAGCGCAGCTTTCATGTTACCTCAGTATAATATATAACAACCAATCACAGCGCAGCTTTCATGTTACCTCAGTATAATATATAACAACCAATCACAGCGCAGCTTGATTGGTTGGTATATATTATACGACAATGCGACAAACGGCTGCTCGACTAGCTGAGCGGGGAGCGTTTACACGGAGTCCCGCCCCTGGCTGCTCGTCCGCTTCTCCTCCTATGGGAAGCGCTGCGCAGGGAGCGTTTACACGGAGTCTCGCCACTGGCTGCTCGTCCCCTTCTCCTCCCACGGGAAGTGCTGAGCACAGAGCGTTTACACGGAGTCTCGCCACTGGCTGCTCGTCCGCTTCTTCTCCTACGGGAAGCGCTGAGCAGGGAGCGTTTACACGTAGTCTCGCCACTGGCTGCACGTCTGCTTCTCCTCCTACGGGAGGCGATGAGCAGGGAGCGTTTACACGGAGTCTCGCCACTGGCTGCTCGTCCCCTTCTCCTCCTACGGGAAGCACTAAAAGTGGACTGTTTACACGGAGTCTCGCCACTGGCTGCTCGTCCGCTTCTCCTCCTACGGGAAGCGCTGAGCAGGGAGCGTTTACACGGAGTCTCGCCATTGGCTGCACGTCCGCTTCTTCTCCTACGGGAAGCGCTGAGCAGGGAGCGTTTACACGTAGTCTCGCCACTGGCTGCACATCCGCTTCTCCTCCTACGGGAAGCGCTGAGTAGGGAGCGTTTACATGGAGTCTCGCCACTGGCTGCTCGTCCCCTTCTCCTCCTACGGGAAGCACTAAAAGTGGAGTGTTTACACGGAGTCTCGCAACTGGCTGCTCGTCCGCTTCTCCTCCTACAGGAAGCGCTGAGCAGGGAGCGTTTACACGGAGTCTCGCCACTGGCTGCTCGTCCGCTTCTCCTCCTACGGGAAGCGCTGAGCAGGGAGCATTTGCACGGAGTCTCGCCACTGGCTGCTCGTCCGATTCTCCTCCTACGGGAAGCGCTGGGCAGGGAGCGTTTACACGGAGTCTCGCCATTGGCTGCACGTCCGCTTCTCCTCCTACGGGAAGCGCTGAGCAGGGAGTGTTTACACGGAGTCTCGCCACTGGCTGCTCATCCCCTTCTCTTCCTACGGGAAGCACTAAAAGTGGAGCATTTACACGGAGTCTCGCTACTGGCTGCCGTCCGCTTCTCCTCCTACAGGAAGCGCTGAGCGGGGAACGTTTACACGGATTCTCGCCACTGGCTGCACATCCGCTTCTCCTCCTACGGGAAGCGCTGAGCAGGGAGTGTTTACACGGAGTCTCGCCACTGGCTGCTTGTCCCCTTCTCCTCCTACGGGAAGCACTAAAAGTGGAGCGTTTACACGGAGTCTCGCCACTGGCTGCACATCCGCTTCTCCTCCTACGGGAAGCACTGAGCAGGGAGTGTTTACACGGAGTCTCGCTACTGGCTGCTCGTGCCCTTCTCTTCCTACGGGAAGCACTAAAAGTGGAGCATTTACATGGAGTCTCGCCACTGGCTGCCGTCCGCTTCTCCTCCTACAGGAAGTGCTGAGCGGGGAACGTTTACACGGATTCTCGCCACTGGCTGCTCGTCCGCTTCTCCTGCTACGGGAAGCACTAAAAGTGGAACGTTTACACGGAGTCTCGCCACTTGCTGCTCGTCCCCTTCTACTCCTACGGGAAGCACTAAAAGTGGAGCGTTTACACGGAATCTCGCCACTGGCTGCTTGTCCACTTCTCCTACGGGAAGCACTGAGCAGGCAGCGTTTACACGGAACGATAAGCCAGCGATTTGTGCACATTTTCACTTAACACTAATTGTTCCGTGTAAATGGCCCAACTTGTAGGGAAGGTCAGTAGGTGCGGGGCTGCCTGCAGGTAGGTCATCTGTGGGGGAGGGGGACAAGCAGCTCCCATTGTTTCCCTGGAGCTCGTTAATCTCTGGCTGTAAAGATCTCTTGTGTAAAGATGGAAATTTGGTGTCACCTTTAAACAAAGACTTTTCTTAATGAGGGAAACAATGGAGGGTGTTGTGGCTGTGTGATAAGGAGGGCTGTGTGATAACGACCCAGCTCACATGATCCAAGCTGACCAATCAGAGAACAGTCTGTGCATTAGGTAGTTATAATATTACAGCGGCCTTTCTGGACTGTTGGAGGGTCAATAACAATGGCAGGTAATAAACTCTCCCGTCTTGCAGGTTGTCCAGGTCTGACCTATGGATGAGCTGGCCTTAGGATAGGATGTGTGGGTCAGCCAGTATCTGTCCCACTGCCAGGTTGTGGAGCTGGAGGCAAACAGCGCTGTACATGTTGCAGTGGCCTGTTTTGGTACTGCATTGAATTTAATGGAAGCTGTGGCGGCATTACCAACCCGGGCGGCCAGCGGTCAGCTTTCAGCGCTGTACACACAAGTGTATACTCAATGAGGTTGAGGAGGTAGATTTGCACGTGTCTGCGCACAGTACTGTACTTTTTGTGCACGCAAGGCCAGTTCGCGGGCCACACCCCTTCCGCGGATTAAACGGCTAATTAATAGAGATGAGCGAGCATACTCGCTAAGGACAATTACTCCATCGAACATTGTCCTTAGCGAGTACCTGCCCGCTCGGAAGAAACTTTCGGCTGCTGGCGCGGGTGAGCGGTGAGTTGCGGCAGTGAGCAGGCGGGAGTGGGGGGGGAGGGGGACAGAGGGAGAGAGAGATCTCCCCTCCGTTCCTCCCCGCTCTCCCCCGCTGCTCCCTGTCAGCCGCCTAACCTTTTTTCCCGAGCGGGTAGGTACTCGCTAAGGGCAATGCTCGATCAAGTAATTGTCCTTAGCGAGTATGCTCGCTCATCTCTACTAATGAAGTTCAGGTTTGTTCTGAACGGAAAAGCATACAAACTCCTTGCAGATGTCGCCTGTGGGTGGATCTGAGCCCCGAACCGTCGCTGCAGAGCAACAGGAGGAATGTTATCAGCGGCTGCGCGGAGCAGAAGATAAGACCAGCGCATGCTCTCCCACCTTCTGCCTCCTTGTGTCAATAACGTACAGACCGTCCATTCGCAGAGCAAAGGCGAAGGTCAGTGTGGGAAGGAGCAGCCCGCTAGACAGACAGAAGGAGACAGGAAGGGGCTTCGGGGAAACATCTAGCTAGCGGAATTCAAAACCACTCGCTTATCAACCCCAACAACCTCATTAGCACTCCGTGCCCGTTAAGGCCCAGTTAGACACAAGGATTATCTTGTGTGCATTTACAGGGCAAGGTGATTGCTCAAATGTTAAGCAATCACCTTGCGCTCCGAGCGGGACTGCTCACTGGACTGTACCCATGCGGAAGATAGTCAACCACTGCCAGCTCTGCCCACTCGACTGTACCCATGCGGAAGATGGTCAACCACTGCCAGCTCCGCCCACTGGACTGTACCCATGCGGAAGATGGTCAACCACTGCCAGCTCCGCCCACTGGACTGTACCCATGCGGAAGATGGTCAACCACTGAAAGCTCCGCCCACTGGACTGTACCCATGCGGAAGATGGTCAACCACTGAAAGCTCCGCCCACTGGACTGTACCCATGCGGAAGATGGTCAACCACTGCCAGCTCCGCCCACTGGACTGTACCCATGCAGAAGACTGTCAGTCACTGCCAGCACCGCCCCCTGGACTGTACACACAGGGAAGACTGACAGTCACTGCCAGCTCCGCCCACTGGACTGTACACACAGGGAAGACTGAAAGTCACTGCCAGCTCCGCCCACTGGACTGTATACACAGGGAAGACTTTCAGTCACTGCTAGCTCCGCCCACTGGACTGTACACACAGGGAAGACTGAAAGTCACTGCCAGCTCCGCCCACTGGACTGCACACACAGGGAAGACTGAAAGTCACTGCTAGCTCTGCCCACTGGACTGTACATACAGAGAAGACTGAGTCACTGCCAGCTCCGCCCACTGGACTGTACATACAGAGAAGACTGTGAGTCACTGCCAGCCAGCTCCGCCTACTGGACTGTACATACAGAGAAGACTGAGACACTGCCAGCTCCGCCTACTGAACTGTACATACAGAGAAGACTGAGTCACTGCCAGCTCCGCCTACTGGACTGTACATACAGAGAAGACTGAGTCACTGCCAGCTCCGCCTACTGGACTGTACACACAGAGAAGACTGTCAATCACTGAGAGCTCCGCCCACTGGACTGTACACACAGGGAAGACTGCTAGTCACTGCCAGCTCCGCCCACTGGACTGTACATACAGAGAAGACTGAGTCACTGCCAGCTCCGCCTACTGGACTGTACATACAGAGAAGACTGAGTCACTGCCAGCTCCGCCCACTGGACTGTACATACAGAGAAGACTGTGAGTCACTGCCAGCTCCGCCTACTGGACTGTACATACAGAGAAGACTGTGAGTCACTGCCAGCTCCGCCTACTGGACTGTACATACAGAGAAGACTGTGAGTCACTGCCAGCTCCGCCTACTGGACTGTACATACAGAGAAGACTGTGAGTCACTGCCAGCTCCGCCTACTGGACTGTACATACAGAGAAGACTGAGTCACTGCCAGCTCCGCCTACTGGACTGTACATACAGAGAAGACTGTGAGTCACTGCCAGCTCCGCCTACTGGACTGTACATACAGAGAAGACTGTGAGTCACTGCCAGCTCCGCCTACTGGACTGTACCGACAGGGAAGACTGTCAATCACTGCCAGCTCCGCCCACTGGACTGTATACACAGGGAAGACTTTCAGTCACTGCTAGCTCCGCCCACTGGACTGTACACACAGGGAAGACTGAAAGTCACTGCCAGCTCCGCCCACTGGACTGCACACACAGGGAAGACTGAAAGTCACTGCTAGCTCTGCCCACTGGACTGTACATACAGAGAAGACTGAGTCACTGCCAGCTCCGCCCACTGGACTGTACATACAGAGAAGACTGTGAGTCACTGCCAGCTCCGCCTACTGGACTGTACACACAGAGAAGACTGTCAATCACTGAGAGCTCCGCCCACTGGACTGTACACACAGGGAAGACTGCTAGTCACTGCCAGCTCCGCCCACTGGACTGTACATACAGAGAAGACTGTGAGTCACTGCCAGCTCCGCCTACTGGACTGTACATACAGAGAAGACTGTGAGTCACTGCCAGCTCCGCCTACTGGACTGTACATACAGAGAAGACTGTGAGTCACTGCCAGCTCCGCCTACTGGACTGTACATACAGAGAAGACTGTGAGTCACTGCCAGCTCCGCCTACTGGACTGTACATACAGAGAAGACTGTGAGTCACTGCCAGCTCCGCCTACTGGACTGTACATACAGAGAAGACTGTGAGTCACTGCCAGCTCCGCCTACTGGACTGTACATACAGAGAAGACTGTGAGTCACTGCCAGCTCCGCCTACTGGACTGTACATACAGAGAAGACTGTGAGTCACTGCCAGCTCCGCCTACTGGACTGTACATACAGAGAAGACTGTGAGTCACTGCCAGCTCCGCCTACTGGACTGTACATACAGAGAAGACTGTGAGTCACTGCCAGCTCCGCCTACTGGACTGTACATACAGAGAAGACTGTGAGTCACTGCCAGCTCCGCCTACTGGACTGTACATACAGAGAAGACTGTGAGTCACTGCCAGCTCCGCCTACTGGACTGTACATACAGAGAAGACTGTGAGTCACTGCCAGCTCCGCCTACTGGACTGTACCGACAGGGAAGACTGTCAATCACTGCCAGCTCCGCCCACTGAACTGTACACACAGGGAAGACTGTCAATCACTGCCAGCTCCGCCCACTGAACTGTACACACAGGGAAGACTGACAGTCACTGCCAGCTCTGCCCACTGGACTGTACACACAGGGAAGACTGACAGTCACTGCCAGCTCCGCCCACTGGACTGTACACACAGGGAAGACTGCCAGTCAGTGCCAGCTCCGCCCACTGGACTGTACACACAGGGAAGACTGCCAGTCAGTGCCAGCTCCGCCCACTGGACTGTACATACAGAGAAGACTGAGTCACTGCCAGCTCCGCCCACTGGACTGTACATACAGAGAAGACTGAGTCACTGCCAGCTCCGCCCACTGGACTGTACATACAGAGAAGACTGTGAGTCACTGCCAGCTCCGCCCACTGGACTGTACATACAGAAGACTGAGTCACTGCCAGCTCCGCCTACTGGACTGTACATACAGAGAAGACTGTGAGTCACTGCCAGCTCCGCCTACTGGACTGTACATACAGAGAAGACTGTGAGTCACTGCCAGCTCCGCCTACTGGACTGTACATACAGAGAAGACTGTGAGTCACTGCCAGCTCCGCCTACTGGACTGTACATACAGAGAAGACTGTGAGTCACTGCCAGCTCCGCCTACTGGACTGTACATACAGAGAAGACTGTGAGTCACTGCCAGCTCCGCCTACTGGACTGTACATACAGAGAAGACTGTCAATCACTGCCAGCTCTGCCCACTGGACTGTACACAAAGGGAAGACTGCCAGTCACTGCCAGCTCCGCCCACTGGACTGTACACAAAGGGAAGACTGCCAGTCACTGCCAGCTCCGCCCACTGGACTGTACATACAGGGAAGATTGCCCGTCACTACTAGCTCCGCCCACTGGACTGTACATACACAGAAGACTGTGAGTTACTGCCAGCTCCGCCTACTGGACTGTACATATAGAGAAGACTGAGTCACTGCCAGCTCCGCCTACTGGACTGTACATACAGGGAAGACTGACAGCCACTGCCAGCTCTGCCCACTGGAATGTACATACAGGGAGGACTGACAGCCACTGCCAGCTCCGTCCACTGGACTGTACACAAAGGGAGACTGCCAGTCAGTGCCAGCTCCGCCCACTGGACTGTACATACAGGGAAGATTGCCCGTCACTACTAGCTCCGCCCACTGGACTGTACATACACAGAAGACTGTGAGTTACTGCCAGCTCCGCCTACTGGACTGTACATATAGAGAAGACTGAGTCACTGCCAGCTCCGCCTACTGGACTGTACATACAGGGAAGACTGACAGCCACTGCCAGCTCTGCCCACTGGAATGTACATACAGGGAGGACTGACAGCCACTGCCAGCTCCGTCCACTGGACTGTACACAAAGGGAGACTGCCAGTCAGTGCCAGCTCCGCCCACTGGACTGTACATACAGAGAAGACTGAGTCACTGCCAGCTCCGCCCACTGGACTGTACATACAGAGAAGACTGAGTCACTGCCAGCTCCGCCTACTGGACTGTACACACAGAGAAGACTGTGAGTCACTGCCAGCTCCGCCTACTGGACTGTACACACAGAGAAGACTGAGTCACTGCCAGCTCCGCCTACTGGACTGTACACACAGGGAAGACTGCCAGTCACTGCCAGCTCCGCCCACTGGACTGTAAACACAGGGAAGACTGACAGTCACTGCCAGCTCCGCCCACTGGACTGTAAATACACACAGGGAAGACTGTCAATCACTGCCAGCTCCACCCACTGGACTGTACACACAGGGAAGACTGACAGTCACTGCCAGCTCCGCCCACTGGACTGTACACACAGGGCAGACTGCCAGTCACTGCCAGCTCCGCCCACTGGACTGTAAACACAGGGCAGACTGCCAGTCACTGCCAGCTCCGCCCACTGGACTGTACACACAGGGCAGACTGCCAGTCAGTGCCAGCTCCGCCCACTGGACTGTACACACAGGGCAGACTGCCAGTCAGTGCCAGCTCCGCCCACTGGACTGTACACACAGGGCAGACTGCCAGTCAGTGCCAGCTCCGCCCACTGGACTGTACACACAGGGCAGACTGCCAGTCAGTGCCAGCTCCGCCCACTGGACTGTACACACAGGGCAGACTGCCAGTCAGTGCCAGCTCCGCCCACTGGACTGTACACACAGGGCAGACTGCCAGTCAGTGCCAGCTCCGCCCACTGGACTGTACACACAGGGCAGACTGCCAGTCAGTGCCAGCTCCGCCCACTGGACTGTACACACAGGGCAGACTGCCAGTCAGTGCCAGCTCCGCCCACTGGACTGTACACACAGGGCAGACTGCCAGTCAGTGCCAGCTCCGCCCACTGGACTGTACACACAGGGCAGACTGCCAGTCAGTGCCAGCTCCGCCCACTGGACTGTACACACAGGGCAGACTGCCAGTCAGTGCCAGCTCAACCCACCGGACTGTTCAGCCTAGAATGTGCAGACATATAAATGAGTACAAGTACAGGTTCTACAGAATCTTCCCCATATATATTTGCCCGCTCGGCTCCTCTGGCTCTACAACATACTGCTTACAGACAGAATAGTTACAAAAGAGCTTGCACCCCTCTCTCAGCTGCTGCAGTCACCCCACTAACTTCCAAATTGCACGGTTACCTCATGTGATTGTTGTGGCCAATCCAGCCTCAGTGCTGGATGAGGCCAGGGATTGGTCGCAGTGATCACATGACATGAGGTGGTCACCTGTGATTACTGGATACAACTACAGTCTGAAGAGGGCCCGTGTAGAGCGGCTATAGACGGCTAGATGCCGATAGTATTGGGGTTTGTACATGCGCTCACAGAATTGGTTGGCCCTTGTACAGCGTTATTATCGGTATTATGTGGCGGTAGAATGTGGCACAGGGCGTCCCTGTTGGCATCGTCTAGTAGTTGGGCGGTAGGTGTCCGCTGCAATGTGCTCGCCGTATAGGGGTGACATCTCTCGACTTATATCTGCCCCGCCTACAACATGGGGCCACGTTGGCTTACAATCCGCCCCTGCCTTTAAACCTGTACAAGACCCCCTCTATGGACCAGAGGGGCGCAGTGTGCACCAATGAGTTAGAAGTGGAAGGACCCTGTTCTCCCAGTATCTACAGACAACTAGAAGACGCTAAAGGCGGACGGGGCCGGGGGACGCTAAAGGCGGACGGGGCCGGGGGACGCTAAAGGCGGACGGGGCCGGGGGACGCTAAAGGCGGACGGGGCCGGGGGACGCTAAAGGCGGACGGGGCCGGGGGACGCTAAAGGCGGACGGGGCCGGGGGACGCTAAAGGCGGACGGGGCCGGGGGACGCTAAAGGCGGACGGGGCCGGGGGACGCTAAAGGCGGACGGGGCCGGGGGACGCTAAAGGCGGACGGGGCCGGGGGACGCTAAAGGCGGACGGGGCCGGGGGACGCTAAAGGCGGACGGGGCCGGGGGACGCTAAAGGCGGACGGGGCCGGGGGACGCTAAAGGCGGACGGGGCCGGGGGACGCTAAAGGCGGACGGGGCCGGGGGACGCTAAAGGCGGACGCGACTGAGTTTTATCACGGTGATCAGAAGAAAGCAAAACAAGATCTACAGTGAACAATGTCAGCCGCTTCCAAAACCCTTCCCCTCCAGCAAACTGTCTGCGGCGCGGCCCCCCTCTGCCAGAGCCACACAATACAGCGACTGCCAAGCCCTCCTGGCAGCGGCTCCCTCGGCCAACGCTACAAAGCCACGCAAAACTAAAACTGCATTGTGTTGGTTCTGTCCGGGATACAAGATCTGTCAGACCTTCACAGACCTGATATCCCATGTGAACGTGCCCAACGGGAGACAAAACTGAGCAGACGGCACAACTGAAGGCTGCTCCCAGCAAACAGTTCTGTCATGGGGGACAGATAAGAACAGACAGCATTATCAGCGACCTTCAGACACCCGCTGACCGCCGTCGCCCTCGCTCTATAAAGCTGACTCCACGCAGGACATTCATAGAGCCAATGTAAGAGGCAGCCGTGTGTAAACCTGCCCGCCAACCGGGCGATCGGCGAGAATTCCTGCACCAGTCGCTTTGTTTCGGCTCACCTAAAAATAGTCGTTGGTTAATTATCATCTGGTCTAAACAGGTAATTATCTTTCAACGACTAGTCAACAACTTTGCAGGGAGCTGCGCATTGATTTGGCGTTCGCCAACGCTGATGGGCTGTGTCTTTTTTGAACATGTTGCCCTCCGTTGGTTCCGGAATACATCCGCTCCACAACAGGCCCTGCTGATCTTCGCTCTCCGGCTGGTTTGTAGATACGTTTAGTCAGTCGCCGCAGCGAGCGTTCACTCAAATGGTGTCGCACCGCTTTATGTCAACGGTTGCCAAGTTTCGCCAAATCAGTTCTGTGTTGGACCTGCCAATAAGTGGACGTAACAAACTGCCACAAACAAAGCAACCACAATGGCCGTCCTGGCATCCTTCTACGGGCCGACATCGTAGCCCCCAGTGTCTGAGGCCCACCACCACTGGGCAGATACTGACTCCCCACCATCACACATGTAAGAGGTCCCAACCACTCGCAGGATGCAGGCACCGTCCGCCCTCCGGCGTGTTCTGCGGTCAGTGATACGCAGCCATGTATCGGGTCCCGTGGCCCGGTTTTTCATGCTGCGTGTGTAAGCGTGCAGCGCGCCATTTCTCTGCTGGGTATTACTTTCTATCCAAACACAGATCACTATTACTTAGGAAATAAATGTGGAGATGAAAACACAAAGTTGGTACAACGCCGCGGCGTCACGAGTCACGGATGGGTACGACGCGCTCATCTGACACCGGCCTATCGTGTCCGTCAGCGGAGCCCCGCATGCGCACAGATTTCCTGACACAACTCATATGCCTGTGTTCGCCCGCGAAGCACACACAGACCATCCGCACGCATGATTCTGCCGGCGGCGCGCAGACGTGTTGTGTCAGACGCTTCCTACAATCTCTACGGATCACATCGTGCGGCGAGGAGCGTTACGGCTGCTCACACGCAGCGGGCGGAAAACTGACAAAAAAACTGGACTGGGAATGTCTGAAAACTCCGGATGTCCCTCAGCTGAAACCAAAGAGCGAGGAATACCGCCAACATGTGGGTACGGGAGCGTCTACGGGGTCGTCCGACAAGTCGTAGCGCAGTGGTGTCTGGCGACGGTCGCGGACAGAAGAGTCGGCACATCCTGGAACTCACCCGCTACATTCACGGCTCTGCACTGAAAACAAAGGCTCGTATATAAAGCGTCCGCCCCGGGGTCTGGAGGGGTAATGCCCCCCTGTCTGCGGACCTCCCTTGTGCCCTCCATGCCCAGCAGACAGGTTTAAATGTCCATCCCAGCCCCGAGGCACGTGGAGCGCACAATAGAAGCAGCCGGCTACTCCACGTCAGATGGCTACTGGCACAGCCCAGTCCGAGAACTTCTACAAGTCACCGCAGTACCCAATGCCGTACCTTACAGAGACGGATCGGAACCTTCTAACAGGAGAGCTTGTATCCAGCCAGTCCCAGCAGGCTGGGCCACAGAGCTTACAGTCTGTCTCCGCCAGCAGCCTGGGAATGAATGGAGCAGCAGAACTTCCTCCGGCTGTGCTACTATCCTGCAGGGAGAGGCCAGGATTGGGAGAGGAGCGCCTCTACATCCCCACTCCCCCGGCCCATGCAGCTAGTGTGTGTGCAGCGCCATCTACTGGACACAGAGAGATCTGAGGAAGCCAGGAGTGGAACCGTAGCTGTACAGCGCCATCTATTGGAAGGCAGCATTCCTGCAAGTCAATGTTAGACTCTTTATACACAAATTCCCAGTCGTTACTACAAGGCTTGTATAAAGAGTCTAACATTGCTGGGGAGCCCCGCGCAGGCCACAGCATTAGGGCAGCAGTATGCAGCACTAAACCCTTACCTATGACCTGAAGGTTGTGAGCTCAATCCCCACAAGGTTCAGGTAGCCGGCTCAAGGTCAACTCATCCCTGTGAGGTCGGCATAATAAGCAATGATACATAAATTACCTGAAAATGCTGCGGAATAAGTTGGCGCTGTACAAATAACAAGAGTTATTGTATTTACTTCTATTTGTAGCTAGCTGTAAGCGTAACTGTGGCACCCAGTGTCAGGCAGCTGCTGACAAGGCAAGTAGGGTCATGGGGGGGCATCAGAACAGCTCTAGGGGCGTGTGACGAGAACTATGTTGGCTGAACTAGTTGGGCCTTCGTCTTTCCATGAGTTTGTAAGTAATCCCCCCTCACCAGTGACCCTTGTCCCTCGGGGCCGTGGAGGGCCTGGTGACCCTTGACTCTCAGGCCTGTGGAGGCCCGGGTGACCCTTGTCTCTCGGGGCCGTTGAGGCCCGGGTGACCCTTGTCTCTCGGGGCCGTTGAGGCCCGGGTGACCCTTGTCTCTCGGGGCCGTTGAGGCCCGGGTGACCCTTGTCTCTCGGGGCCGTTGAGGCCCGGGTGACCCTTGTCTCTCGGGGCCGTTGAGGCCCGGGTGACCCTTGTCTCTCGGGGCCGTTGAGGCCCGGGTGACCCTTGTCTCTCGGGGCCGTGGCGGCCCGGGTGACCCTTGTCTCTCGGGGCCGTGGCGGCCCGGGTGACCCTTGTCTCTCGGGGCCGTAGCGGCCCGGGTGACCCTTGTCTCTCGGGGCCGTGGCGGCCCGGGTGACCCTTGTCTCTCGGGGCCGTGGCGGCCCGGGTGACCCTTGTCTCTCGGGGCCGTGGCGGCCCGGGTGACCCTTGTCTCTCGGGGCCGTGGCGGCCCGGGTGACCCTTGTCTCTCGGGGCCGTGGCGGCCCGGGTGACCCTTGTCTCTCGGGGCCGTGAAGGGCCGGGTGACCCTTGTCTCTCGGGGCCGTGAAGGCCTGGGTGACCCTTGTCTCTCGGGACCGTGAAGGGCCGGGTGACCCTTGTCTCTCGGGACCGTGAAGGGCCGGGTGACCCTTGTCTCTCGGGACCGTGAAGGGCCGGGTGACCCTTGTCTCTCGGGGCCGTGGCGGCCCGGGTGACCCTTGTCTCTCGGGGCCGTGGCGGCCCGGGTGACCCTTGTCTCTCGGGGCCGTGGCGGCCCGGGTGACCCTTGTCTCTCGGGGCCGTGGCGGCCCGGGTGACCCTTGTCTCTCGGGGCCGTGGCGGCCCGGGTGACCCTTGTCTCTCGGGGCCGTGGCGGCCCGGGTGACCCTTGTCTCTCGGAGCCGTGAAGGGCCGGGTGACCCTTGTCTCTCGGGGCCGTGAAGGCCTGGGTGACCCTTGTCTCTCGGGGCCGTGAAGGGCCGGGTGACCCTTGTCTCTCAGGGCCGGGTGACCCTTGTCTCTTGGGGCTGTGGGGGCCGGGGTGACCCTTGTCCCTCGGGGCCATGAGGGCCCGGGTGACCCTTGTTTCTCAGGGCCATGGAGGCCCGGGTGACCCTTGTCTCTCGGAGCGGTAGAGGCCCGGGTGACCCTTGACTCTTGGGGCCGCGGAGGCCCGGGTGACACTTGAATCTTGGGGCAGCGGAGGCCCGGGTGACCCTTGTCTCTCGGGGCCGCGGCAGCCCGGGTGACCCTTGTCTCTCGGGGCCGCGGCGGCTCGGGTGACCCTTGTCTCTCGGGGCCGCGGCGGCCCGGGTGACCCTTGTCTCTCGGGGCCGCGGCGGCCCGGGTGACCCTTGTCTCTCGGGGCCGCGGCGGCCCGGGTAACCCTTGTCTCTCGGGGCCGCGAAGAGCCGGGTGACCCTTGTCTCTCGGGGCCGCGGCGGCCCGGGTGACCCTTGTCTCTCGGGGCCGCGGCGGCCCGGGTGACCCTTGTCTCTCGGGGCCGCGGCGGCCCGGGTGACCCTTGTCTCTCGGGGCCGCGGCGGCCCGGGTGACCCTTGTCTCTCGGGGCCGCGGCGGCCCGGGTGACCCTTGTCTCTCGGGGCCGCGGCGGCCCGGGTGACCCTTGTCTCTCGGGGCCGTGGAGGCCCGGGTGACCCTTGTCTCTCGGGCCGTGGTGGCCCGGTTGACCCTTGTCTCTCGGGGCCGCGAAGAGCCGGGTGACCCTTGTCTCTCCGGGCCGTGAAGGGCCGGATGACCCTTGTCTCTTGGGGCCGTGGGGGCCCGGGTGACCCTTGTCCCTCGGGGCCGTGGGGGCCCGGGTGACCCTTGTTTCTCAGGGCCGTGGAGGCCCAGGTGACCCTTGTCTCTCGGACCGGTAGAGGCGCGGGTGACCCTTGACTCTCGGGGCCATGGAGGCCTGGGTGACCCTTGACTCTTGGGGCCGTGGAGGCCCGGGTGACCCTTGACTCTCAGGCCCGCGGAGGCCCGGGTGACCCTTCTCTCTCGGGGCCGTTGAGGCCCGGGTGCATTGGGCGGAGACACTAGCTGTGCGTTGGGCAGAGACACTAGCTGTGCGTTGGGCGGAGACACTAGCTGTGCGTTGGGCGGAGACACTAGCTGTGCGTTGGGCCGAGACACTAGCTGTGCGTTGGGCCGAGACACTAGCTGTGCATTGGGCAGAGACACTAGCTGTGCATTGGGCCGAGACACTAGCTGTGCATTGGGCCGAGACACTAGCTGTGCATTGGGCCGAGACACTAGCTGTGCATTGGGCCGAGACACTAGCTGTGCATTGGGCTGAGACACTAGCTGTTCGTTTGGGCAGTTTTGGCGTGACACTAGCTGTGTGTTGGGGTGAGACACTAGCTGTGTGTTGGGGTAGTTGTGGCAAGACACTAGCTGTGTGTTGGGGTAGTTGTGGCGAGACACTAGCTGTGTGCTGCGGTAGTTGGGCATAGACACTAGCTGTGTGTTGGGGCGAGACACTAGATGTGTGTTGGGGTAGTTGTGGCGAGACTCTAGCTGTATGTTGGGGTAGTTGTGGCCTGATACTAGCTGTGTGTTGGGGCGAGACACTAGACGTGTGTTGGGGTAGTTGGAGTTAGCCATTAGCTGCGTGTTGGGCCATGACACTAGCTGTGTGTTGGGCCGAAATACTAGCTGTGTGTTGGGGTAGTTGGGGTGAGACACTAGCTGTGCGTTGGGCCGAGACACTAGCTGTGCGTTGGGCCGAGACACTAGCTGTGCGTTGGGCCGAGACACTAGCTGTGCGTTGGGGCAGTTTTGGCGTGACACTAGCTGTGTGTTAGGGTGAGACACTAGCTGTGTGTTGGGGTAGTTGTGGCGAGACACTAGCTGTATGTTGGCGTAGTTGTGGCGAGACACTACCTGTATGTTGGGGTAGTTGTGGCGTGACACTAGCTGTATGTTGGGGTAGTTGTGGCGTGACACTAGCTGTGTGTTGGGGCGAGACAGTAGATGTGTGTTGGGGTAGTTGTGGCGTGACACTAGCTGTGTGTTAGGGTGAGACACTAGCTGTGTGTTGGGGTAGTTGTGGCGAGACACTAGCTGTATGTTGGGGTAGTTGTGGCGTGACACTAGCTGTGTGTTGGGGCGAGACAGTAGATGTGTGTTGGGGTAGTTGTGGCGTGACACTAGTTGTGTGTTAGGGCGAGACACTAGATGTGTGTTGGGGTAGTTGTGGCGAGACACTAGCTGTGTTTTGGGGTAGTTGTGGCGTGACACTAGCTGTATGTTGGGGTAGTTGTGGCGTGACACTAGCTGTGTGTTGGGGCGAGACACTAGCTGTGCATTGGGCCGAGACACTAGCTGTGTGTTAGGGTAGTTGGGGTGAGACACTAGCTGTGTGTTGGGCCGTGACACTAGCTGTGTGTTGGGGCGAGACACTAGACGTGTGTTGGGGTAGTTGGGGTGAGACACTAGCTTTGCGTTGGGCCGAGACACTAGCTGTGCGTTGGGCCGAGACACTAGCTGTGCGTTGGGCCGAGACACTAGCTGTTCATTGGGGCAGTTTTGGCGCGACACTAGCTGTGTGTTGGGGTGAGACACTAGCTGTGTGTTGGGGTAGTTGTGGCGAGACACTAGCTGTGTGCTGCGGTAGTTGGGCCGAGACACTAGCTGTGTGTTGGGGCGAGACACTAGATGTGCGTTGGGCCGAGACACTAGCTGTGCGTTGGGCCGAGACACTAGCTGCGCGTTGGGCCGAGACACTAGCTGCGCGTTGGGCCGAGACACTAGCTGTGCGTTGGGGCAGTTTTGGCGTGACACTAGCTGTGAGTTAGGGTGAGACACTAGCTGTGTGTTGGGGTAGTTGTGGCGAGACACTAGCTGTATGTTGGCGTAGTTGTGGCGAGACACTACCTGTATGTTGGGGTAGTTGTGGCGAGACACTAGATGTGTGTTGGGGTAGTTGGGGTGAGACACTAGCTGTGCGTTGGGCCGAGACACTAGCTGTGTGTTGGGGCGAGACAGTAGATGTGTGTTGGGGTAGTTGTGGCGTGACACTAGCTGTGTGTTAGGGTGAGACACTAGCTGTGTGTTGGGGTAGTTGTGGCGAGACACTAGCTGTATGTTGGGGTAGTTGTGGCGTGACACTAGCTGTGTGTTGGGGCGAGACAGTAGATGTGTGTTGGGGTAGTTGTGGCGTGACACTAGTTGTGTGTTGGGGCGAGACACTAGATGTGTGTTGGGGTAGTTGTGGCGAGACACTAGCTGTGTTTTGGGGTAGTTGTGGCGTGACACTAGCTGTATGTTGGGGTAGTTGTGGCGTGACACTAGCTGTGTGTTGGGGCGAGACACTAGCTGTGCATTGGGACGAGACACTAGCTGTGTGTTGGGGTAGTTGGGGTGAGACACTAGCTGTGTGTTGGGCCGTGACACTAGCTGTGTGTTGGGGCGAGACACTAGACGTGTGTTGGGGTAGTTGGGGTGAGACACTAGCTTTGCGTTGGGCCGAGACACTAGCTGTGCGTTGGGCCGAGACACTAGCTGTGCGTTGGGCCGAGACACTAGCTGTTCGTTGGGGCAGTTTTGGCGCGACACTAGCTGTGTGTTGGGGTGAGACACTAGCTGTGTGTTGGGGTAGTTGTGGCGAGACACTAGCTGTGTGCTGCGGTAGTTGGGCCGAGACACTAGCTGTGTGTTGGGGCGAGACACTAGATGTGTGTTGGGGTAGTTGTGGCGTGACACTAGCTGTGTGTTGGGGCGAGACACTAGACGTGTGTTGGGGTATTTGAGGTTAGCCACTAGCTGTGTGTTGGGCCGAGACACTAGACGTGTGTTGGGCCGAGACACTAGCTGTGTGTTGGGGTAGTTGGTGTGAGACACCAGCTGTGCGTTGGGCCGAGACACCAGCTGTGCGTTGGGCCGAGACACCAGCTGTGCGTTGGACCGAGACACCAGCTGTGCGTTGGACCGAGACACTAGCTGTGCGTTGGACCGAGACACTAGCTGTGCGTTGGACCGAGACACTAGCTGTGCGTTGGACCGAGACACTAGCTGTGCGTTGGACCGAGACACTAGCTGTTTGTTGGGGCAGTTTTGGCGTGACACTAGCTGTGTGTTAGGGTGAGACACTAGCTGTGTGTTGGGGTTGTTATGGCGAGACACTAGCTGTATGTTGGGGTAGTTGTGGCGTGACACTAGCTGTGTGTTGGGGCGAGACAGTAGATGTGTGTTGGGGTAGTTGTGGCGTGACACTAGTTGTGTGTTGGGGCGAGACACTAGATGTGTGTTGGGGTAGTTGTGGCGGGACACTAGCTGTGTTTTGGGGTAGTTGTGGCGAGACACTAGCTGTATGTTGGGGTAGTTGTGGCATGACACTAGCTGTGTGTTGGGGCGAAACACTAGATGTGTGTTGGGGTAGTTGTGGCGAGACACTAGCTGTATGTTGGGGTAGTTGTGGCGTGACACTAGCTGTGTGTTTGGGGCGAGACACTAGCTGTGCGTTGGGCCGAGACACTAGCTGTGCGTTTGGCCGAGACACTAGCTGTGCGTTTGGCCGAGACACTAGCTGTGCGTTGGGCCGAGACACTAGCTGTGCGTTGGGCCGAGACACTAGCTGTGCGTTGGGCCGAGACACTAGCTGTGCGTTGGGCCGAGACACTTGCTGTGCGTTGGGCCGAGACACTAGCTGTGCATTGGGCCGAGACACTAGCTGTGCATTGGGCCGAGACACTAGCTGTGCATTGGGCCGAGACACTAGCTGTGCGTTGGGCCGAGACACTAGCTGTGCGTTGGGCCGAGACACTAGCTGTGCGTTGGGCCGAGACACTAGCTGTGCGTTGGGCCGAGACACTAGCTGTGCGTTGGGCCGAGACACTAGCTGTGCGTTGGGCCGAGACACTAGCTGTGCGTTGGGCCGAGACACTAGCTGTGCGTTGGGCCGAGACACTAGCTGTTCGTTTGGGCAGTTTTGGCGTGACACTAGCTGTGTGTTGGTGTGAGACACTAGCTGTGTGTTGGGGTAGTTGTGGCAAGACACTAGCTGTGTGTTGGGGTAGTTGTGGCGAGACACTAGCTGTGTGCTGCGGTAGTTGGGCATAGACACTAGCTCTGTGTTAGGGCGAGACACTAGATGTGTGTTGGGTTAGTTGTGGCGAGACTCTAGCTGTATGTTGGGATAGTTGTGGCCTGATACTAACTGTGTGTTGGGGCGAGACACTAGACGTGTGTTGGGGTAGTTGGGGTTAGCCACTAGCTGTGTGTTGGGCCATGACACTAGCTATGTGTTGGGCCGAGACACTAGCTATGTGTTGGGCCGAGACACTAGCTATGTGTTGGGCCGAGACACTAGCTGTGCGTTGGGGTAGTTGGGCATAGACACTAGCTGTGCGTTGGGCCGAGACACTAGCTGTGCGTTGGGCCGAGACACTAGCTGTGCGTTGGGCCGAGACACTAGCTGTGCGTTGGGCCGAGACACTAGCTGTGCGTTGGGCCGAGACACTAGCTGTGCGTTGGGCCGAGACACTAGCTGTGCGTTGGGCCGAGACACTAGCTGTGCGTTGGGCCGAGACACCAGCTGTGCGTTGGGCCGAGACACCAGCTGTGCGTTGGGCCGAGACACCAGCTGTGCGTTGGGCTGAGACACCAGCTGTGCGTTGGGCCGAGACACTAGCTGTGCGTTGGGGTAGTTGTGGCATGACACTAGCTGTGTGTTGGGGCGAAACACTAGATGTGTGTTGGGGTAGTTGTGGCGAGACACTAGCTGTATGTTGGGGTAGTTGTGGCGTGACACTAGCTGTGTGTTTGGGGCGAGACACTAGCTGTGCTTTGGGCCGAGACACTAGCTGTGTGTTGGGGCAGTTTTAGCGTGCCACTACCTGTGTGTTCGGGTGAGACACTAGATGTGTGTTGGGGTAGTTGTGGCGAGACACTAGCTGTATGTTGGGGTAGTTGTGGCGTGACACTAGCTGTGCGTTGGGCCGAGACACTAGCTGTGCGTTGGGCCGAGACACTAGCTGTGCGTTGGGCCGAGACACTAGCTGTGCGTTGGGCCGAGACACTAGCTGTGCGTTGGGCCGAGACACTAGCTGTGCGTTGGGCCGAGACACTAGCTGTGCGTTGGACCGACACACTAGCTGTTTGTTGGGGCAGTTTTGGCGTGACACTAGCTGTGTGTTAGGGTGAGACACTAGCTGTGTCTTTGGGTAGTTGTGGCGAGACACTAGCTGTGTGTTGGGGTAGTTGTGGCGAGACACTAGCTGTGTGTTGGGGTAGTTGTGGCGAGACACTAGCTGTGTGTTGGGGCGAGACAGTACATATGTGTTGGGGTAGTTGTGGCGTGACACTAGTTGTGCGTTGGGGCGAGACACTAGATGTGTGTTGGGGTAGTTGTGGCGAGACACTAGCTGTGTTTTGGGGTAGTTGTGGCGAGACACTAGCTGTATGTTGGGGTAGTTGTGGCATGACACTAGCTGTGTGTGGGGTCGAAACACTAGATGTGTGTTGGGGTAGTTGTGGCGAGACACTAGCTGTATGTTGGGGTACTTGTGGCGTGACACTAGCTGTGTGTTGGGGCGAGACACTAGCTGTGCGTTGGGCCAAGACACTAGCTGTGCGTTGGGGCAGTTTTAGCGTGCCACTACCTGTGTGTTGGGGTGAGACACTAGATGTGTGTTGGGGTAGTTGTGGAGAGACACTAGCTGTATGTTGGGGTAGTTGTGGCGTGACACTAGCTGTGTGTTGGGGCGAGACACTAGACGTATGTTGGGGTAGTTGGGCCGTGACACTAGCTGTGTGTTGGGCCGTGACACTAGCTGTGTGTTGGGGCGAGACACTAGACGTGTGTTGGGGTAGTTGTGGCAAAACACTAGATGTATGTTGGGGTAGTTGTGGCGAGACACTAGCTGTATGTTGGGGTAGTTTTGGCGTGACACTAGCTGTGTGTTGGGGCGAGACACTAGACGTATGTTGGGCCGAGACACTAGCTGTGCGTTGGGCCGAGACACTAGCTGTTCGTTGGGGCAGTTGTGGCATGACACTAGCTGTGTGTTGTGGCGAAACACTAGATGTGTGTTGGGGTAGTTGTGGCGAGACACTAGCTGTATGTTGGGGTAGTTGTGGCGTGACACTAGCTGTGTTTGGGGCGAGACACTAGCTGTGCTTTGGGCCGAGACACTAGCTGTGTGTTGGGGCAGTTTTAGCGTGCCACTACCTGTGTGTTCGGGTGAGACACTAGATGTGTGTTGGGGTAGTTGTGGCGAGACACTAGCTGTATGTTGGGGTAGTTGTGGCGTGACACTAGCTGTGCGTTGGGCCGAGACACTAGCTGTGCGTTGGGCCGAGACACTAGCTGTGCGTTGGGCCGAGACACTAGCTGTGCGTTGGGCCGAGACACTAGCTGTGCGTTGGACCGACACACTAGCTGTTTGTTGGGGCAGTTTTGGCGTGACACTAGCTGTGTGTTAGGGTGAGACACTAGCTGTGTCTTTGGGTAGTTGTGGCGAGACACTAGCTGTATGTTGGGGTAGTTGTGGCGTGACACTAGCTGTGTGTTGGGGCGAGACACTAGACGTATGTTGGGGTAGTTGGGGTGAGACACTAGCTGTGTGTTGGGCCGTGACACTAGCTGTGTGTTGGGGCGAGACACTAGACGTGTGTTGGGGTAGTTGGGGTGAGACACTAGCTGTGTGTTGAGCCGAGACTCTAGCTGTGTGTTGGGCCGTGACACTAGCTGTGTGTTGGGGCGAGACACTAGATGTGTGTTGGGGTAGTTGTGGCAAAACACTAGATGTATGTTGGGGTAGTTGTGGCGAGACACTAGCTGTATGTTGGGGTAGTTGTGGCGTGACACTAGCTGTGTGTTGGGGCGAGACACTAGACGTATGTTGGGCCGAGACACTAGCTGTGCGTTGGGCCGAGACACTAGCTGTGCGTTGGGCCGAGACACTAGCTGTTCGTTGGGGCAGTTGTGGCATGACACTAGCTGTGTGCTGTGGCGAAACACTAGATGTGTGTTGGGGTAGTTGTGGCGAGACACTAGCTGTATGTTGGGGTAGTTGTGGCGTGACACTAGCTGTGTGTTTGGGGCGAGACACTAGCTGTGCTTTGGGCCGAGACACTAGCTGTGTGTTGGGGCAGTTTTAGCGTGCCACTACCTGTGTGTTCGGGTGAGACACTAGATGTGTGTTGGGGTAGTTGTGGCGAGACACTAGCTGTATGTTGGGGTAGTTGTGGCGTGACACTAGCTGTGCGTTGGGCCGAGACACTAGCTGTGCGTTGGGCCGAGACACTAGCTGTGCGTTGGGCCGAGACACTAGCTGTGCGTTGGGCCGAGACACTAGCTGTGCGTTGGGCCGAGACACTAGCTGTGCGTTGGACCGACACACTAGCTGTTTGTTGGGGCAGTTTTGGCGTGACACTAGCTGTGTGTTAGGGTGAGACACTAGCTGTGTCTTTGGGTAGTTGTGGCGAGACACTAGCTGTGTGTTGGGGTAGTTGTGGCGAGACACTAGCTGTGTGTTGGGGTAGTTGTGGCGAGACACTAGCTGTGTGTTGGGGCGAGACAGTACATATGTGTTGGGGTAGTTGTGGCGTGACACTAGTTGTGTGTTGGGGCGAGACACTAGATGTGTGTTGGGGTAGTTGTGGCGAGACACTAGCTGTGTTTTGGGGTAGTTGTGGCGAGACACTAGCTGTATGTTGGGGTAGTTGTGGCATGACACTAGCTGTGTGTGGGGTCGAAACACTAGATGTGTGTTGGGGTAGTTGTGGCGAGACACTAGCTGTATGTTGGGGTACTTGTGGCGTGACACTAGCTGTGTGTTGGGGCGAGACACTAGCTGTGCGTTGGGCCAAGACACTAGCTGTGCGTTGGGGCAGTTTTAGCGTGCCACTACCTGTGTGTTGGGGTGAGACACTAGATGTGTGTTGGGGTAGTTGTGGAGAGACACTAGCTGTATGTTGGGGTAGTTGTGGCGTGACACTAGCTGTGTGTTGGGGCGAGACACTAGACGTATGTTGGGGTAGTTGGGCCGTGACACTAGCTGTGTGTTGGGCCGTGACACTAGCTGTGTGTTGGGGCGAGACACTAGACGTGTGTTGGGGTAGTTGTGGCAAAACACTAGATGTATGTTGGGGTAGTTGTGGCGAGACACTAGCTGTATGTTGGGGTAGTTGTGGCGTGACACTAGCTGTGTGTTGGGGCGAGACACTAGACGTATGTTGGGCCGAGACACTAGCTGTGCGTTGGGCCGAGACACTAGCTGTTCGTTGGGGCAGTTGTGGCATGACACTAGCTGTGTGTTGTGGCGAAACACTAGATGTGTGTTGGGGTAGTTGTGGCGAGACACTAGCTGTATGTTGGGGTAGTTGTGGCGTGACACTAGCTGTGTTTGGGGCGAGACACTAGCTGTGCTTTGGGCCGAGACACTAGCTGTGTGTTGGGGCAGTTTTAGCGTGCCACTACCTGTGTGTTCGGGTGAGACACTAGATGTGTGTTGGGGTAGTTGTGGCGAGACACTAGCTGTATGTTGGGGTAGTTGTGGCGTGACACTAGCTGTGCGTTGGGCCGAGACACTAGCTGTGCGTTGGGCCGAGACACTAGCTGTGCGTTGGGCCGAGACACTAGCTGTGCGTTGGGCCGAGACACTAGCTGTGCGTTGGACCGACACACTAGCTGTTTGTTGGGGCAGTTTTGGCGTGACACTAGCTGTGTGTTAGGGTGAGACACTAGCTGTGTCTTTGGGTAGTTGTGGCGAGACACTAGCTGTGTGTTGGGGTAGTTGTGGCGAGACACTAGCTGTGTGTTGGGGTAGTTGTGGCGAGACACTAGCTGTGTGTTGGGGCGAGACAGTACATATGTGTTGGGGTAGTTGTGGCGTGACACTAGTTATGTGTTGGGGCGAGACACTAGATGTGTGTTGGGGTAGTTGTGGCGAGACACTAGCTGTGTTTTGGGGTAGTTGTGGCGAGACACTAGCTGTATGTTGGGGTAGTTGTGGCATGACACTAGCTGTGTGTGGGGGCGAAACACTAGATGTGTGTTGGGGTAGTTGTGGCGAGACACTAGCTGTATGTTGGGGTACTTGTGGCGTGACACTAGCTGTGTGTTGGGGCGAGACACTAGCTGTGCGTTGGGCCGAGACACTAGCTGTGCGTTGGGGCAGTTTTAGCGTGCCACTACCTGTGTGTTGGGGTGAGACACTAGATGTGTGTTGGGGTAGTTGTGGCGAGACACTAGCTGCATGTTGGGGTAGTTGTGGCGTGACACTAGCTGTGTGTTGGGGCGAGACACTAGACGTATGTTGGGGTAGTTGGGGTGAGACACTAGCTGTGTGTTGGGCCGTGACACTAGCTGTGTGTTGGGGCGAGACACTAGACGTGTGTTGGGGTAGTTGGGGTGAGACACTAGCTGTGTGTTGAGTCGAGACTCTAGCTGTGTGTTGGGCCGTGACACTAGCTGTGTGTTGGGGCGAGACACTAGACGTGTGTTGGGGTAGTTGTGGCAAAACACTAGATGTATGTTGGGGTAGTTGTGGCGAGACACTAGCTGTATGTTGGGGTAGTTGTGGCGTGACACTAGCTGTGTGTTGGGGCGAGACACTAGACGTATGTTGGGCCGAGACACTAGCTGTGCGTTGGGCCGAGACACTAGCTGTGCGTTGGGCCGAGACACTAGCTGTTCGTTGGGGCAGTTTTGGCGTGACACTAGCTGTGTGTTGGGGTGAGACACTAGCTGTGTGTTGGGGTAGTTGTGGCGTGACACTAGCTGTGTGTTGGGGCGAGACACTAGACGTATGTTGGGGTGAGACACTAGCTGTGTGTTGGGCCGAGACACTAGCTGTGTGTTGGGGCGAGACACTAGATGTGTGTTGGGGTAGTTGGGGTGAGACACCAGCTGTGTGTTGGGCCGAGACTCTAGCTGTGTGTTGGGCCGTGACACTAGCTGTGTGTTGGGCTGTGACACTAGCTGTTTATTGGGGTGAGACACTAGATGTGTGTTGGGGCGAGACACTAGATGTGTGTTTGGGTAGTTGGGGTGAGACACTAGCTGTGTGTTGGGCCGAGACACTAGCTGTGTGTTGGGGTAGTTGGGGTGAGACACTAGATGTGTGTTGGGGTGCTAGTAATGGCTACCTCTTGAATGTAAATGGTCTTTCCATGTGCCATCTCAATGACCAAGGGCAGGAGTATGGCAGATCTCTCTATGTTCATCCCATTAACCAGGGTCAGGACTATGGCTGGTTGCTCTATTCAGGGTTATTCAAAAAGCAGCAGATTTGGGGGTTCAATATTTAATATCAACATAAACAGAACGAATATTAACGAAAAATTGGGAAATTTGAAAAAGAGACCCATTTTTACGTGGAGAAGTTTCAGAACAATTTACCGTAAGAATAAAACTTTACAAAATCTATTGGCTCCATCTAACCCGAGGAGAAAAGGTTTGAAGCCTCAGCAAGAAGGCACTTTAAATTCTGGTTCAGTGGGGATTTTGAAATGTCCTATATCACGTTGTAAATGTTGTTCGATGATTACTCGTGGTAGTACGGAAATCTTTCTTAACCGGGAACAAAAATACTTTAAAATGACCCAGTTTTTAAGTTGTGGGTCCTTTTTGTCATCTATTTATTGGAATGTCCTTGTGGATTGCAGTATGGGGGGCGGACCATCAATACCCTTAGGCAACGCATAAATAAACATCGTTTTAAGATTTCCACAGGTTTCCCTAAACATAGCGTTTTGCGCCATTTTTTGGAGAAGCACAAGAAGGACCATACAAAACTAAGTGACCCCCTTAGAAAGGATTATATCTAAGTCATTTGTCCGTTTACAAGCGCCAGAAATGTTCTGGATTTTTCGGTTGGACACATTAACCCCTAATGTGTCCTGTTTTCTCTTATATAAGTTCGGATTTACTATGACTATTTCTTGGATATTAATTGTGTATAGAGAAATGTATTAATATGCATCCATTAATGTGTATTTATTAGAGATGAGCGAGCCTACTCGTCCGAGCTTGATACTCGTTCGAGTATTAGCGTGTTCGAGATGCTCGTTACTAGAGGCGAGCACCACGCGATGTTCGAGTCACTTTCATTTTCATCTCTGAGACATTAGCGCGCTTTTCTGGCCAATAGAAAGACAGTGAAGGCATTACAACTTCCTCCTGTGATGTTCCAGCCCTATACCACCCCCCTGCAGTGAGTGGCTGGCGAGATCAGGTGTCACCCGAGTATATAAATCGGCCCCGCCCACGGCTCGCCACAGATGCATTCTGACAGAGATCAGGGACAGTGCTGCTGGTGCCGGAGCTGCTATAGGGAGAGTGTTAGGAGTTATATTAGGCTTGAAGCACCCCAACGGTCCTTCTTAGGGCCACATCTAACTGTGTGCAGTACTGTTGAGGCTGCTTTTAGCAGTGTTGCACATTTTTTTTTTTGGTATATCGGCCGTGCAGAGCATTGCGTCCGCAGTCTGCAGTCATTGTACGGAGTATAGGGCCAGTACTGGTGAGGCAGGGAAAGAGATATACTGTCTATATAGGCAGTGAGCTTTTTCAAACAAATTTCGGAAAAATACTATATTTCGGCTGCCTGTGACCGCGTGTCTGCTGGGGGTAGTTGTCCTAATTAATACGCAGCTAAGTGTTACAGCAGGCTTGCGCAAAATTGTTTCCTGGCTCTGCTGTCTCCGTTATATCACCGCCGTCATCCCATCCAGAGGGAAACAGTATACATATATACGCTGCCTACAGTATCTGTCTGCTGTATCAGCTCAGCCTTTAAAAAAATTGAAGCAAAATACTTAAGGCCTACTAGTGGCCTTTGGCCACTTGACTGCTTCTGCGCTGTGAATTCCACTAGCTCAGTCATACGCACCTACGTCTCACTACAGGCTTGCGCAAAATTCTTTCCTGGCTCTGCTGTGTGTTACGTAAGCGAAGTCAGCCTCCAACTACAGGCCAATAAGCGGCACATTTAATTACAGCGTTCTGTTTCTGCACTACTGGTAATACACCATGCTGAGGGGTAGGGGTAGGCCTAGAGGACGTGGACGCGGCCGAGGACGCGGAGGCCCAAGTCAGGGTGTGGGCGCAGGCCGAGCTCCTGATCCAGGTGTATCGCAGCCGAATGCTGCGGGATTAGGAGAGAGGCACGTTTCTGGAGTCCCCACATTCATCTCACAATTAATGGGTCCACACGGTAGACCTTTATTAGACAATGAGCAGTGTGAGCAGGTCCTGTCGTGGATGGCAGAAAGTGCATCCAGCAATCTATC
This sequence comes from Eleutherodactylus coqui, assembly GCA_035609135.1. Taxonomy (NCBI): domain Eukaryota; kingdom Metazoa; phylum Chordata; class Amphibia; order Anura; family Eleutherodactylidae; genus Eleutherodactylus; species Eleutherodactylus coqui. Next base: position 210,660,592 of record CM069412.1, on the reverse strand, counting down.
GACCACCCAGACTTCTACGCCGTCCACTGCTGCAACTCTGAATCCTCTGGCTGCTGCTCCTCCTTCCTCCCAGCCTCCTCACTCCATTACAATGACACATTCTGAGGAGCAGGCAGACTCCCAGGAACTGTTCTCGGGCCCCTGCCCAGAATGGGCAGCAATGGAGGAGGAGGAGTTTGCCGTGGAGGAGTTTGTCGTGACCGATGCCCAACCTTTGGAAAGTTCCCAGGGTCCAGGGGGATGAGGCTGGGGACTTCCAGGAACTTCCTGTCTCAAGAGCTTTCAGTGGGTGAGGAGGCCGATGACGATGAGACACAGTTGTCTATCACTCAGGTAGTAGTAATTGCAGTAAGTCCGAGGGAGGAGCGCATAGAGGATTCGGAGGAAGAGCAGCAGGATGATGAGGTGACTGACCCCACCTGGATTGCTAAGCCTACTGAGGACAGGTCTTCAGAGGGGGAGGCAAGTGCAGCAGCAGGGCAGGTTGGAAGAGGCAGTGCGGTGGCCAGGGGTAGAGGCAGGGCCAGACCGAATAATCCACCAACTGTTTCCCAAAGCGCCCCCTCGCGCCATGCCACCCTGCAGAGGCCGAGGTGCTCAAAGGTCTGGCAGTTTTTCACTGAGAGCGTGGACGACCGACGAACATTGGTGTGCAACCTTTGTCGCGCCAAGATCAGCCGGGGAGCCACCACTACCAGCCTCACCACCACCAGCATGCGCAGACATATGATGGCCAAGCACCCCACAAGGTGGGACGAAGGCCGTTCACCGCCTCCGGTTTGCACCACTGCCTCTCCCCCTGTGCCCCAACCTGCCACTGAGATCCAACCCCCCTCTCAGGACACAGGCACGATCGTCTGCCGGCCTGCACCCACACCCTCACCTCCGCTGTCCTCGGCCCCATCCAGCAATATCTCTCAGCGCACCGTCCAGCCGTCGCTAGCGCAAGTGTTTGAGCGCAAGCGCAAGTACGCTCAAGCGCTAAACGTTCACATAGCCAAGTCGATCAGCCTGGAGATGCTGCCGTATAGGCTTGTGGAAACGGAGGCTACTATATCTCCCTGATGGCACATTGGGTGAATTTAGTGGAGGCTGGGACCGAGTCAGAGCCTGGGACCGCTCACGTCCTACCCACCCCCAGAATTGCGGGCCCCAGCTCGGTGCTGGTATCTGCGGCAGTGTATGCTTCCTCCACTAAACCACCCTCCTCCTCCTCCTACGCAACCTCTGTCTCGCAATCAAGATGTGTCAGCAGCACGTCGCCAGCAGTCGGTGTCGCGCGGCGTGGCAGCACAGCGGTGGGCAAGCATCAGCAGGCCATGCTGAAACTACTCAGCTTGGGAGAGAAGAGGCACACGGCCCACGAACTGCTGCAGGGTCTGACAGAGCAGACCGACCGCTGGCTTTCGCCGCTGAGCCTTCAACCGGGCATGGTCGTGTGTGACAACGGCCGTAACCTGGTGGCGGCTCTGCAGCTCGGCAGCCTCACGCACGTGCCATGCCTGGCCCACGTCTTTAATTTGGTGGTTCAGCGCTTTCTGAAAACCTACCCACGCTTGTCAGACCTGCTCAGAAAGGTGCGCCGGCTCAGCGCACATTTCCGCAAGTCCAACACGGACGCTGCCACCCTGCACACCCTGCAACATCGGTTTAATCTGCCAGTGCACAGACTGCTGTGCGACGTGCCCACACGGTGGAACTCTACGCTCCACATGTTGGCCAGGCTGTATGAGCAGCGTAGAGCTATAGTGGAATACCAACTCCAACATGGGCGGCGTAGTGGGAGTCAGCCTCCTCAATTCTTTACAGAAGAGTGGGCCTGGTTGGCAGACATCTGCCAGGTCCTTGGAAACTTTGAGGAGTCTACCCAGATGGTGAGCGGCGATGCTGCAATCATTAGCGTCACCATTCCTCTGCTATGCCTCTTGAGAAGTTCCCTGCAAAGCATAAAGGCAGACGCTTTGCGCTCGGAAACGGAGGAAGACAGTATGTCGCTGGATAGTCAGAGCACCCTCCTGTCTATATCTCAGTGCGTTGAGGAGGAGAAGGAGGAGGGGGAGGAGCATGAGGAGGAGGGGGAAGAGACAGCTTGGCCCACTGCTGAGGGTACCCATGCTGCTTGCCTGTCATCCTTTCAGCGTGTATGGCCTGAGGAGGAGGAGGATCCTGAAAGTGATCTTCCTAGTGAGGACAGCCATGTGTTGCGTACAGGTACCCTGGCACACATGGCTGACTTCATGTTAGGATGCCTTTCTCGTGACCCTCGCGTTACACGCATTCTGGCCACTACGGATTACTGGGTGTACACACTGCTCGACCCACTGTATAAGGAGAACCTTTCCACTTTCATACCCGAACAGGAAAGGGGTTCGAGAGGGATGCTATACCACAGGACCCCGGCGGGCAAACTGATGGTAAAATTCCCATCCGACAGCGCTAGTGGCAGAAGGTGCAGTTCTGAGGGCCAGGTAGCAGGGGAGGCGCGGAGATCAGGCAGCATGTACAGCGCAGGCAGGGGAACACTCTCCAAGGCCTTTGACAGCTTTATGGCTCCCCAGCAAGACTGTGTCACCGCTCCCCAGTCAAGGCTAAGTCGGCGGGAGTACTGTAAAAGGATGGTGAGGGAGTACGCAGCTGATCGTACCACCGTCCTCCGTGACGCCTCTGCCCCCCGCAACTACTGGGTGTCGAAGCTGGACACGTGGCCTGATCTCGCGCTGTATGCCCTGGAGGTGCTTGCTTGTCCTGCGGCTAGCGTCTTGTCGGAGAGGGTGTTTAGTGCGGCTGGGGGAATCATCACAGATAAGCGTACCCGCCTGTCAACCGACAGTGCCGACAGGCTTACACTCATAAAGATGAACAAAGCCTGGATTTCCCCAGACTTCTCTTCTCCACCAGCGGAAAGCAGCGATACCTAAGCAATACGTAAGCTGCACCCGCGGATGGAAGCATCGTTCTCTATCACCATCAAAAACAGGGACCTTTTAGCTTCATCAATCTGTGTATTCTATTCATCCTCCTCCTCCTCCTCCTGAAACCTCACATAATCACGCCGAACGGGCAATTTTTCTTAGGCCCACATGGCTCAGTCATATTACTTTTGTAAACAATGTTTATACGTTTCAATTCTCATTAAAGCGTTGAAACTTGCACCTGAACCAATTTTTATTTTAACTGGGCTGCCTCCAGGCCTAGTTACAAATTAAGCCACAGTAACCAAAGCGATTAATGGGTTTCACCTGCCCTCTTGGTTGGGCATGGGCAATTTTTCTGAGGTACATTTGTACTGTTGGTACACCAATTTTTTTGGGCCCTCGCCTACATTGTATTCCTAGTAATTTTTAGCCCACCTGCATTAAAGCTGACGTTACCTCAGCTGTGCTGGGCACTGCAATGGGATATATTTACGTACCGCCGGTGGGTTCCAGGGAGCCACCCATGCTGTTGGTCCACACGGAGTTGTAACTGCATGTGTCCACTTCTAAAGAACCACAGTCTGACTGGGGCATGCAGTGTGGGGCGAAGCCCACCTGCATTAAACCTGACGTTACCTCAGCTGTGATGGGCACTGCAATGGGATATATTTATGTACCGCCGGTGGGTTCCAGGGAGCCACCCATGCTGTGGGTCCACAGGGACTTCACATTTGGGATTTGTACCAGCCAGTGTCTATGTTTTAAAAACCCTGGTCAGACTGGGGCATGCAGTGTGGGCTGAAGACCACCTGCATTTAATCGGACGTTACCTCAGCTGTGCTGGGCACTGCAATGGGATATATTTATGTACCGCCGGTGGCTTCCTGGGACCCACCCATGCTGTCGGTCCACACGGAGTTGTAACTCCATGTGTCCACTTCTAAAGAACCACAGTCTGACTGGGGCATGCAGTGTGGGCCGAAGCCCACCTGCATTAAACCTGACGTTACCTCAGCTGTGCTGGGCACTGCAATGGGATACATTTATGTACAGCCAGTGGGTTCCAGGGAGCCACCCATGCTGTGGGTGCACACGAAATTCCCATTGCGGAGTTGTACCTGCCTGTGACTATTTATAAAAAACCCCGGTCTGACTGGGGCATGCAGACACCTTGACAGAATGAATACTGTGTGACACATGGGTTCCCCATTGCTATGCCCACGTTTGCAGCTCCTGATGGAGGTGGCACAGGATTGGAGTTCTCATTGCTTCTGTACAGCATTGTGGGCTATTGCCCCGCCCCTTTTAAAGAGGGTCGCTGCCTGGCCGTGCCAACCCTCTGCAGTGTGTGCCTGCGGTTCCTCCTCATGGCAGACGCACTTATAAATAGACATGAGGGTGGTGTGGCATGAGGGCAGCTGAAGGCTGTGCAGGGACACTTTGGTGTGCGCTGTGGACACTGGGTCGTGCGGGGGGGGGGGGGAAGCATGTAACCCAGGAGAAGTGGCAGCGGAGTGTCATGCAGGCAGTGATTGTGCTTTGTTGGAGGTAGTGTGGTGCTTAGCTAAGGTATGCCTTGCTAATGAGGGTTTGTCCTAAGTAAAAATTGTCAGGAGAGGGGGCCCACTCTTGCCGCTATTGTGGCTTAAATAGTGGGACCTGGGAACTTGAGATGCAGCCCAACATGTAGCCCCTCGCCTGCCCTATCCGTTCCTGTGTCGTTCCCATCACTTTCTTGAATTGCCCCGATTTTCACAAATGGAAACCTTAGCGAGCATCGGCGAAATACAAAAATGCTCGGGTCGCCCATTGACTTCAATGGGGTTCGTTACTCGAAACGAACCCTCGAGCATTGCGAAAATTTCGTCTCGAGTAACGAGCACCCGAGCATTTTGGTGCTCGCTCATCTCTAGTATTTATATATTTATTTGGACTTATCCATTAATTAATTATAGATATTTATTTTTTTATGTGAAACACTAAACTAGGGGAATTTGGGATCTATAAATTTAGGATTGCCAGTATGGGTCTTACAAAAAAACTTTTCCACAAGTTTGATAAAGTTAGTTGAATGCAAAAAATGTCATGCCCCCGTGTGTACTATATACGAGCCACATGGGTGATGTGGACGTTGACGCGTCTCTTTGTGGGACGCATGCGTTCCACGAGGATCTGCGCATGTCATCACGCTTCTGTTTGGTACATCCCATATGTTTACCACACGTGAGTCACGTGTGTGACGTCACCACGTAGCATGAGCATAGTTGCGCTCTGTGTGGAGCGCTGTGTGTTCCACATGGAGCCGTGTACGTCATCATGCCGCCCAGGGGGACGTACACCTAGCATGCCTCTGGTTGATGACGTGGCTGTAGCCAACGCCATGATGGTGCGCCGCAATGGCGGAGAATCTTTTTCTGGGGCTCATTAACCATAAGGTATTTAAGACATCGTATAAGCCAGTGTACATATGCTTGAGAAAGGCGGTCCTTTTACCTCCGAAACACGTTGCATTATGTTTATTTATTGATTTTTTTGGGCTAGTTGGATCAGATTTCAATAAATATATACTATTTGGAATATAACCATTGTGGAAGCTGATTCAAGGGATCAGCACAGGAAACTCCTCGGCCATCCTCTTACCCTGACGCAGGCTCAATAATTTAGAAACCGCATACCCTGCACAATCAGGCTCATCGTATATCTGACCAAAGGCGGAGAAAAAGGCATCCACCGACTGACGAGAAGGGGAGTCTGATGGTAATGAAAAAGCCCAATTCTGTGGGTCCCCTCTTAGTCTGGAAATCAGTATTCCAACCTTCTGATGTTCTGACCCAGAGGAATGTGGGCGTAAACTAAGATATAGTTTACAACCCTCTCGGAGCGCAAAAAATGCCTTACGGTCACAGAAAAAGTCAGGTAAAGTCGCCTTAGGTGCACAAATGGGTATGGGCCCTCGTGATACCATTGCTGAAGACCTTGCCACCGTCTGTTCCTGGTGCGAGAGACGAACCGACAAGTTCTGTACCACCTCGGTCAAATTCTGTATGCTTTTAGCTGCCCTACGGATGCTATGGGCAGCAAGACGCACGGATCTCCTGTGTGGGGGCCATAAATAAAATCTGCACGTTGACGTTGGGCCTCAGTGGCCGGGCCTGTTTGCGCCTTAATGACGGAGCCAAATTTTGGAAAATGTGACATGTGTCACTTCAACATAGAAATACTCAGTAAGGCGTATTGTACACGGCAGGATTTCCGTCGTGTAAAACGTGGTTGAAATCTGCGGTGTTTCACTGCAGCTATTAGGTTCTATTGAACCTAATAGCTCAATGTACATGCTGCGGAATTCCACACACGGGCGGCTTTCATTGTAGTCAATGAAAGCCGCCCATCACGCCATACTTCCGCTATAGCACAGCGCAAGTATATAGCGTGAATACGCGCCCCGCCCACCGCCGGCCACGTCATATGACACTACTGGCGTGTCATGCGGGACTTCAAGCAGTGAATACGGAGGTGAGTATGTGGTCTTTGGGGGGGGGGGGGGGGGCGCCGTGACGGACTCCGCTGTGGTATTCCGCTTGTGGAGCCCATCACGACCGTGTGCAGAAGGCCTAAAGGTTCTGCTAATCCCAGTGATTCTGACAATGTTTTTCCGCCACATGTTGTACTTCATTGAGGTGGTAAAAATAGACCGATAGAATTTGTGGATATTTCATAAAAAAGTGCCAAAATTGGGAATTTTTTTTTTTTAATTGTGATTTTTTTACATTTTCAACTGCAATATGTCAAATATGTGCAAACATACTGTACAAATTTTGATAAGATATATTTCCATCTGTTTCCTTTATTCTGGAAGCACATTGGAAAAACTTGAGGTTTTTTGTTTTCTTTTACCATTTAGGAGACTCACAAGTTTAACAATTATAAAACTTTTAAGATACATTTTGTTTTCCTGCACCAAGCCAAGATTGCAAAAGCCTCATGGGTGACAGAATGACAGATACCCCCACAAATTACTCCATTTTGATAACTAGACCCGTTAACGCATTCATCTAGGGGGGCACTGCGGGTTTTGATCCCACAGTTTTTGAATTAATCTAAGCAAAGCAGCCCCAATCTATTTACAGGACCCATGACTCGGCCTGTAATGGAGGGACACCTGTTGGACTTCATGGCACAACTGAATACATTCCAGGCCCCATTGACTCCCTAAAAAGAACCCCTGGTTGGGATGGGCACATGGGGCAATAAACCAAGGTATCACTCCTCCTTCTCCGTTTTTGGGAGGAGGGGTATTTCGTGACCTCGGCGGCAGGTATGGGCTGTATAAAGTGGTGCTCTGTGAGTCTCCGTAATCTTGCTTCGGTGCGGCGGTCTCACAGAGAAGGCGCTCAACAAGCTGCTCCTGAAACTGCAGGAAGGCGAGCGTTCCCGGGGCTTCTTGTAAATTACGGATTACAGGTAGCGGTCTGAATAACGCCGGGCTCACGCAGCCGTAGGCGGAATCCGCTTGTGGAGACCCGCAGCGGATCCCAGCTGTGACCCTGCGTACGGCCGCGTAATGTACTGCACATAACTGCCTACTCACACAGGCTTTTTTGTTTATATTACCCGCGCTGTTCCTTAGCGATGATACGAGGAACCGCAGGCCGTACACAATGTAATTATGTATGGGCTGTGGGTATATCCATGGAGGACAATGGGCTCCATGTCACGGATATCTGCGGTAAAATAGAACCTGCTGCGTGCGGTTTTCTTAGAGTGGATTACGTAATTCCGACCCACTGTGAGCGGAATTGTGTAATCAATGCGATTGATCTGCGTATTACCGCGGATCAGACGCATGCGGAATCCGCCATTCCTATCCGGTCGCATGAGACCGGGCTAAGGCAGACTGCTAGGGTATTATTGTATCTTGATGCCACCAGGAAGTCCTGGTGGAGCCAAGATTGACAGGGGGGTGACGCCCCCTGTAGCTGATTGGCTGGACAGCAGGCTGCCAAATGGTTCTTGGAAGGCCAGTAAAAGTTGTGGGAAAATACAGACAGCGGGCCTGCTGCAAACGCCCAGCCACAGCTGCAACAGGCTTCCTCCCAAACGATGCACAAGGCGAGCCCCGGCTCAGTGTTGTAGCACTGAGGGAAAAGCGCCGTGAAGCCGCTTTACCTGCGCTGCCGTCGGCGCCTCAGCAAGGGCACCCCAACCCCCACCGGTTGTAAGTTTGAGATTCCAGCGGCTGCAGGGCCTGGGGAGACAGAGTGGTATGTGGCGCCCCTACTGTGCAGGAGCACATGGCGGCGGACTTCCTCCAGCTGATGTGGCTTTTCGGGCGCCAGGGCACAAGCGCTGATGGTGGCAGCTGTCATTGTAGGAGCGGCCAGCACCGATATGACAGTCCTTTGGCCGGAGCATAAGCCATAAGGGCGGCATCTGTCAGCAAAGGAGTGCTGTGCACAGACCTGACAGTCCTGGCCATGGAGCACAACCACTGACAGCAGCAGCTGTGAGCGGGGGAGCGGGCAACACAGAGGTGACTCACGAGCCGGCGGACCAAAAGCCGTGAGGGCGGCAGCTGTGAGCGGGAGAGCGGCCAACACGGAACTGACTGACCAGCCGGCGGACCACACGCCATGAGGGTGGTAGCTGTGAGCGGGGGACCTTAGGGTGAGGGTAACATTTATTCTTAGCCTTACATTATTAAATGTTCATGCTGCCATCTTACAGCAGTAACATGACAGCATTTACAGCTAATAATGTAAGCGTACTAGGACCTTGCAGCCTTCACCCTATCGGGAGCTGGGGGTGTGAGAGGGGCATTCCTCCCAAACCCAAAGCTTCCGGTGGTGTCAAGATACACTAATACCGATCACTACCTTATTATACTATTTGCTCGGTCTCTGCTCCAGACTCTCATCTTCCTCTGGTTGCCAGGATCAAGGAGATTTTAACTTTCCCGGGCCCTCTCCAACTGCTCTTGCATCCGCCATTTTGCCAACGGGCCCAAGCGCTCATTGGCAAAGTCGGGAACGGTCCATAGATAAAGATCCCATTGGGGGACAAATCCGGGGGCCTTGGTTAAGTGAATTAATCACCGCTCACGAATACGATCCGTGACGGGAGATGAAACTTTAATTTTACATGATCACTGTCATCCAGTTGTCCGCGGAAGGCGGAGTCAGGTCCTTGTAGGACCAGATCGCCGCAGGATATTGGAAGCCGGAGGTGAGCAGTTTCAGCTCTCCTAATGAATCCGTGAGAGGAGATGAAACTTTAACTTTACATAACTTTTTTTTTTACTTTTATGTGATAGCTGTTATCTATTGGATAACAGCAATCACATGAATGGGGGAGCTCACTGCGGCCCCCCATGACAGCTCCACCCTATCAGCAGCCATTGGCAGGGAGCTGTCACACTGACAGACATCGGGGCTTTACTCTACAGGGCTGGCGTGTTTTTATGGCCCTGTATATTAAAGCCTGCATCCCAGGATGTGAAAATGCATATGGGTGGTCACTAAGGGGTTAAATTGCAGAGTTTGAATGAAATCATCGAATCACAGTTTATAAACGGTTTTATACGAAATATGTAAGAATTATCACTGGAAGAAAAACCCACGACTTCTGTCTGCATAAATACAGATCTTGCAATATGCACGTCCGGTACAGGCAGCCAGTCAGGACGCACACAGGGGAGGGGTTTGTGGATTGCAGACATATTTTTCATGCACATAACACACGCAGTACACAGTACATATTTATGTATATGCTTGTTTACTACGTATCTTATTTCCCCACAGCCTATATCGGTGTCCATTACACGCATAACACATCAAAATAACACATGCGAAACACGCGTTTAAGAAAAACACAGGTGTGAGTGGCCCAATAGAAGTCAGTGAATCACAGACTGATAGATTTGGAAGAGACCTCTGGGGTCATTGGGTCCAAAATCTTGCTCATCCCAGACAGTCTGTCCGGCCTCTGAAGACTTCCATTGAAGGATTACTTGCCCACCTCCCGTGTCAACCTGTTCCACTCATTGATCCCCCTCACTGTCTAATATCTAATCTGTGTCTCCTCCCTTTCAGTTTCCTCCCATTGCTTCTAGTCTTTCCTTGTACAGATGAGAATAGGGCTGATCCCTCTGCACTGTGACAGCCCTTCAGACAAACTGGAGCAAGTTCAATGTCTGAAAGAGTAGAGGGGGATAATTACCTCACATGATCTAGACTCTATGCTTCTCTTAAAGGGGTTGTCTCGCGGCAGCAAGTGGGGGTATACACTTCTGTATGGCCATATTAATGCACTTTGTAATGTACATTGTGCATTAATTATGAGCCAAACAGAAGTTATAAGAAGTTTTTCACTTACCTGCTCCGTTGCTGGCGTCCTCGTTCCCATGGAGCCGACTAATTTTCGGCGGCTAATGGCCAAATTAGCCACGCTTGCGCAGTCCGGGTCCTCTTCTTTTCTGAATGGGGCCGCTCGTGCAGGATGCCGGCTCCGTGTAGCTCCGCCCCGTCACGTGCCGATTACAGCCAATCAGGAGGCTGGAATCGGCAATGGACCGCACAGAAGCCCTGCGGTCCACGGAGGAAGAAGATCCCGGCGGCCATCTTCCGCAGGTAAGTAAGAAGTCACCGGAGCGCGGGGATTCAGGTAAGCGCTCTCCGGTGTTCTTTTTTAACCCCTGCATCGGGGTTGTCTCGCGCCGAACGGGGGGGGGGGGGGGGGTTGAAAAAAAAAAAACCCGTTTCGGCGCGGGACAACCCCTTTAATACATCCGATAATTGTGTTTGCCTTTTTGGCTGCTGCATCACATTGTTGACTCATGTTCACTCTATGATCTATTAGTATACCCAAGTCTTTTTCACATATGCTGCTCCTTAGCCCAATTCCTCCCATTCTGTATGTGCTTTTTTCCTTTTTCCGGCCCAGATGTAGGACTTTGCATTTCTGCTTGTTAAATACCATTCTGTTAGTCACTGCCCACTGTAGAAGTGTTTTTGTAGATCTTTTTGAATCCTCTTTCTTCCCTAGTGTTAGCTGTCCTTCCTAGCTTTGTTGTAGTTTTCAAATGTGATCAGTTTTCCCTCAATTCACTCATCTAGTTCATTTATAACAATGTTGACCCACACTGGGCCTAGGACAGAGCCTTGTGGTCCCACTTGATACATTCTTCCACTTCGATGTGCAGCCATTTATGACCACTGTTACGGTACTAGTGGGGTGCTTAGGTACGCACGGCGCGGGACTCCCTCATCTTCACCCACACCACGCCTTCCTGGAGATAGCCCTAATGGTGGACTCGTCCAGGCTGCCAACTCTGACCCTACGCTTCCTAGGGGAGGACAGGCAGGGACCGCAGTACCTATGCAAGAGCATACTACACACTAGCACCGACAGGAAAGGCAGATGACAAAACCAACACGAACAGTACAAACAGGACAGAGGCAGATGGTAAAGCCCTGGCTGATAACAGTGAGGTCTAGCGGACAAGCTGACAGAAGCGGGATACCAAACAAGGCAGACAAGCTAGCAGACTGTGGGAATGGCACAAAGTACCAGGGCCAGAGTACCAGCAGGTCAGAGTAGCTGGACTACTCAGCAGACACTAAACACTGAACACAAAGTACAAGACACAGAAAACACCACAAAGTACAAGACACTGAACAATAATCCCAAAGTAGCAAGGCCAGACTACCGCAGGTGAGAGCATCAGGACTACTCAGCAGACTGGCTAGCAAACTGAAGACTGAACAATAATCCAGGACCGACAGCCGGCAGGTGAGAGCAGCTGGACTACTCTGATGTCACTGAAAAACTGAACAATAATCGGCGACTCCCAGGCAGCCAGAGCTGGATATTATAGGAAGGCGGGAGGAACCGATAGGTAGATAGACCTGTCAATCACCAGCACACTACTCAGACACCTAGCAGGGTAATTAACCTGACTGAAAGCCACAGGAGATGTTAACCCTGGATCGCGTGGACAGAACAAGGTGTGCTGGCAAGGTTAACTATGAGCTGACAGGCGTAACAACCACTCTTTGAGTACGATCACTCAGCCACTTGTAAATCCACCTAACAGTTGCCTTGTCCATCCCATATTTGGTCATTTTTTTCAATAATTATGGTATGAAATACTTTTACAAATGCTTTATTAAAGTCAATGTACATTATATCCAACGCATTTTCCTGATAAACCCAGTCAGTAATTCTGTCATAGGAAATTAGATTAATCTGGCAAGACTTCTTGTTCCCGGTATAGAATAATTATAATAATCTTTATTTGTATATCACCAACTTATTCCACAGCGCTGTGAAGTCAGGCTCACAGGCCTGTAGTTTCCTGCATCCTCCTTCTTCCCTTTTTTGATAGGGACAATATTTGCCCTTTTCCAATCTTCTGGGACTTCTCTTGTGGTTCAGGAATTTTAAAAGATGATGGTGAGTGGCTCAGCAATTACCTCTGCTGCTTGCTTTAGTATCCTAGGATGTAATTCATCTGGACCTTGAAACATGAATTCATGTAAGTTAGCTAAGTGTTCCCTCACCATCTCTCTGCTTACAGATAGCCTGCCTTCTTTTAGGCCGCATGTCCACGGACTTTGCGAAGTCCCGCGGCAGATCTCTGCTGCGGGAGCCACCGCCCGGGAGCAGGAGCCGCACACGTTTCTCCGCCGGTCAACCTAATCTAATAGATAGGCTGACCATGGAGAATCGGGGAAATTCACAGCATGCAGCGAATTGCCCGCCGTGAGCGGAGAATCGCAATGATTCTCCGCTCGTGGACATGGGGCCGGCGCTTTCCATAGCAACACTATGGAAAGCTTCAGCCTGCTCCAGCCTGCGAGATTCGCCGGTTATTTACCGCCGGCGAATTCACGGTCGTGGACAAGGGGCCTTATTCCCCCAATAGCGCAGGGAAGATTAGCTGATGTTCCATTTACTTTGAGAGAAAATAGATACAAAATAGGAATCTACAAGTTTGGCCTTGTCACCATCATTCTGAACCAATTCACCATTTTCACCCTATAAGCATCCAGTAGCATCTTTGACTTTGCTTTTGACCCACAAAACCCTTTTTATTGCTTTTGGCCTCTCTTACAAGCCTCAATATATTATCAGCTTTATCTTCTCTGACACTTCCCCTACAGTTTCTGCAGACCGCATTATATTCCTCTTTAGATATTCCCCCTCTTTCCATTTGATAAACATATTTTCCTTTGTTTAACATGTGTACAAGTTCTGTGTTCATCCATCCGGGTCTCTTTAAATGCTTCCCATTCTTCCTTCTTTTAGGGATTGGTAACGATTGTGCTTTGAGAATCTCATTTCACAATATTTCCCAACCTTACATAGTAACATATTATGTTAGGCTGAAGGGAGACAACATTCATCTAGTGCAGCCTGTTCCCCACCCCTTGTTGATCCAGAGGAAGGCAAAAGCCAATTAGCCCCCTTTGGGGAAAAACATCCTTCCCGACTCCATAATGGCAGCCAGAATAATCCCTGGATTAACCTCTGATAGTTCCTCCCTGACTGTAAGACTGGATCACCAATCCTGCGGGTCACCTAATATCTATATCCTGTAATATCCTTCCGCTCTCGAAAGACATCTAGTCCCTCTTCAACTCCTCTGTGGATTTTGCCATCACCACGTCCTCAGGCAGAGAGTTCCACAGTCTCACTGCTCTTACAGTAAAGAACCCCCTTCTGTGTTGGTGATGAAACTTGCTTTCCTCTAGATGTAGCGGATGTCCTCTTGTTACCGTTGCAGTCCTGGGTATAGACAGATCCTGGCAGAGATCCTTGTATTGTCCCCTCATGGATTTATACATAGTTATTTGGTCGCCCCTTAGCCGTCTGTTTTCCGGGGTGAATAATCCCAGTTTTGGTGCCTCTCTGGGTATTCCAGTCCCGTCATTCCATGTATTAGTTTAGTTGCCCTTCTTTGGACCCCTCCAGCACTGTAACATCCTTCCTGAGCCCCGGTGACCAGAACTGTGTGCAGTATTCCATGTGGGGCCTGACAAGTGCCTTATATAGTGGAAGGATAATGTTCTCGTCCTTCGCCCCTATACCTCTTTTACTGCACCCCAAGAAGCTTTATTTGCCTTTGCAGCAGCTGACTGGCATTGGTTGCTCCAGTTAAGTCTACAGCCCACTAGTACTCCCAGGTCTTTTTCCATATCACTTTTCCCTAGCAGTACCCCATTTAGTGTATATTGGTGACATCCGTTTCTCCTGCCCATGTGCAGAACCTTACATTTATCAACATTGAACTTCATTTGCCATTTTTTCTCCCTGTGCAGTCCCTCTATCAGGTCATTGGTAAATATATTGAACAGAATGGGGCCTAGTACTGAAGTCTGTGGCCCCCACTAGCAATGGGGACCCAATCAGAGTACAAACCATTTATTTCCCCCCTCTGCTTTCTATCTCTGAGCCAGTTCTTTACCCATATACACATGTTTTCACCCAATCCGAGTTGCCTGATTTTATATATCAGCCTATTATACGGTACAGTGTCAAATCCACCTCTGCAGCCAATCAGCATCAGGAGGCGTCACCCCCTAATTAACTTGACTCCACCAGTACTTCCTGGTGGCATCAAGATACACCAGTACCACATAAGGCACCAAAATAACCAGCAATCTCTCCCCTAAGAGTTTGCTGGCATTTATCTGCTGTAGTCCAGGGGGATTGGCTGCTGGAGAATACCACACCCAGTCAGCTCAACTAACCCCTACCTGTGAAGGTGTGCACAAGGAAGCTGGAGAACCACAGGTCCCAGATACACAACCTTAACATTCCTCTTTTTGAAAGATCATTTATTCCATAAAATCTATTGCTTGAAAAAGGCTCCCTTAAGAGGCGAAACGCGTCGCAGCATTGATCTCATGGAATAATTTAGCTTTCAAGAAGAGGAATATCGGTCTAATGATCCGTGGATTGGGAATCCCTGATCTGTGGGAATGATTGCCTTCCTGGATTAGGGGTGCACTCTGTTAGACACCCCTGTGAAGGAAGTGCTTCTAAGTATTTACCGCTGGGGCTTTCTTTAGTTTGGTTGACCTACTCTACCTCCGCTTTGTTTCCGGTTATATGTGTATATGCCTGGACCCCCACTGACGCCCTCCACCGTCGGATGTCCAGAGGACCAGGTTGTGCATACATTTATCCCCTCCACTGACCAGGATTTCAGACGGGTGATTCACCAATTTACACCGTGTCACCTCTACCTGTGGTATTTTACGATAACTAGATACTCTCCTACCTTATCTCTGGAGTGCTGCCTCTATTGATAAATATATTTTAAAAAAGCGGCCTAGCTATCACGTCACTTCGTTCCCTCTGAACCCTTGGGTGTGTTCCATCTGGGCCTGGAGATTAGTCAATTTTAATCTTCCTTAACCGGCTCTGCACTTCCTCCTGCGTTAGGTAGGTGATATTCTGTGGGTGGGTTGTTTTATTGCCCTGCATCTCATGTGACATGAATACACTTGAGAAAAGGCAAATAGATTTCCCCCCCCCCCCTATCTTCTATGATTTCTCCTGCATTGTTTGTTAAAGGGCCAGCGCTCTCAATATAAACCCCTTTACCGTTTATATAATTTAAAAATAGTTTTGGGTTGTTTTTGCTCTCTTTGACGATCAGTCTTTCTGCCTTCTCCTTGGCAGTTATCTTATCTTTTCCTTACATATTTTGTTTTTTTTCCCTGTATGATTTTAGCGCTTCTTCGCTGCCTTCTTGCTTTAGTAGTTTGAACGCTCTTTTTTTCGTTTATTGCCCCACTTACCGTCTTGTCGAGCCACATTGGTTTCCTTCTACTTGTGGTTCTTTTATTGTTAAAGGGAATGAACTGCTCTCATAAGGTGATTAGGATCCTTTTAAACTCCCCCCATTTGTCCTCTGTACTGATATTTTTGAGGATGTTGTCCCAATTAATGTTACCGATAGTTCTAAGCTGATCACATTTTGCTTTACCAAAGTTTAGTTTCTTTGTCGCTCCCTGATAAGGCTTCTTATTGAATGACAGCTGGAAGTTGATTATATTGTGGTCACTGTTCCCCAAGTGCCCCTGAACCTGCACCCCCATGATTCTGTCCGGTTTGTTAGTACTAAGTCCAGAATGGCCCTCCCGCTCGTTGGTTCCTGCACAAGTTGGGTAAGGTAGTTATCTTTAATTACGCTCAAGAACTTATCACCCCTATGTGATTTGCAGGTTTCCTTCTCCCATGTTATATCTGGATAATTAAAGTCCCCCATTATAACTACTTAGTTGCGGTTTGACACCTCTTCTATCTGCCTTAGTAGTAAGTTATCAGTTTCTTCTGTTGCTTTTAGTGGTCTATAGAAGACCCCTATCAGGATTTTGTTATTTTTTCTCCCTGTATTTCTACTCACAGAGATTCCACCTGTTCATCTCCTGCCACTATATCCTCCTGTAGCCTCGGCAATAAGTACGATTTAACGTACAGACCTACCCCTCCCCCTTCCTGTTCACCACAGTCTCTTCTGAAGAGATTGTAACCCTGTAAACTCACCACCCAATTGCATATATCATCAAGCCATGTTATTCCTACTTTGCCATAATTCCCTTCAGTCATTCTCGCTTTAAGCTCACCCACTTTACTGATCAGACTTCTTGCATTTGTTGCCATACAATTTATATGGTTGTTGTTATTCTTTGTATTCATTATGCTACTTACGGTCCTATTAGCTGTTCTTTCAGTTCTTACTGCTCTAAACCGTTCCCCTGCTCGACCATCATTCCCAATACTTGGTCTAAGGTCACTGTCTAGACTGTCTTCCCCCCCTAGTACTCTTTTTGCCTAACCCCCAACCCTAGTTTAAACACTCCTCCAGCCTTCTAGCCATCTTCTTCCCCAGCACAGCTGCACCCTCCCCATTAAGATGCAGCCCGTCCCTACGGTAGAACATGTAGCCAACAACAAAGTCAGCCCAGTTCTCCAGGAGCCAGAAGCCCTCCTTCTTACACCAACTCCAGGGCCACTTGTTTACCTCCTCGAGCACTTGCTGCCTTTCTGGTGTGACTCGTGGTGCAGGTGGGTTTTCCGAGAAAACTACCTTGGAGGTCCTCCTTCTTGGACATTTCTGTCCTTAAGAACATCCAGCCATTGGATTCTTCCCTCTTTCTGAGTTCAGTAAAATCTGCTTTTCTGAAATCCAACCTTGAGGTCTGAGTCTTCTCAGGTCTTCCTCCCCTTGTTATCCAAGATCCAAGGATAGCATGATCACTGCCTCCTAAGGTCCCAGCCACCCTTACTTCCTTAACCATCCCCTCCCTGTTGGTAAGAATTAGGTCCAAGATAGCAGATCCCCTTGTTTTCTCTTCTACCTTCTGGAAGATAAAGTTGTCAGCAAGAGCGGATAAGAATCTGTTGGATCCATTACTTTTACCTGAGAGATTCCCAACAAATGTCTGGATGGGTAAAATCTCCCATGATCACTATGCTGGGCTTCTTTGAGAGCTTGGCCATCTGATGTAGAAAGAGTTCCTCCATATCTTCTGCTTGTCCTATGGTAAATACCTACAATGGTGTCCTTTCTGTTGTTCTCTCCTTGTATTCTTACCCAAACAGTTCCTACAGAACTCACAGCTCTGAAGCTTGAATCTCGGTGGAGATGAATGTTTTCCTAACATACAACCCAACACCTCCTCCCCTTTTATTCGGTCTATTTCTTATAAATACATTGTATCCTTCAAGCCTTGTATCCAATCATGTGTATCATCCCACCAAGTTTCCGTGATGCCGATGACATTATATTTCTCTTCCCATGTTAGTAGCTCCAATTCTCCTTGTTTGTTTCTCATACATAAAAACATGTTAGTTTGTGATCAGGGTCTCTTGCTCCTCTACTTTCGTGATTAATTTTTGTCTTTGTTCCTTTTTTCTACTTCTAAGGTCTCCTACCCACTAGCGATATGTTTTCTTGTGATGCGAGAGCGAGTGAAAACGAATGATTATGAAACCAATGATTTTCGATGGTTTCTTACTCATTTGCAATGTTTTCACTGAAGCCTCGTAGCGCTAAGAAAAATCTGCACTATCGTCCGTTGTTTTCAATGGGGCCAGCGGCAGCAGCGCTCGACCCATTTAAAACATAGGGAGTACATTGTGCTCCCCTGACACAGCTGTGACAGCTATGGCAGGGGCTTCCTTTACTCCCGTGGAGACCACAGAGCTCCGTGATGCTACCCCATTGCTTTCAACAGGGCTGGTGCTGCTGCCAGCCATTAAAAAGCTATGGGTTGCAGGCAACCCCCACAGCGATGATTTTCTGGGAAGGGATTGAAATATAAGCCCTTCTCTGAAAATCCTCCATAGCTGGCAGAAAAAATAAAAATGTACTCCCCTAGAAGAGCTGTTTATTGAATTAAATGAGTGCTGCCTGTGATTGGCTGAGCGCTGTGACCAATCATAGGCAGCACTCAGCTGTCATTCAATGACAGCTGGGTGCTGACTCTGATTGGTCACAGCACTCAGCCAATCAGAGATATCACTTTCTGGAGGCGAGGATTTTTCAATCCCCGGACTCCAGAAGACAGAAGATGACCGCCGGCGCTAGAGAGATGATCGGATTATTCTTAGCGCTGTGAGGCTTCAGTAAAAACATTGCAAATGAGAATGAAACCATTGAAAATCATTGGTTTTATAATCATTCGTTTTTACTCACTCTTGCACCACAAGAAAACCTATTGCCAGTGGGTAGGAGCCCTAATAGCGAGGTTCTCAATTGTGTTCATTAGCTGTATACTTTTACCTGGCCTTTCACTTCCCTTCCCATATTGTTCTAGCGTAAAGCTCTCCTAATGAATGAAGCAAGGCACCCACCAAATATAAGCGTACCTGTCTGTAAGGTGCAACTTACAGACAAGGCTGTATGCTTGATAAAGGCTGTTTGTAAAGCCGAAACGCGTTGCATATTAAGAAATAATATCGCTACTTTGGAATCTTAAAGACAACAACTCCATCATCTGCTTTGTTATACACGAACCGGGCTTGAGGGTGTCGTGGAACAGGCACCACTAAGGAGTAAGTTTGCTTTCAACTCTTCTATTATCCACACCACTGGAGCATCAGGGGCTTTTTTCCTGCCCAGTACTGTTCTTTGTTCTCTGGTATATTATGCCTAGAGCTACCCCACGACGCTCTCCCTCAGGGATGTTACCAAGACCAGTGGATTGGACCTTCATTACGATTTGACGTTACCAGCCTGCTAGGATTATCAGACGTACCGGGATCCCCTACAAAGGGTCCTGTTATGCCTGGGGTGAGTCCACTTTGTTTTTTCATCCTCTTACCATTTCCTCCCTCTACCATTGGAGCGCTACTAATCTGACGTTTTTGTTACATTTCTGGGAGGTGAAGTTTGGCTTTTCCTCTGGTCGGTCTGTAAACATATAGCACACGTTCACCCCACCACATGGCTCCTTCTCCATGTTGTCAGTTGATGTAATTTCCAAGCTTCTAAACTCCAGAATTCTCATAATGATATATATTCTATAAGTGTAACAATTTACATGGCATCACACAATATCCCCCGAGCAGCTAGACCCGGCTAAAGCCAGCAATCGTCCTTTTGTACATATACTATAGACACCTCTCCCAGGACGGTCCTACAACCATGTTTATTGCCATAGGGAGAGCAATCTATGTGTTACTTACCTCCCAGGAAAAGGGATCAGTCCTGATCCAAAGAGCAGCCATCAGGGGACAACTGGGCTTAGGCGAAGAGATAGTACGAGTGGACCAGATAGGAGAAGGCACTAAGTCTATTGCATAGAACCGAACTTTCTCCCAGCTTGTTCCCGACTTTATTTCCTTCTCCATCTCAGTGAAATTTCATATATACCAGGTTGCCTGGTGTGACTATAACCACTTACATGTAAGTAGAGTAATATGGGGTTTACAAGGCACCAGATGTTCAACACAAAGTCTGATTTGATTTCCTATTGACCAATCGCTGCGCACCGCAGCACTCTGCCCTCGGGCCGTGGCTTCATACTGTTCTCAGTCAAACATATGGGTTAAACGGTGGAGATTTTATATATATCACATGAGATGGCAAAGATTACTAGTATTGTACCATGGTTAGAATTAGTATTTACACAGGTACATATGCCAAGTATCCACTATCCAATATCATTAGATTAGAACTTGCTTATGTACTGTTCCCCCGTGTCCTTTGCTGCATTTCATGTAGCGTACAAGCTACAGTATAAGAAAATACACTGAACTCCTGATCCAAAATTGTGCTGAAAGCAGCGGTCAGTAGCCCTCCCTTCATATAAGACTCATGGATCCAACTTCAGCATGGAGTATCATCAGGCAGGCTGTCAATATGTAAGAGGATGTGTGCATGATGAACAAGCATACAGCAAGACAAGGGTGTGATAAAGGGTCTGCCTACTGAGGGACACTCCCAACAAATACATGGTGCAACTGGCACATATGCAGTATATATACATACATACATACATACACGTATCTACATTGTGCGCAAGTTGGGTTCAATTGCCTACAGGATCGCTGTCCTTTCTGTCCAGAATGGGCACCACACATATAGAAATGGCACGGGAGACTGGGATTCTCTTCAAACCTGCCAACATTTATTTCATATACAGTGAAGTTCATTACATTAATAAAGTCCATTTGTCCGTACCCCACTAGGGTGACTGTCTATGGGGCGTCCTCCCTGTCAGACTCTAGGCCTTTACTGGACCTCAGGCTTGCAGCCCTTCCAGCTGCGCTGTCAACTTTCCCCTGAGTGTAGCAGGAACTGATACTTTAATGTTACCTCTAATCTCTATCCTGTGTACTGGAGCACCACCATATACAGAACCATAGCTAAAGGCTCAGGGGCCTAAGTGTAAAAGTTCAGTTCAGTTTATATGCCCCCCCCCCCCTTCCCCTCCTTATACCTGTACTCATGATATAGAGCAGCGTCCACAGCTGAGGAGATGGTGGGGTAGATAAGGATTTCTGTCACGGTGGCTCTACCATGTCCTCCCCTAGGCGTAGCTCGGGACCCATCCAAATCACTGCTAGGTGAGGTCACAGGGGAAAAGTAACCAGGAGTTACCTTAAAGTTCTTTGTCACTCATGATGCCAGTGTTCCATCCTCTGTGGTGAATCTTGGAGAAGCAAATAACTTAGTCCACACACAGGGAATCTTTCTGGACAAACCGGGAACGGTCGGTATTATCAGTTTACTGTAACTTCAGCAAGTTCCAATTTACAACAGTAGTTTGGCACAGTTACTACAAGTCAAGGTCGTGCGACATGGTGCACTCTCCGGGTAATCCAGACAATCCACAGTCCTAGTTATCTATGTGATCCCACTCCCAGCCACTCTTTCACTCTCCTATTCTCCACCGGTCAACACTCACGCTTCTTGCGTCTTCCTTCTGGCCAAGCAGCAGTCCTTCTCTTACTCAGCATTCAGTGATAGTACTGTCATATCCTAGGTAGACTGGTCCCAGGCCAAGCAGAAGAGACTCGATAAGCCTCTTCCATTCTGTACACGCACAGATCAATATATGTCTGTGGGGTTCACTCATTTCTTGCAGACTTAGATTAGCACCAACTAGACTCTTGCAACACTCTCTCAAACTCTCTAGCATAGACTAGCCTAGCTTAGACTGCCTAGCATCCTTGCAAATACATATATGACATAGTCACATGACATACAACATGATATATTTTCAGGCATAACCCAGACATTAACCCATTCAGTGTTGCAGAGGTGCGATAAACATAACTTAAATGCACTCCACAATTAAGACACTGACAAGACAATGTCACGAGACAGACATACAACATTATGGAGGGTCCGCGCTAACTCTGAGCCACTACAGGAACCCTTTGGCATAAGCTTTCAAACCATGAATAATTCCCTGCACTATGTGAAAATGTGTTTGTAGCCCCCAGGCTGTCCTCATGTCCTTAGTTGCATTTATGAACCTGATTAAATACCACATGAACACAGATGTGTTTAAGAAATTGCAAACACGATTAAAAACCATGTGGATGGAAATAATACATTAGGTCTTTCACGAACTACATGCAGGTTTTAGATGCATATATTGTGTAAAGTGTGCAATCATATAGAGGAGATCCCAGGTTATAGCCGCATGCTCCATATCACTGTATACAGGGGATGTATAACTTATACCAGCTGTACATATATAATTATATACAGGAGATGCCCAGGTTATACCAGCATGGTCCATATCACTGTATACAGGGGATGTATAACTTATACCAGCTGTACATATATAATTATATACAGGAGATGCCCAGGTTATACCAGCATGCTCCATATCACTGTATACAGGGGATGTATAACTTATACCAGCTGTACATATATAATTATATACAGGAGATGCCCAGGTTATACCAGCATGCTCCATATGACTGTATGCAGGGGTTGTATAACTTATACCAGCTGTACATATATAATTATATACAGGAGATACCCATGTTATACCAGCATGCTCTATATCCCTATATACAGGAAATGTATAACTTATACCAGCTGTAGATATGTAATTATATACAGGCGATATCCAGGTTATACCAGCAGGCTCCATATCACTATATACGGGAAGATGTATAACTTATACCAGCTGTGCATATATAATTATATACAGGAGATACCCAGGTTATACCAGCATGCTCCATATCACTATATACAGGGGATGTATAACTTATACCAGCTGTACATATATAATTATATACAGGAGATACCCAGGTTATGCCAATTTGGCCCATATCTCTATATACAGGGGATGTATAACTTATACTATATATATATATATATATATATATATATATATATATATATATATATATATATATATATATAAATAAATAAATAATTATATACAGGAGATACCCAGGTTATACCAGCACGCTCCATATCCCTATATACAGGAGATGTATAACTTATACCAGCTGTACATATACAATTATATACAGGAGATACCCAGGTTATACCAGCATGCTCCATATCACTATATACAGGGGGTTGTATACTTTCTACCAGCTGTACATATATAATTATATACAGGAGATGCTCAGGTTATACCAGCATGCTCCATATCACTGTATACAGGGGATGTATAACTTATACCAGCTGTACATATATAATTATATACAGAATATACCCAGGTTATACCGGCATGCTCCATATCACTATATACAGGAGATGTATAACTTATACCAGCTGTGCATCTATAATTATATACAGGAGATACCCAGGTTATACCAGCATGCTCCATATCACTATATATAGGGGATGTATAACTTATACCAGCTGTACATATATAATTATATACAGGAGATACCCAGGTTATACCAGCATGCTCCATATCACTATATACAGGGGATGTATAACTTATACCAGCTGTACACATATAATTATATACAGGAGACACCCAGGTCA
The DNA here is from genome assembly GCA_035609135.1 of Eleutherodactylus coqui. NCBI lineage: Eukaryota > Metazoa > Chordata > Amphibia > Anura > Eleutherodactylidae > Eleutherodactylus > Eleutherodactylus coqui. The sequence continues at coordinate 210,637,195 of CM069412.1, read as the reverse complement.
TACCAGCATGCTCCATATCACTATATACAGGGAGATGTATAACTTATACCAGCTGTACATATATAATTATATACAGGAGATGCCCAGCTTTTACCAGCATGCTCCATATTACTATATAGAGGAGATACCCAGGTTATAGCAGTGTGCACCATATCACTATATACAGGAGATGTATAACTTATACCATCTGCACATATATAATTATATACAGAATATACCCAGGTGATACCAGCATGCTCCATATCACTATATACAGGAGATGTATAACTTATACCGGCTGTACATATATAATTATATACAGAATATACCCAGGTTATACCAGCATGCTCCATATCACTATATACAGAAGATGTATAACTTATACTAGCTGTACATATATAATTATATACAGGAGATACCCAGGTTATACCAGCATGCTCCATATCACTATATACAAGAGATGTATAACTTATACCAGCTGTAGATATGTAATTATATACAGGAGACACCCAGGTTATACCAGCAGGCTCCATATCACTATATACAGGAAGATGTATAACTTATACCAGCTGTACATATATAAATATATACAGGAGATTCCCAGGTTATACCAGCATGATCTATATCCCTATATACAGGAGATGTATAACTTATAGCAGCTGTGCATATATAATTATATACAGGAGATCCCCAGGTTATACCAGCATGCTCCATATCACTATATACAGGGAGATGTATAACTTATACCAGCTGTACATATATAATTATATACAGGGGATACCCAGGTTATACCAGCATGCTCCATATCCCTATATGCAGGGGGTTTCATAGTTATACCAGCTGTACATATATAATTATATACAGGAGATACTCAGGTTATACCAGCATGCTCCATATCCCTATATGCAGGGGGTTTCATAGTTATACCAGCTGTACATATATAATTATATACAGGGGATACCCAGGTTATACCAGCATGCTCCATATCACTATATGCAGGGGGTTTCATAGTTATACCAGCTGTACATATATAATTATATACAGGAGATACTCAGGTTATACCAGCATGCTCCATATCACTATATACAGGGAGATGTATAACTTATACCAGCTGTACATATATAATTATATACAGGAGATACCCAGGTTATACCAGCATGCTCCATATCACTATATGCAGGAGATGTATAACTTATACCAGCTGAACATATATAATTATATACAGGAGATACCCAGGTTATACCAGCATGCTCCATATCACTATATGCAGGGGGTTGCATACTTATACCAGCTGTACATATATAATTATATACAGGAGATACTCAGGTTATACCAGCATGCTCCATATCACTATATACAGGAGATGTATAACTTATACCAGCTGTACATATATAATTATACTAGCTTACCTGTCGCGCGTTGCTGCGAAGACAGACATACATACATACATACATTCATTCGTTTTTTATATATCTAGATAACAACCAATCACAGCGCAGCTTTTTTAGGTTACCTCAGTGGTATAATATATAACAACCAATCACAGCACATCTTTCATGTTACCTCAGTGGTATAATATATAACACCCAATCACAGCGCAGCTTATGTTACCTCAGCAGTATAAAATATAACAACCAATCACAGTGCAGCTTTCATGTTACCTCAGCAGTAAGAGAAATAACAACCAATCACAGCGCAGCTTTTATTCTGCCTCAGCAATATAAAAAATAGCAACCAATCACAGCGCAGCTTTTATTTTACCTCAGCATTCTCAATATCCTATTTATGACATAATCAATGTTCGTGCCAAATTTTGCGCTTAGGATTGAATAATCGAGTTGGGACCCATTAACTTTTCCTATTTATAACATAATCAATGCTCGGGCCAAATTTCCCGTTTCTATGACACCGGAAAGTGAGAAAATTACATTCCGTACGTAAAATTTGGGCGCTAATTATTTTGCGCTTAGAATTGAATAATCGAGTTGGGACCCATTAGCTTTCCTATTTATGACATAATCAATGCTCGTGCCAAATTTCGAGTTTCTATGACACCGTGAAGAGAGAGAATTAGATTCCGTACGTAAAGTTTGGACGCTAATTCTTTTGCGCATAGAATTGAATAATCGAGTTGGGACCCACTAACTTTTCCTATTTATGACATAATCAATGTTCGTGCCAAATTTAAAGTTTCTATTACATTGGGAAGCGAGAGAATTCGATTCCATATGTAAGATTTGGACGCTAATTATTTTGCGCTTAGGATTAAATAATCGAGTTGGGACCCATTAGCTTTTCCTATTTATGACATAATTAATGCTCGTGCCAAATTTCAATTTTCTATGACATTGGGAAGCGAGAAAATTAGATTCCGTACGTAAAATTTGGACGCTAATTCTTTTGCGCTTAGAATTGAATAATCGAGTTAGGACCCATTAGCTTTTCCTATGTATGACATAGTCAATGCTCGTGCCAAATTTCATGTTTCTCTGACATCGGGAAGTGAGAGAATTAGTGGCAATGATGGAAATCGAACGATCTACGTGGGGGGTCGTAACCGTCGACAACGCTCGCGCACGCACCATTTATCATAGAATATTCGTACTATGCCTATAATCTTCCCAGGAGTGTACTCAACAACTTCCCAAAGTTTCATGGCGATCGGATGAATGGTGTAGTAGCGCATAAAGGACAAACAGACAGACACGCAGACAGACAGACATACATTCAATTTTATATATATAGAAGATACAGGAGATGCCCAGGTTATACCAGCATGCTCCATATCACTATATACAGGAGATGTATAACTTATACCATCTGCACATATATAATTATATACAGAATATACCCAGGTTATACCGGCATGCTCCATATCACTATATACAGGAGATGTATAACTTATACCGGCTGTACATATATAATTATATACAGGAGATACCCAGGTTATACCAGCATGCTCCATATCACTATATATAGGAGATGTATAACACATACCAGCTGTACATATATAATTATATACAGGAGATCCCCAGGTTATACCAGCATGCTCCATATCACTATATACAGGAGATGTATAACTTATACCAGCTGTACATATATAATTATATACAGGAGATACCCAGGTTATACCAGCATGGTCCATATCACTATATACAGGAGATGTATAACTTATACCAGCTGTACATATATAATTATATACAGGAGATCCCCAGGTTATACCAGCATTCTCCATATCACGATATACAGGAGATGTATAACTTATATCAGCTGTGCATATATAATTATATACAGAATATACCCAGGTTATACCAGCATTCTCCATATCACGATATACAGGAGATGTATAACTTATACCAGCTGTACATATATAATTATATACAGGAGATACCCAGGTCATACCAGCATGGCCCACATCACTATATGCAGGAGATCCCCAGGTTATACCAGCATGCTCCATATCACTATATACAGGAGATGTATAACTTATACCAGCTGTGCATATATAATTATATACAGGAGATACCCAGGTTATACCAGCATGCTCCATATCACGATATACAGGAGATGTATAACTTATACCAGCTGTACATATATAATTATATACAGGAGATACCCAGGTCATACCAGCATGGCCCACATCACTATATGCAGGAGATACTCAGGTTATACCAGCATGCTCCATATCACTATATACACAGCACATGGGGCTCCTCCTCTGTTAGTTTGTTTGGATCATATCATTTTTTTCCTTTCTGCCAAAGATCATACTGCAGCTGTGCAACATTGTAAATGATAGAAGCCAAAGTAGTTGAGTTTCGGCCTGCCAGGCAGCTTACTTCCAATATGGTGTGTCCCCTCCAGCTGCCCTCCACAGTACGCAGGGCACCGCCAACCTACCACCGTAACGAGCATGGTTTGTATTGCTCAGCGCTGCTCACTCCCAGCTGGTCCTTCTTTGCTCAATGACACCCATGTCAGGATGTAGTTTGCATGAGTGTCAGATTGTGCTGCAGCGCCTGAAGCAGAAAAGAACCCAGAGTGGTCAGATTTGGTGGTCTGTTGTAATTATGGTGTCAGATCTATGGGCCAGTACAAAATCTGTAACGGGGTCCCCCAGCTACATGTGTCATTTACAATACTGTGGTCTTCTTCAGAGACAGAAGGATCTTTAGGCACCACTTGGCTCCGAGTGCAACAGCTACGTCTGCATCCAATATAAATATGCTGCAGGTCAAAGATGTTCCGGCAGCAAGCTCTACAGTGTTCAGGATAAATTGCCAGGAGGGTCTGGGCTACATGGAGAAGAAAAGTCAAGTCTGTCACCAGATTGAATGGTTTCCCTGCTTGTATCTATTCCTCTTAAAATGTGTTTAGATCTCCTTCATTAAAGAGCAGGAAGGTTTTTAATTGATTCTAGGTTTGAAGGGGGAGGAGTATTATTTGGCTAACCTGCCTGGAGCGCCAGATCACCTCCTTCTAACCCTGTGTGACCTGACACAACTGGTAACTATTTCTCCATCGGAGTGTATGAAGAATGCCGCTGCTGGAAGTTGTTAAAGGGTATTTCCACCGTAGGCATTTATGGCATATACATAAGCTGTAATGAGATCTGCACCCTTCAGGCCATAAATGCCTACGGTAGGATAAGCCATAAGTGAAAGTTGTAATTGCTGGACACATACTTGGCACCTCTCTCTTTCTTTAGGCGTAGGTATAGATGGCACCCCAAACTATGGAAATAGTTATATATAGTAATTGGAATGGACTCATCTGCTGTAGAACGCCTGTCTGACGGGCGCCAACACTTCTAAGATATAATCTTAGGCATAGTCCACCAACAGAGCCCTGATGGTGTCTGGATCCACAGGGGGAGCACCACGGGAGGTCCACAGGTAGTAGAATAACCTCAGCCATATGAACAAGTAGGAATTAGAAAAAAGAAAACTCAGACGCTCCGGATGTGGAATATACAAAGCGACCGCCGATATTAGATAGGGGGTACAGCACCACTTACTGGTAGAGGAGTCCATTCAACCCGAAGAATTCATCTACCATCCTGGTCAGCACTGAAATCACCGAAGGTTAACGCCAAAGCCAGGAATGCTTGAGTTCACAAAGATGGCTGCAGTCATGTGATCGCGGGCCAGAAGCACGCTGCCATGTATCACATAATGGGGGGGGGGGGACAGGATGGCCGCCGGTATAAGATCACGTGACTGGAAATACATCATACTGTGGCCACGGGAGCCTGCTAATGATACTACAATAAACATACATCAAAAGCCTTTTACTAGCACAGCCAGCAAACCACCTGCAGCACATCGATGAGGGGCAAATACCCCAACATGGCTGTCTGGACCCCGAGACCCCCTCCTTCATATTCCCAGACATTGGGAAACAGATCAGACACTGACTTGCAGGAATGCTGCCCTCCAATAGGTGGCGCTGTAGAGGCATTTTTCCATCTTCCTATTTGCATAAATTGACTACTGGAGAAATGCAGAGCTGTATTATGTATGCTTGAAAATAAAAGCGATATGCGAGCAGAAATGTAAAACATGGGTGCTGCTTGTTTTTAGAAGCGGCCATGCGAATAGATACAAAGATAATAACTCTGTTACCGTCCACGGGACACGGACAACATATTGAGCTCAACCGCCCCCACAGGAGAGTATGACTTCATTGTGATTAAATCCAGTATGACCTACAATACAGTCTTCACTCCAACCAAATCTACTTCCTCTAACCGCTAAGAACACGGTTTGGTTTCTACGCGGCGCTCGGGTTCTATAACCCACGGAACTTTTACTTGAATCCAAAATTGAAGACGAGTCATTAGAAGAGATGGTGTAGTGAACCGGCACATCATCCTGGTCCCCTCCATGATGTCAGCCTGGAGAGTTCAGTCAGTTCAGCCTGGAGAGTATGACTTCATTGTGATTAAATCCAGTATGACCTACAATACAGTCTTCACTCCAACCAAATCTACTTCCTCTAACCGCTAAGAACACGGTTTGGTTTCTACGCGGCGCTCGGGTTCTATAACCCACCGAACTTTTACTTGAATCCAAAACTGAAGACGAGTCATTAGAAGAGATGGTGTAGTGAGCCGGCACATCATCCTGGTCCCCTCCATGATGTCATACATGTATGTCCTGTGTTGATACAAACCCGTCTTGTTACTTCCAATTTGTGTGCTGCGCAGCTGACTGCTCCACTGATTTTTGTCGCTACCCTGGGAGAGTGAAGTTCATACCACTTGTCTTTTACTCTTTTTCCTGCCAGTCACCCTTTCATATTCTTGTATTGGTAACAGTGTGTTTCCCTCTCTGCAAAAAGACAGTGATGGTCATTCCACTCATCTTATTGTTCTAGTCTTTGGAGTAAAGAGTCATGCATGAAGCTCCCCAGCTATACAAGAGCCTTTGGATTCAGTTCAGCCTGGAGAGTATGACTTCATTGTGATTAAATCCAGTATGACCTACAATACAGTCTTCACTCCAACCAAATCTACTTCCTCTAACCGCTAAGAACACGGTTTGGTTTCTACGCGGCGCTCGGGTTCTATAACCCACCGAACTTTTACTTGAATCCAAAACTGAAGACGAGTCATTAGAAGAGATGGTGTAGTGAGCCGGCACATCATCCTGGTCCCCTCCATGATGTCATACATGTATGTCCTGTGTTGATACAAACCCGTCTTGTTACTTCCAATTTGTGTGCTGCGCAGCTGACTGCTCCACTGATTTTTGTCGCTACCCTGGGAGAGTGAAGTTCATACCACTTGTCTCTTGCTCTTTTTCCTGCCAGTCACCCTTTCATATTCTTGTATTGGTAACAGTGTGTTTCCCTCTCTGCAAAAAAGACAGTGATGGTCATTCCACTCATCTTATTGTTCTAGTCTTTGGAGTAAAGAGTCATGCATGAAGCTCCCCAGCTATACAAGAGCCTTTGGATTCAGTTCAGCCTGGAGAGTATGACTTCATTGTGATTAAATCCAGTATGACCTACAATACAGTCTTCACTCCAACCAAATCTACTTCCTCTAACCGCTAAGAACACGGTTTGGTTTCTACGCGGCGCTAGGGTTCTATAACCCACCGAACTTTTACTTGAATCCAAAACTGAAGACGAGTCATTAGAAGAGATGGTGTAGTGAACCGGCACATCATCCTGGTCCCCTCCATGATGTCAGCCTGGAGAGTTCAGTCAGTTCAGCCTGGAGAGTATGACTTCATTGTGATTAAATCCAGTATGACCTACAATACAGTCTTCACTCCAACCAAATCTACTTCCTCTAACCGCTAAGAACACGGTTTGGTTTCTACGCGGCGCTCGGGTTCTATAACCCACCGAACTTTTACTTGAATCCAAAACTGAAGACGAGTCATTAGAAGAGATGGTGTAGTGAGCCGGCACATCATCCTGGTCCCCTCCATGATGTCATACATGTATGTCCTGTGTTGATACAAACCCGTCTTGTTACTTCCAATTTGTGTGCTGCGCAGCTGACTGCTCCACTGATTTTTGTCGCTACCCTGGGAGAGTGAAGTTCATACCACTTGTCTCTTGCTCTTTTTCCTGCCAGTCACCCTTTCATATTCTTGTATTGGTAACAGTGTGTTTCCCTCTCTGCAAAAAAGACAGTGATGGTCATTCCACTCATCTTATTGTTCTAGTCTTTGGAGTAAAGAGTCATGCATGAAGCTCCCCAGCTATACAAGAGCCTTTGGATTCAGTTCAGCCTGGAGATTATGACTTCATTGTGATTAAATCCAGTATGACCTACAATACAGTCTTCACTCCAACCAAATCTTCCTCTAACCGCTAAGAACACGGTTTGGTTTCTACGCCGCGCTCGGGTTCTATAACCCACCGAACTTTTACTTGAATCCAAAACTGAAGACGAGTCATTAGAAGAGATGGTGTAGTGAACTGGCACATCATCCTGGTCCCCTCCATGATGTCATACATGTATGTCCTGTGTTGATACAAACCCGTCTTGTTACTTCCAATGTGTGTGCTGCGCAGCTGACTGCTCCACTGATTTTTGTCGCTACCCCGGGAGAGTGAAGTTCATACCACTTGTCTTTTACTCTTTTTCCTGCCAGTCACCCTTTCATATTCTTGTATTGGTAACAGTGTGTTTCCCTCTCTGCAAAAAAGACAGTGATGGTCATTCCACTCATCTTATTGTTCTAGTCTTTGGAGTAAAGAGTCATGCATGAAGCTCCCCAGCTATACAAGAGCCTTTGGATTCAGTTCAGCCTGGTAGATTGTTACAAATGTACTTGCAAGTCATAGTCCTTACTCGCTGTCATGAATAAAAAGCCACATGCAGAAATGACACTTCTTTTAGTCATAGTGCACTGGGAGTGGGTAATGCTAACACTAGCCAGGTGTCAGAGTTGTGTTTACAGGTTTCAGCTTGCACACTCCGTGACTGCACAGAGTTCTTAAAGAGGATGGAAGTAATACACTCAAGATGGCCCAACTCCATCTGTTTTGGAGGCGCCGGGGTCGGCTTGTTCTTAAATAAGGGGTAAACTGTGGTGACCCAGTACATCACCCTGGTCCCCTCCATAAATGTCATACATGTATGTCCTGTGTTGATGCACTGTGCAAAGCTGTCTTGTCATTTCCAGTATGTGTGTTGCACAGCTGCAGCGCTTGAGAGGTTAATGTTTAATAAAAATCCAAAGCCTGCATGTAAATGTGTCAAGTCTGTCATGTCATGTAGTATGAGAGGTTACAAAAGTAAGTGCTTGAAAGTGGGAAAAGGTCTTCCATCTTGTCTGCTACCTGCGTTCCACCTAACACAGAGCCACATGGAGGCACCTTCATGTAGTGAAGATGGAAGAGAGATTTCCCATGCTGCTTGTGAGCTGTATATAAATAGAGTGAGCCGCCCAAGAGTGAGAGAGAGAGAGAGCAACTGTAAGTAACAACTGTCTTCCAAGGCCAGAACGGTCTTCGTAATCCTCTAATTTTTTTACATGGCCCTCTGAGGTCTGGATCACCGCATAGAGGTACACCCTTTAATTGTCACACCCACGCGTCTCCAAGTCAGGGTGGAGTTACTGCAAGATAATAATGTTTGTTCACACATGCGCATCTTTGAGCTTATGAGAGCCATGTGGAGGTACTATGTTCTGAAGTCATTTCCATGCACTGTGAAGTCTACGGTTGAACTGCCTTGTATTATATGTTCAAGTTTCAAGTAAAGTTTATGTCGGGCTCTAACCATTCCTAGGGACCTGTGGCACTAAGAACTGTCTGTGGCTGCATTTATTCTCTGCCGAGGGTCATACCGGTGTGTAGGAGTGGTGGCGTCACGCGTGACAACTCCAACCCCTGTTCTCCTGTTTAGTGGATATTCCCTATCCTAGGGGTGTCCCAGGTGGCCTGCAGTGACACTCTGGCGTTGGCTGTGTGTTTACCCTCTGGAAAGGAGGCTGGTAAGTGCCACAGTGACAAGCCAACAACAGTTATTAGTCAGCCCATCTCCACCCCTCAGGCTGGTGGTGTCAAGATACACTAATACCCCAGCACTATACCCTCCCAGGTACGTCAGGTGTTCGGGGTCTCCCTCTGCGACGCTGCAGGATAGCTGCTCCACAGCAGTAAATGTTGAAGACTTCTGTTGTCAGACTTCTATATCATTCATGACTGTAGTTGAAAGCACATCCCGTCTGGTGTATATCCTTCATATCCTTCCTCCAGTCCAGCTGCAAATAGATTGCTCTTTGCTTCCTGTTATCTCCCTTTCTCTGCGGGTTTTATTGTCCTACAGGACACAGATATAGGGAACTAGAGAAAGTTTTCGGCACACTTCTTAAAAAGGGATTTTATATTCTAAAGCAGAGGCACATCAGCATTATGGTTGCCTTCCAGGGGCTGTTTGTAATTGTAAGACTGTAGTTTAACCCCTTAATGCCTTTCTTTATCCATCCATGAAGCTGTGTGAGGGCTTGTTTTTTTTCAATAGTACTATTTAACGTACCGTAGAACGTACTGAAAAACGTAAAAAAAGTCTAAGAGCACAAACTACAACCAAATGACCCGATAACGTTAGGATTACATCTTTTTTAATTTAAGACATTTAATGTTTTTAATTATTTTCTGCCGCCATCTTCTGCCCACAATAACTTTTATTTTTCTGTCGCCATAGTTGAGCGCGGGCTCATTTTTTGCGAGACTTTTTGATTGCTTTCTATTGCATTTTTTCTGGGAGACGGTGACAAAAAAAATAGATTTCTTGTGTTCTTCCTTTTTTTTTTTTCCGGACGACCTTCACCCTGCGAGGTAAATAATGTACTACTTTGATAGAAAGCACTTTTACGGACGCGGCAATTCCAAATGTGTAATTTTGCATTAAGATTTAGATTTTTTTAAATTATAGATATGACAAAAGGGGGGTGATTTAAACGTTTAATACTTTTTTTTGCCATTAGTAAAACTTTATTGATCTTATTTTTCCTTTTTTTTTTTTTTTAAAGCCCCCCCTAGCGGACAACAGCTAGAAATGCTTTGATGGCTCTTGCAGTATGATGTAATGCCATAGCATTACATCATACTACAATCTGACAGGCAGTCTATCAGGCCACCCCACGGGGATGGCTTGATAGGCAGTCTCCAAGACAGCCGGGGGCCTTTCAGAAGGCCCCTGGCTGCCATGACACCCACACATCTCCCTGCGATCTCATCGCAGGAGGGGCCGTATGGAACCCCCAATCATCAGTCGGGGGATTTAAGTGCCGCTATCAAAATTGACAGCGTCATTTAAAGGGTTAATGGCCATGGGGTTGATTGCAGCTATTGCCCGCGGGTGTCAGCTGTAATAAACAGCTGGCCCCTGCACTGCATGAAGAGAGGTTGCCCCATGATCTCTCTTCCTACATACCGCCCACCTGCAGGATGCAACTCTACGCATATAGCAGGGAGGGGTTAAAAGGATATATTATAAAAGGGGGAGGGGAAAACAGATAGATCAGAGCACAGTTCTAGTCTAGAAAATTGGGCCCGAGACCCCCGACAGACACTTGATCCTAAGGTAGTGTCCTGTAGTGTAACCCCGGACACATGGCATACGCTGAGGAGCTGGGAGGCTAAAGTGTTGGCTTGTGATGGTGGCACGTACCACACTCCCTCCCGGAGGGACACACGTAGCCACAGCCAGAGCACCGCTGGGCCTCTTCCGGACACCCCTAGGAGAGGGATGGCCAATAAACTGGGTAACAGGTGTAGAAGGATTTGTCACTGGCGAGGCCACCATTCCGATACCCCTCCCGGCATGAACATCGCCAGGGAAAATAAATGAGCCACAGACAGTTTAAGTACCTCTGGTCCCGGGGAACGGTCAGGGCCTGGAAATAACTTTACTTGTAAACCTCAGCAATATAAGGCACGAATTCAAAATATGCACTAACACAGGTAAGACAGGAGATTAGAGGTCAGAGAGGAAACTCAGGGTCATACCGGCCCTGCAGTCCACGTTGTCTGTTAGGGACCGCTCCTAGACAGGGAACACTCCATAGGAGGATAGGGGCAGGGTCACTCCACAGACTCTCGGTCAGACAAGTGCCTCCACCGGCGATCCAAGACTTCAGGCCACACGGGTGTGTAAACCAAACAACTGTGTACCTCTGCAATGGGCCTGGACAGATTGAACTGACGCTCTGCTCACTCTCTGGGGCTCACTTACAGTCCATGCAGATCCTTGCACTCCGGAAACCTGTCCTCCTCTTCCATCTTCAACACATGAGGGCTGAAGGTGCCCCCATGTGCCTCTGTGTGTTCTCTGGTGGGACTCAAGATGGAAGAGCTTTTCCCGCTCTCAAGCTCTCACACTTATACTTTCTCTCACACCACATGACAGGATAGAATTGATATATTCACAGGCAGACAGCTCATATTTTGTAGACATTAACCCATTACACACTGCAGCTGTGCAATACACACAACAGAATGACAAGACAGTTTGGACAGTGCATCAAGACATTACATGTATGACATTATGGAGGGGGCCAGCAAGCATGTACTGGGCCACTACAGTTCCCCCCTACTTAAAAATAGACAGGACATGTTGTGATTTGTTTCCTGCATCGCGGTGCCATGCAGGACAACATTGCTAATGTGAATGACCCCATTCAAAAGAATGAGGTTAATATTTGGGAGTCCTGCAAATCTCAAACGATTTTTTGGCAAGGGTGAAGGCCCCTTTACACGCACTCCCTTGGGTGTCCCATCCCACTAACATTACTCACACTCCCGCACTTGGCCCCACACTTTCTCTCTGCAGCAGATTGCTCCCCATGAAGTCTTCATCACTCTCTCCCTCTCCTGCTTTCTCTCTTTTAGGAGATCCCCAACTTCCCGCAGGTCTCGCCTCGGGTCCATTCCAGACTTGGCACTCTGTTAGTAAAAACCGTGCTGTACATTTTCTATCCGGTTCCGAGTAGGTTTCTTGAAGGAATCTGTTGTTGGCCTTGAACCTCGTCTACCATTAGTTTGCATCCCCTCGCACAGAGAACGTTGCCATGCTGGCGGCCGGTTTCACAATTGCCGTTAGTAGGGAAAACATTGCAGACGTTTGTGCAGAATTTTCTACACTGTCAGCTGCGGAACGTCCAATTCTCTGCTGCTCCGACGGTGTATTTCTGGATCTACGCCTGCAGTTTCCACGGACGCGCTCCGCTGTTCCCACGCTTATTTTAACTTGCAAACGCAACCTTTTTTCTTACCATTAGAGCACGGCTTACAAATTGTGCTCCCATCGGGTGTAGCTCCACCACCCTGTGTTTGTAAATGGCGCTGCCCGCTAACAGACTGGGAAACGTGAAAATAAAGACCCAAACCGCTCTACTGTCTCTGTTGGCAGCCATTTTGTCTCATGTCTCTCTAGCAACAACTACAAGTAAGAGTAAGACGGTCCTTGCTGCCCATAGTGACCAATCACAGCGCAGCTTTCATTTTACCTCAGCAGCCTGAGAAACGAATGTTGCACTGTGATCTGTGGTTGCTATGGACAACAAGTACATCTTACTGTTACAGAGTTTTGCTAAATGAAGATTTTCGGTTTAAGAGTTATGAGTGTTTCGCATTGGGAAGATCATTTGTAATAACCCTGCAGAAGGTGATAATTGCACTGTCCTCTCAGCAGGCAGAAATGTCACTGGCCCCAGCAGCTCGTGATGTTGTGGTGATGCATTATGGAATAGCACAGGCGAGTGAAAGAGAAAACAGGGATACATCTCAGCATTGAGTTGTCTGCCTGCAGACGGCCGGGTTGGATCCAGCTGCAAGGATTCTCGCAGCGGGACCCGCACAGAAATAGATCATGGCGCGATTTGTTTGCCCCGTGAGATTTTGCACGGACAAATCGCAGCCGTCTGCCTGGGATTGCGTTTGCTAACGCAATCCTATGGTAGCTTCCACGGGCGGAAATTCCGCAGGAAATCCCGCCACGGAATTTCCGCCCATCTGCAGGCAGCCTAGGGGGGAGATATTAGTAGATGCATGACATGAGCAAACTCCTCCCATGCAGAAATTGAGTCAACTGTTCTGTACTTCCGAGAGGTAACACTGGGGGTGCTATTCTTTTCTATCTTAGCAAAAAGGAGATTCTCTATCAATTTAAGCAGGACTTTTTAACATGAGAATGCTGAAGGTCCTCAGATGAAAAACAAGATCAAGATATTGTCCAAATAAATGACCACAAATTGATCCAGGAAATCTCTGAACACATGGGATCCTATGGATCACGACACATAAATAATACAAAACCGATAACCAGTAAAAAACACATAAACCACACAAATTGGATTATAAAAGGCCACAGTACCTAAAGGGTTACCCAACTGTAATTATCAATCAATAACTACGTTGTTATTAGCAGTTTAGTCACTCCCTCGACGACCCTAAAGGCGAGCTCCCTCCATGTTCTTCAGTTTTGTACTCCTTTTTTCAGTTGTGCAATAGCTTTTAAAGCATCAGCCATCGTGTCCTTTGGAGGCCAGGTCTTCTTCTGCCTGTCCAAGCATTATAGGTTTTTCTAGCGACTGTGTTCTGTGATCCGGTCCTCCGTGAGCCCGAGCTCGAGCCCCGTCATCCGGTCCTCCGTGAGCCCGAGCCCCGTCATCCGGTCCTCCGTGAGCCCGAGCCCCGTCATCCGGTCCTCCGTGAGCCCGAGCCCCGTCATCCGGTCCTCCGTGAGCCCGAGCCCCGTCATCCGGTCCTCCGTGAGCCCGAGCCCCGTCCTCCGGTCCTCCGTGAGCCCGAGCCCCGTCCTCCGGTCCTCCGTGAGCCCGAGCCCCGTCCTCCGGTCCTCCGTGAACCCGAGCCCCGTCATCCGGTCCTCCGTGAGCCCGAGCCCCGTCATCCGGTCCTCCGTGAGCCCGAGCCCCGTCATCCGGTCCTCCGTGAGCCCGAGCCCCGTCATCCGGTCCTTTGTGAGCCCGAGCCCCGTCATCCGGTCCTCCGTGAGCCCGAGCCCCGTCATCCGGTCCTCCGTGAGCCCGAGCCCCGTCATCCGGTCCTCCGTGAGCCCGAGCCCCGTCATCCGGTCCTCCGTGAGCCCGAGCCCCGTCATCCGGTCCTCCGTGAGCCCGAGCCCCGTCATCCGGTCCTCCGTGAGCCCGAGCCCCGTCATCCGGTCCTCCGTGAGCCCGAGCCCCGTCATCCGGTCCTCCGTGAGCCCGAGCCTCGTCATCCGGTCCTCCGTGAGCCCGAGCCCCGTCATCCGGTCCTCCGTGAGCCCGAGCCCCGTCATCCAGTCCTCCGTGAGCCCGAGCCCCGTCATCCGGTCCTCCGTGAGCCCGAGCCCCGTCATCCGGTCCTCCGTGAGCCTGAGCCCCGTCATCCGGTCCTCCGTGAGCCCGAGCCCCGTCATCCGGTCCTCCGTGAGCCCGAGCCTCGTCATCCAGTCCTCTGTGAGCCCGAGCCCCGTCATCCGGTCCTCCGTGAGCCCGAGCCCCGTCATCCGGTCCTACGTGAGCCCGAGCCCCGTCATCCGGTCCTTCGTGAGCCAGAGCCCCTGATTTTTGGGGTGGAGGCTCTTGCTAAATAAGCTCTAGTTACACTACATGAAAAAAAAAAAAAAAAGCCTCTCCTAGCAGTTGCCGTTTGGGTCCCTCATGCTGGGCTGTGGCGCTCCTGCTGGCTTCAATGCAGTCCTCAGTGTGATGGATCATCTCTTGTTGGTGACGGGGCATGAATACCCAGCCTCCAGCAAGCGATTGCACTGATTGGTTCGGGAACTCCACCTGAGCAAATCGGAGCCAGCGCTTGATGAAACAATCACAGCCATTTATTGAATGACATCATTGAATGTCTGTGACTGGTTCATCAAGCTCCAGTTTTGATTAGTTCAGGAGCGCCACCTCAGCCAATCAGAGCAATGGCTTGCTGGAGGTGAGGTATTAAAGCCCCATCACCAGCAAGAGATTCTCTGACAACATTGAGGCCTACATGGAAGCCTGCAGGAGCGTCGCAGCCCAGCAGGAGGGACCCGAACGACAAATGCTAGGTGAGTATAAGACACACCCCAAAAATAAGACCCTGTGCCTCTTTTGTGGTAAACATTAATATAAGACAGGGTCTTATTTTCAGGGAAACACAGTAGCTCTAGAAACACTAAAAATTCCTAGTCATGCCATTTTTTGACCCAGGTAACATTCTGTGGCTCAGCCGACCGATGCCGTGCCATAAAACACCATATCCGGGAGGACATATGATAACTCAGTCCATATAACATCACACAGGAATTGTGCCGACTGAAAATCTGACTTTTTGAAAGTAACATAAAGCCAAGTAAGGTCCGAATGAGATCACATGACCCTCCTGAGAAGGACGACGCCAGGAAGTGGCAGATCGTAAGGAATACCAAACCAAGCTAATATTAGCCGACTTAGGGCCGATGCACACGCGCAGATTTTTGCTGTAAAAGCTGTGGCGGGCGTCTGGCCGCGGTTTTTGCACAATGCCCGTCCATAGCATGCAATGTAAAATGACTTGTGAGGAAGAATCGCAGCATGCTCTATTTTCGTGCGGGACTCACACGGACGACTTCTATTGACCCAGATCACCGCCGACGCAGCCTTCTCTGCCCTTCACATGTGCGCCAGCCGCCACATCCACAGCACAGAGGGAGAGTCCGGAGAGGTATGCAGGGCTCACCAGCCGGGCACGGGATCCGGCATTATATATACTGGGGCCCAGGCTACATAATGAACGTCCCTTTAACCCCTTAGTGATGCAGCCTAGTTTAGTGCTAAGAATGCAACACTTTTTAGTGGATTTTCATCTCCACATTTCAAAAGCCATAACTATTTTTGCGTCACCACGGCCGTATTGGGGCTTGTTGTTTGCGTGGTGAACTGTAGTTTTTATTGGTCCTTTTTGGGTGCATATAATGTATTGTAGGACTTACGAAAACATCAATTCTGCCATTGTTTGTTTATCTTTACAGCGTTAATCATGCAGCATAAATGACATGATACATTTTTCTGCGGGTCGGTACGATTACGACAATACCAAAAATATAATTTTTTTTTTTTTAGGTTTTTCCAGTTTTGCACAATAAAACCCTTTTTTCCCCCAAATATACAATTATTTTTTAAAATCACTGCCTTCAAAGCCCATGAACTTTATTTTTCCATGGACGGAGCTCTGTGAGGGCTTGTTTTTTGCTGTAGTTTTTATTTGTACCATTATGGGGTACATACGGCTTTTTTGATCACTTTTATTGCTTTTTTTGTGAGGTAAAACATACAAAATAAACATTTGGCCTCCATCTCTTACAATGCGGGATAATGAGGGTGTTCAATTTACAGCACAGGTCATTTTGGGGCACGATACCAAATACTTGAATTTTTTCTTACATTTTTTCATACAAATACGGGAAAATGAGCAAAAAAGGTTTAGTTTTTTTTTTTGCTTTACACTCTATGTCCTGAACCATGACGTTACAGAGAGAACGCCCTCCCTCTGTGAACCCTTTACATGCCGTGATCTGCATAGATTGCGGTATGATCACTGTTCTTATATCCCCCACAGGTGCAGGGGGAGGCCGGCTATGGGTAACTGCTGGCTCCCATTGCTCAGCTTCTGTGGGGTACTTACAGCCGGGACGTAAACTTACACCTTGTGGCGTTAGGGGATTAAAAAGGCCAAAAGGAAAAGTGGATTTATAAACTGGACTGTCGTAAAATACAGAAACCACATGACCCTTCAGAAGAAGGTGGCGATAGAAAGGAATAGCAAGCCAACCTAATACTAGCCCAGATTATTATATTATACTAGCTGATATACCCGGCTTCGCCCGAGTTAATTTGGTACTGGTGTTTATCTGGTGTTCACACGGAAAATCTTATGAAGCCGTGGTTACTTTAGAGATACTGAGGAAAAACATATGTTCACCATTTTGCATAGTTCTCTGCGTTACCCAGGAAACACCACGTGAAGGTAACCATGTGACGTTTACTGTATATAAAATGACATCAGGAAGTGAGAGAATTAGATTCCATACGTAAAATTTGGACGCTAATTCTTTTGCGCTTAGAATTGAATAATCGAGTTGGGACCCAATTACTTTTCCTATTTTGGAGATAATCTATGCTTGTGCCAAAATTCATGTTTCTACGACATCGGGAAGTTGGAGAACTTTTGGCGAGTCAGTCAGTCAGTCAGTCAGTGAGTCAGTGAGGGCTTTCAGCTTATATTACATATACACACACAGGGGGACTAGTCACATAACTAATGGAAAAACAAAACAAAACACTGGAGTGGCCCTTTAAAAACGCCGACCGGGAGAGCGGATTTATAGACTGGACCGGGACTGTTGTGTAAGGAGGAGAAGACATTCTTCCTTTTCCGATTGTCTGCCGTGTCTATAACCACAGCTATATTTGGGGAGAGCCAACAAACTCTAATTGTCTGAAGTAAACACCTTCTTTAGAAATAGCAGCATAATGATGGGTTAAGCTTGGGATACTTTTAGCAAACGTGAATTTTGCCAAAACCCCCATAAAATTATGCAGGTTCTGCGAGAGCAAGCGGCTCTTCCTGCATTGTCATACCGACCTCCGAATGTAAGTGCGACTGACATATTTCATTAACCGTCTCTCTGCCGGTCGCTTCGTTACAGATCTTCTGCATAATCTATACGTACCCTAACATTCAGGGACTACATTAATACTGTGAAGAGGATGGCCAAGGAGGTGGTTGGGGTTCGTCCCATGGCATTGAAGATGCAGGTTGTGCCGTGTGTGGAGACTCGTGATTTATCTATGATGCTTGAACTTTTCTTAATGGTACAATAACGAGTTCACAATAGGTGGCTAGTCATAAATAAAAGTGCCCCTACGCCAAGTTGGAGACCCAACTTTAGGCCATTTCAGAAAGGCAGATTGTAATGAACTCAGAGGATATGAAGAATCCAACGGCTGGATGTTCTTAAGGACAGAAATGTCCAAGAAGGTTGGGAAATATTGTGAAATTAGATTCTCAAAGGACAATTGTTACCAATCCCTAAAAGAAGGAAGAATGGGAAGCATTTAAAGAGACCCGGATGGATGAACACAGAGCTTGTACACATGTTATAGAGGAGGAAAAATATGTTTATCAAATGGAAAGAGGAGGAAATATCTAAAGAAGAATATAATGGGGTCTGCAGAAACTGTAGGGCAAGTGTCAGAGAAGATAAAGCTGATAATGAATTGAGGCTTGTAAGAGAGGCCAAAAGCAATAAAAAAGGATTTGGGGGATACGTCAAAAGAAAAAGAAAAGTCAAATATGCTATAGATTTACGTAATGGTGTAACGTTGGAAAGTGTTGACCATTTGCGCTACTTTGGTAGCCTCCTCTGCACTAAGCTAACACGGATGCCAAAACACAACCCTGTCTGAGCTCTGGGAGTGCAGCTTTTTTCGAATGAAGCAGAGGGTGTTTGAGAACTGGGACATTCGTAGGGATACCAAGATGCTTGTTTATAACGCTATTGCCCTTTCAACCCTGTTATATGCCTGTGGAACGTGGACCGTCTACAAACGTCACTTAACTCCTGGAGCAATTCCATCAGCGTCGCCTTCAAAAAATTCTGCAAATTTCTTGGGAAGACAGGCGGACAAATGTCAGCGTTCTGGAAGAAGTAAAGACCACCAGCACTGAAGCAATGATCCTTTACCATCAACTTCGCTGGACTGGCCACATTGTACAAATGCCCAACTACCATCTCCCAAAGCAATTACTATACACTCAACTCAAGGCAAACTGAATGTTGGTGGACAGCAAAAAAGATTTAAAGATGGGCTGAAAGCCAACCTGAAAAACTGTGGAATAGACATCGAGAACTGGGAAAACCTGGCCCTCGAGCGCTTAATTTAAGGGTCAGCCGTTACCAGTAGCACTATGAATTTCAACGAGGCACGAATGGATGGTGAAAGGGAGAAACATTAGGAAAAAACATCAAGCCAATCCTTGTCGTGACCGCCTTCCACTTGGAAACCAATAGTCTTGATCCACCAATGTGATGCAGTAGCAAAAAAGGCAAACACAATTCTGGGATGTATTAAGAGAAGCATAGGGTCTAGACCACGAGACAATTATCTCCTTATACTCTTCCTTAGGCTAACTTCACACGGGCGAGCGTGATAAGCGGCCGTGAATCCTGCCTCCATATCGCGCTCCCCACCATGTGAAATACCAGGGATGCGAGGTGTTTTCATGGAATAAGGGGGAATTATTCTGACTGATAGTTCCTTTTCCATGAGTCCATCCTGACAGCACACATGGAGGTTGCCCTTTGACCTTGTTGGAACAGATAAAGCAGAGTTTTTAAGGCCGCCTCCCACCGCTATTCTCCAGTGACTGCGCAATCATCACAACGATTATGCAGTCAAATCCTTTTTATTGTTACTTTAAAAGAAACAGGTGTACTGAGCGTTACACATACAGTAATCACCATAGAGTGGGAAAGTATGTGCTGTCATGATGGACTCATGGAAAAGGAACTATTGTGATAGACATGATGATTAGTTAATATAAAATGTCTATCGATTTGTACTAAACTAGACGTATTATGTGTGTTTTGTGACTTCAGCCTAATGTGGAACTCTGCTGCATAAGGAAAGAGTTAAATCACAGTGTTATGTTACTGCTTATGTGTTCATCTTGAGTGTTTTCCCAGTCCTCCCCATCCCCCACACAGGATCTTCTTCAACAAAGAGATATCTACTTTCACTTTCAGTTTTAAGCACATGTTTGTAAGACAAAGACTTGCTTATACATTGGACTTGAGAGAAGGTGGGCAGGAAGGAGGGGGGATTCTATATGATCCGACAAATGAGAATCCTATATGTTACTGATGTAACCTGTTGCACGCCCATTGTATGCTGTACAATAAAAGGGGCCGTCTGGGTGTCTCTGCCCAGAGAGCCATTTTGAGCATGAGACTGATACCTCGTGTTTGACTTGGTCAGTGTGCGCATACTGCTTCTACACAATTAGGAAGCTGCAAAATACCCCGAAACCTGCTGGAGAAAACTATAATCCAGATCACTATCAGTAAGAGTAATTCCCCCTCTCCCACTCCGTCCATCCTGACAGCACACATGGAGGCAATACCAGATTATGGACACATCGGTTGTGCGGCAATAGCCTGAAGGACCTTCAGTCCAAAGGCCAGCTCCCTTTCAAGGTGCATATCCAACCGGTAATGCTTGGTAAAAAGTATGGATGCTAGAGCAAGTAGCAGCCTTACATATCTGTTTGGTCGAGGCCTCCCTGTGCTCGGCCCAATCAGAAGAGAGAGCCCTTGTTGAGTGGGCCCTCATTCCCTCTGGAACCGCCAAATCTTTAGATTTGTAAGCTTCCTGTATGGCTAATCTTAACCATCTAGCAATGGTGTCCTGTGTAGCTGCCTTCCCTTTGTTTCTACCCTGAAACTGAGAGAATAATTTCTCAGAATTTCTGAAGGTTTGTGAAATCTGTAAAGTCAAACTTATCTGTAAACTTCTCGCCTGACATCTAGGCTATACATGCACTGTTCTCTAGTATTTTTGACAAGAGAAGGCAGGACAATTTCCTGCTCCATGTGGAAGCTAGACACCACTTTTGGAAAAAAACCCGGATCAAGTTTTAAAATTATCCTGTCGTCCAAAACTCTTAGATAAGGTTTTCTACAAGACAGGGCCTGAAGTTCACTAACCCTTCTAGCCATTGTTATGGCCATCAAAAAGGCCACTTTAATTGATAGATTTTTAAGAGAGAGACTCAATTGGTTCAAATGGAGGTTGGCATAAGGCATCCAGAACTATATTAAGGTCCCGGGCCGGAATGGACTTCCTGAACTAAGAGCTGCGACCTGAACTCTTAGAGTTCTGGGACTAAGACCCATGTCCAGAATATCCTGTAAAAACTCATAAATTTTGTCAGGTCAGGTTTATCCGTGTCGGGAATATGAGGTCAATACCACTGGGAAAATTTATTCCAGACTTTAGAATATATCTTTGAAGTGGATTCTTTACGACTCTTAAGGATTATTTGATTGCCTTGTCTGATAATTCCTGCTTCCTCAGCCTACAGGGGGGGGGGGGGGTAAAATGAGAAATAGTGGGGTAGCCAGTGTAACTAGCGATCCGGGTCCAAGCAAAGGGAATGGGGGGTCGAGCAGGGGGTGGGGTTAGTACAGTTAGAACTGATAGATCAGCCATAAGTACGAATAGCAACAAAACCAATTTTAAGAACAAAAAAAATGATATAAATTGTATGACCACGAATGCAAGAAGTCTGATTGGTAAAGTGGGTGAGCTTGAAGCGAGAATGACTGATGAAAACTAGGATATAGTCGGAATTACTGAAACATGGCTTGATGATAAGTGCGATTGGGCGGTGAATTTGCAGGGGTACAATCTCTTCAGAAGAGACCGAAGGAACCAGAAAGGGGGAGGGGTATGTCTGTACGTCAAATAGAACTTGAAGCCGAGGCTACGGGAGGATATAGGGGCAGGAGAAGAACAGGTGGAATCTCTGTGGGTAGAAATACAGGGAGGAAAAAATAACAAAATCCTGATAGGGGTCTTCTATAGACCACCAAAAGCAACAGAAGAAACTGAAAACTTACTACTAAGGCAGATAAAGCCTGCCAAAGCGCAACGAAGTAATTATCATGGGGGACTTTAATTATCCAGATATAACATGGGAGAAGGAAACCTGCAAATCTCACAGGGGTGATAAGTTCTTGAGAGTAATTAAAGACAATTACCTGAACCAACTTGTGCGAGAACCAACGAGAGGGAGGGCTATTCTGGAACTAGTACTAACTAACAAACCGGACCGAATAAAGGGGGTGCAGGTTGACGGGCACTTGGGGAACAGTGACCACAATATAATTCATTTCCAGCTGTCATTCAATAGGAAGCCTTATCAGGGAGTGGCAAAGAAACTAAACTTTAGTAAAGCAAAATTTGATGAGCTTAGAACTACTATCGGTAACATTAATTGGGACAACATCCTCAAAAATAACGGTACAGAGGACAAATGGGAAAAGTTCAAAAGGATCCTAATCACCTCATGTGAGCAGTTCATTCCCTTTAAAAATAAAAGAAACTCAACTAAAAGGAAACCAATGTGGCTCGACAAGACGGTACGAGGGGCAATAAACGAAAAAAAGAGCGTTCAAACTACTAAAGCAAGAAGGCAGCGAAGAAGCACTAAAATCGTACAGGGAAAAAACAAAATATGCAAAGATAAGATCAAAACTGCCAAGGAGGAAGCAGAAAGACGGATCGCCAAAGAGAGCAAAAACAACCCGAAGCTATTTTTCAACTATATTAACAGCAAAAGGATTTGCAGGGAGAGCGCTGGCCCTTTAAAAAACAATGCAGGAGAAATCATTGATGATGACGGAGGGAAAGCAAATCTTCTAAACAGTTTCTTCTCAAGTGTATTCACAAACGAAAAGGAAATGCCACACGAGATGCAGGGGAATAAAACGAACCCCTCACAAAATATCTCATACCTAACGCAGGAGGTGGTGCAGAAAGCGACTAAAGAAGACTAAAATTGATAAATCGCTGGGCCCAGATGGATTACATCCAAGGATACTAAGGGAACTAAGTGACGAGATAGCTAGGCCGCTATACCTAATATTTCTAGACACTATCAAGACCGGTGTAGTACCATTGGATTGGCGCATTGCCAACGTGGTTCCAATTTACAAAAAAGGGACAAAAGTGAGCCTGGTAACTACAGGCCAGTAAGTCTCACTTCAGTAACGGGAAAAAGTTTCGAGGGGATTCTGAGAGACGCCATCGAGGAGTACCTCAAGGAGAATAAGGGAATAATTCCTCACCAGCATGGGTTCATGAAGGGTCGCTCATGTCAGACAAATCTGATCAGTTTCTACGATGAAGTAAGCTCTAAGCTGGACCAGGGAGAATCTATTGATCTCGTATATCTGGACTTCTCTAAAGCCTTTGACACCGTCCCACATAATAGGCTAATATACAAAATGAGGCAGCTCGGACTGGGCGAAAACGTGTGTAAGTGGGTAAAAAATTGGCTCAATGATAGAAAGCAGAGGGTGGTAATAAATGGCTCATACTCTGATTGGGCCACAGTCACTAGTGGGGGCCACAGGGTTCAGTATTAGGCCCCACTCTGTTCAATATATTTATCAATGACCTGATAGAGGGGCTGCACAGCAAAATATCAATATTTGCAGATGACACAAAATTATACAATATAATTAATGCAACGGAGGACAACGTGCGGCTACAAACGGACCGAGATAAGCTGGGGGCTTGGGCAGGAAAATGGCAAATGAAGTTCAATGTTGATAAATGTAAAGTTATGCACATGGGCAGGAGGAACGGATGTCACCAATATTCACTTATTGGGGTACCACTAGGGAAAAGTGATATGGAAAAGGATCTGGGGATATTAGTGGATAATAGACTAAACTGGAGTAACCAATGCCAGTCAGCTGCTGCAAAGGCAAATAAAGTCTTGGGGTGCATTAAAAGAGGTATAGGGGCGAGGGACGAGAACATTATCCTCCCATTATATAAGGCACTTGTCAGGCCTCACATGGAATACTGCGTACAATTCTGGTCACCGGTGCTCAGGAAAGATGTCACAGTGCTTGAGGGGGTTCAAAGAAGGGCAACTAAACTAATACATGGAATGACGGGACTGGAATACCCTGAGAGGCACCAAAACTGGGATTATTTACCCTGGAAAAAGACTGCTAAGGGGTGATCAAATAACGATGTATAAGTACATGAGGGGACGATACAAGGATCTCTCCCAAGATCTGTTTACACCCAGGACTGCGACGGTAACAAGAGGACATCCGCTACGATTAGAGGAAAGCAGGTTGCATCAGCAACACAGAAAGGGGTTCTTTACTGTAAGAGCAGTTAGACTGTGGAACTCTCTGCCGGAGGAAGTGGTGATGGCAAAATCCATAGAGGAGTTTAAGAGGGACTAGATGTCTTTCTGGAGAAGGACATTATCTATATATATAAAATTGAATGTATGCGTGTGTGTGTCGGCCTGTCTGTCTGTCTGTGTGCGTGTGTGTTTGTGTGTTTGTCCTTTATGCGCTACTACACCATTCATCCGATCGCCATGAAACTTTGGGAAGTTGTTGAGTACACTCCTGGGAAGATTATAGGAATAGTACATTTATGCTACGATAAATGGCGCGCATGCGAGCGTCGTCGACAGTTACGACCCCCCCACGTAGATCGTTCTATTTCCATCATTGCCACTAATTCTCTCACTTCCCCATGTTGTAGAAACATGAAATTTGGCACGAACATTGATAATGTCATAAATAGGAAAAGCTAATGGGTCCCAACTCGATTATTCAATTCTATGCGCCAAAGAATTAGCGTCCAAATTTTACGTACGGAATCTAATTTTCTCGCTTCCCAATGTCATAGAAACTTGAAATTGGCACGAGCATTGATTATGTCATAAATAGGAAAAGCTAATGGGTCCCAACTCGATTATTCAATTCTAAGCGCCAAAGAATTAGCGTCCAAATTTTACGTACGGAATCTAATTTTCTCGCTTCCCAATGACATAGAAACTTGAAATTTGGCACAAGCATTGATTATGTCATAAATAGGAAAAGCTAATGGGTCCCAACTCAATTATTCAATTCTATGCGCAAAAGAATTAGTATCCAAATTTTACGTACGGAATCTAATTTTCTCACTTTCCGGTGTCATAGAAACGTGAAATTTGGCACGAACATTGATTATGTCATAAATAGGAAAAGCTAATGGGTCCCAACTCGATTATTCAATTCTATGCGCAAAAAAGTTAGCGTCCAAATTTTGCGTACGGAATGTAATTTTCTCACATAGAAACTTGAAATTTGGCACGGGCATTGAATATGTCATCAATAGGAAACGCTAATCGGTCCCAACTCGATTATTCCATTCTATGCGCCAAGCGTCGTCGAAAGTTACGCCCCCCCCCCCCCCCACGTAGATCGTTTGATTTCCATCACTGGATGTCTGACAGTTAAAGCTGCATTGTGATGTCATTAAGGCTCTATTATGACACGTACAGAGCCACGTAGATCGTTCGATTTCCATCATTGCCACTAATTCTCTCACTTCCCAATGTCGTAGAATCATGAAATTTGGCACGAGCACTAATTATGTCATAAATAGGAAAAGGTAATGGGTCCCAACTCGATTATTCAATTCTATGCGCCAAAGAATTAGCGTCCAAATTTTACGTACGGAATCGAATTCTCTCGCTTCCCAATGTAATAGAAACATGAAATTTGGCAGGAGCATTGATTATGTCATAAATAGGAAAAGCTAATGGGTCCCAACTCGATTATTCAATTCTATGCGCAAAAGAGTAAGCGTCCAAATTATACGTACGGAATCTAATTTTCTCGCTTCCCAATGTCATAGAAACTTGAAATTTGGCCCGAGCATTTATTATGTCATAAATAGGAAAAGCTAATGGGTCCCAACTCGATTATTTAATTCTATGCGCAAAAGAGTTAGCGTCCAAATTTTGCGTACGGAATGTAATTTTCTCACATAGAAACTTGAAATTTGGCACGGGCATTGAATATGTCACAAATAGGAAACGCTAATGGGTCCCAACTCCATTATTCAATTCTATGCGCAAAACAATTAACGTCCAAATTTTACGTACGGAATTTAATTTTCTCGCTTCCCAATGTCATAGAAACTCGAAACTTGGCATGAGCATTGAATATGTCATAAATAGGAAAAGCTAATGGGTCCCAACTCGATTATTCAATTTTATGCGCAAAAGAATTAGCGTCCAAATTTTACGTACGGAATCGAATTCTCTCGCTTCCCGATGTAATAGAAACTCGAAATTTGACACGAGCATTGATTATGTCATAAATAGGAAAAGTTAATGGGTCCCAACTCGATTATTCAATTCTATGCGCCAAAGAATTAGCGTCCAAATTTTACGTACGGAATCGAATTCTCTCGCTTCCCAATGTAATAGAAACATGAAATTTGGCAGGAGCATTGATTATGTCATAAATAGGAAAAGTTAATGGGTCCCAACTCGATTATTCAATTCTATGCGCCAAAGAATTAGCGTCCAAATTTTACGTACGGAATCGAATTCTCTCGCTTCCCAATGTAATAGAAACTCGAAATTTGACACGAGCATTGATTATGTCATAAATAGGAAAAGTTAATGGGTCCCAACTCGATTATTCAATTCTATGCGCCAAAGAATTAGCGTCCAAATTTTACGTACGGAATCGAATTCTCTCGCTTCCCAATGTAATAGAAACTTGAAATTTGGCACGAGCATTGATTATGTCATAAATAGGAAAAGTTAATGGGTCCCAACTCGATTATTCAATTCTAGGCGCAAAAGAATTAGCATCCAAATTTTACGTACGGAATGTAATTTTTCTCGCTTCCCAATGTCATAGAAACTTGAAATTTGGCACGAGCATTGATTATGTCATAAATAGGAAAAGTTAATGGGAAGTTGTTGAGTACACTCCTGGGAAGATTACTGGCATAGTACATCTATCCTAGGATAGGTGGCGTGCGAGCGAGCGTCGTCGACAGTTATGCCCCCCAGACAAAGATCGTTTGATTTCCATCTCAAGCACGAAAGCAAAAGGCATTACGACCAACGGGATGAGTGTTCAACCACAAAATGATGCATCTGCCGAACGTTTCGCAAGACAATTCCTGGATATTGAGAATGCTGAGGTAAAATGAAAGCTGTGCTGTGATTGGTTGCAATTTCTTATACTGCTGAGGTAAAATGAAAGCTGTGCTGTGATTGGTTGCTATATATTATACCGCTGAGGTAACATGAAAGCTGTGCTGTGATTGGTCGCTATATATTATACTGCTGAGGTAACATGAAAGCTGCGCTGTGATTGGTCGCTATATATTATACCGCTGAGGTAACATGAAAGCTGCGCTGTGATTGGTCGCTATATATTATACTGCTGAGGTAACATGGAAGCTGTGCTGTGATTGGTCGCTATATATTATACCGCTGAGGTAACATGAAAGCTGCGCTGTGATTGGTCGCTATATATTATACTGCTGAGGTAACATGAAAGCTGCTGTCCTGTGATTGTTTTTTATATATTATACCGCTGAGGTAACTTGAAAGCTGCACTGTGATTGGTTGTTATCTAGATATATAAAAACTATTGTATGTATGTATGTCTGTCTTCGCAGCAACGCGCGACGGGTACGCTAGTATGTCATAAATAGGAAAAGCTAATCGGTCCCAACTCGATTATTCAATTCTATGCGCAAAAGAATTAGCGTCCAAATTTTACGTACGGAATCTAATTCTCTCGCTTCCCAATGTCATAGAAACATGAAATTTGGCACGAGCATTGATTATGTTATAAATAGGAAAAGTTAATGGGTCCCAACTCGATTATTCAATTCTAAGCACCAAAGAATTAGCGTCCAAATTTTACGTACGGAATCTAATTTTCTCGCTTCCCGATGTCATAGAAACTTGAAATTCGGCACGAGCATTGATTATGTCATAAATAGGAAAAGTTAATAGGTCCCAACTCGATTATTCAATTCTAAGCGCCAAAGAATTAGCGTCCAAATTTTATGCTAATAGAAACGTGAAATTTGGCACAAGCATTGATTATGTTATAAATAGGAAAAGTTAATGGGAAGTTGTTGAGTACACTCCTGGGAAGATTACTGGCATAGTACAACTATCCTACGATAGGTGGGGTGCGTGCGAGCGTCGTCGACAGTTATGCCCCCCCCCCCAGACAAAGATCGTTTGATTTCCATCTCAAGCACAAAAGCAAAAGGCATTACGAGTAACGGGAAGCGTGTTCAACTACAAAATGATGCATCCGCCGAACGTTTCGCAAGACAATTTGTGGATATTGAGAATGCTGAGGTAAAATGAAAGCTGCGCTGTGATTGGTTGTTATATATTATACCGCTGAGGTAAAATCAATGCTTCAATGTGATTCGTTGCTATTTTTTATATTGCTGAGGCAGAATAAAAGTTGTGCTGTGATTGGTTGTTATTTCTCTTACTGCTAACGTAACATGAAAGCTGCGCTGTGATTGGTTGTTATATATTATACCGCTGAGGTAACATGAAAGCTGCACTGTGATTGGTTGTTATATATTATACTGAGGTAACATGAAAGCTGTGCTGTGATTGGTTGTTATATATTATACTGAGGTAACATGAAAGCTGCGCTGTGATTGGTTGTTATATATTATACCGCTGAGGTAACATGAAAGCTGCACTGTGATTGGTTGTTATATATTATACCGCTGAGGTAACATGAAAGCTGCACTGTGATTGGTTGTTATATATTATACCGCTGAGGTAACATGAAAGCTGCACTGTGATTGGTTGTTATATTTTATACTGCTGAGGTAACATATAAGCTGCGCTGTGATTGGGTGTTATATATTATACTGCTGAGGTAACATCAAAGCTGCGCATTGATTGGTTATATATTATACCACTGAGGTAACCTAAAAAAAACTGCGCTGTGATTGGTTGTTATCTAGATATATAAAAACGAATGTATGTCTGTCTGTCTTCGCAGCAACGCGCGACGGGTAAGCTAGTAGGATATAAATCTAAAGTTAATTGTCAATCCGGGTATACAGGCAGGTAGGAACTATTAGGGGTTGGTCCAGGGAACAGTCTGATTGCCATTAGGGAGTCGGGAAGGAATTTTTTCCCCAAAAGGGCTAATTGGCTTCTGCTCTTGGGGTTTTTTGCCTTCCTCTGGATCAACACAGGAGGATAGACAGGCTGGACTAGATGGACATTGTCTTCATTCAGCCTTACATACTATGTTACTATGTTACGGCGCTCAGGAGCCAAGCCGTCAGGTTCATTTGGTGAATCTCCTGACAGAAGACTGGACCTTGGGACAGAAGGTCCTGCCTCAGGGGAAGTGCAACCAGAGCATCTATGATCAGGGACTTTAACAGCGGGTACCAGGGTCTTTTTGGCCATGCCGGTGCTATAAGAATATTCTATTTGACAGGCGTTGCAGGTGAGGGTGCCTGGTTCCGCATGAAAGAAACTGCTGTTACATTATCAGATAGGATTTTGACATGCCTGGATTAAAGGGGTTGTCCCGCGGCAGCAAGTGGGGTATACACTTCTGTATGGCCATATTAATGCACTTTGTAATGTACATCGTGCATTAATTATGAGCCATACAGAAGTTATTCACTTACCTGTTCCATTGCTAGCGTCCTCGTCTCCATGGTGCCGTCTAAATTCGCCGGCGGCTTGCTTTTTTAGACGCGCTTGCGCAGTCCGGTCTTCTGCTCTCAGCACGAGCCGCTTCAGTGTGCTCGCCGCTACAGCTCTTCTGCGCATGCGCAGACGAGCTGTATCCTCACGGGAGCGCGCTGGAGCGGCCATTCTGCTACCATCCTCTCTTAGAGGAAGGTGCAGAGCCGCCCAGCTGCCCAGCAGAGCCGCGCCGCCCAGCCCAGCCCAGCCGCCCAGGTAAGTGATGGGTGACGGACTGACGGGGGTGACGCGTGACAGACTGCCGCTGTGGCCCCGGAGCCTACCGCTGGGCCCCGGGGCCTACTGCTGGGGAGCCGGGGCGTAGCGCTGGGGAGCCGGAGGCTAGCGCGGGGGAGCCGGGGGCTAGCGCGGGGGAGCCGGGGGCTAGCGCGGGGGAGTCGGGGGCTAGCGCCGGTTACCTGCTGCCTGGCGGTGGGTGACTGGTCGGCGGCGTTCAATCCAGGGGTCCGGTCTGGTTGTCAGGGAGACACAGCTGGTAGCGTCTCGGGAGCGCGCACGTCGGGCTGCAGCAAGCGAAGGGAAAAGAGCCGGCGGCCATCTTGGGAAAATTTTTATAAGTTGCTGAAACGCTGGAACTGTAAGTAGAAACCAGCTAGAAAAGTGATTAGTAATGTATGCTTAATTAGGGGGACTGGGCAAAAAAAAAAAAATTCACTGCTTCCTCGAGACAACCCCTTTAATGTCTGCCAAATAGCTCTAAGTTCCCTATAATTTGAAGATAGGGAGCTGACTTAAGGGGACCAGGAACCTTGTAAGTTATTATCAGCAGCTGACGCCCCTCATCCTGATCTACTAGTGTTGGTAGTTACTACGAGTGGAGAACACCACGGAACTCCTTTCCTAAGGTTCTGCGGTGACAGACTCCAATTTAAGGATGTTTTGACGGCTACTGATAGTCTAATCTTTGTGTCCAGGGAAGACTGACTTCTACCCCATACTGACATTTCTTGTTGTCGAGTTCTGGCATGAACCATGGACGAGCTGGGAGAAACAAGCTGACATCTGTCCCAGAATCCCCATGGTCTCTCTTATCGAAACCCAATCTTTCCTCTGACATTTTTTAACGGAAAGAACAAAGTCCATCCTTTTGCCGGAAGGCAAAAAAGAACACTTACTTCGGTTGAAATACCGAAAGGCAGGCAAATTGAAAATGGAACATTTTAAATTGCGAACCTAATATACCGTATATTCCGGCGTATAAGACGACCCCCCCAACTGTCGCCTTATACTCGCCTCCCCCGGCATTCTGCGGCACTGCTGCAGGCTGTCGCTCCCTCCTTGTCCCCGACAGAGCATTACTTTCTGGATGCGGGGCTTGAAATCCCCACCTCCAGAAAGCTAATGCTTTGATTGGCTAACTCACGCCCTGTTAGCCAATCACAGCCATTCAATGACATCATGGCGTGGCTTTAGCCAATCACAGCCATTCAATGATGTAATACCTCCCTTCACGTAGGACCACCTGCCCGTCTTGTTTTTGCCTCTCTGGACCCTAGAACGAAAAGGCTGCCTAAACCCAGCGCTGCTCCTGGCAGAGAACTCCAATGGGAACCCCTTGTCGTCTCCGGCCTTTTACAAAATTTTGTCCTGCGTAGGGCCAAATAGGTATTCCCCTTGGAAGGGAATTGAACATAATTTGATTTTTTGAAACCGTCACCCGACCATGCTCAAAGCCACAGCGCACACCTAGCGGTATTGCACAATGGTGCATTTTTTGCTGAAAGCCGGACTGACTCAGCTGAAGCATCGGCCAAGAAGCCTGGAGCTTTTTTTTTTTTTTTTTTAAAACAAGGAAATGCATTCTAATTCTTCCCTAGAGTTTTTTTGCATCAGCTGGGACTCTAATTGTGACAACCAGATGTATATAGAGCGTCCGACTGATGTTATGGCAATGCTGGCGTCTATTACGTTTGCTGTGGTCTCCCAGCCACGCTTGAGGAGCCCGTCCACCTTCTGGTCCATGGGATCCTTCAGCTGTGAAGCATTCTTAAATGGGAGTGCAGTTTTTTCGATTAAAGGGGTTGTCCCGCGGCAGCAAGTGGGTCTATAGACTTCTGTATGGCCATATTAATGCACTTTGTAATATACATTGTGCATTAATTATGAGCCATACAGAAGTTATAAAAAGTTTTTTACTTACCTGCTCCGTTGTTAGCGTCCTCGTTTCCATGGAGCCGACTAATTTTCGCCCTCCGATGGCCAAATTAGCCGCGCTTGCGCAGTCCGGGTCTTCTGCAGTCTTCTATGGGGCTCTGTGTAGCTCCGCCCCGTCACGTGCCGATTCCAGCCAATCAGGAGGCTGGAATCGGCAATGGACCGCACAGAAGAGCTGCGGTCCACGGAGCAAGAGGATTCCGGCGGCCATCTTCACCGGTAAGTATTGAAGTCACCGGAGCGCGGGGATTAAGGTAAGCGCTCCGGTAAGCTTCCTTTAGGTCCCTGCATCGGGGTTGTCTCGCGCCGAACGGGGGGGGGGTTGAAAAAAAAAAAAACCCGTTTCGGCGCGGGACAACCCCTTTAACTTAGCCACTTGAATATCAACTTTCAGAACGGTGTTCCACAATTAGTCTCCTCAGCGGAAAACAAGAGCCTGTCTTTGAAATCTTTGGACATTGACAACCGCTTTTGCGCCTTTTCTCATTCATCTTCTACCAACTGTTTTAGTGTTTGATTATTGGGAAAACCCTTGCCACGTCTTGTTCTCAGCCCGCCAAGCATCTCGTCCTGAATGGACCCGGATTGTTGGACGTCCCACACTTCCATCATATTCAGCACTGTTGTTATGAGCTTTTCTAGGTCCTGGTAAGAGGATCGGCGTGGATAAGGCTGAAATCTCACCGTACATTTCTATGTCTGAAATCTCGGAGGCCGAAGACGCCAGGACCTGTGTTCGAGCCCTTTTTACAGACCTAGAAGGCCCAGGCAGAGGTTGGGAGGCAGGTTCTGCTTTAATCGGCTGGACTTCCTCCGGCACCATCTGGTGGAGACCATCCATTAAAGATTGCGGTGGACGTCACCGTGCTATTACGCTGTAGCGCGGCCGCATCATCACGTCCTCAGCGTCTGCATCATTACAGGTGCCGCCTCGGTGTGGCAAGGCGTGGCCTCGTCATTAGTAGGTGCGGCCAAGTCCCTGAAGCGCTGTGCACACGACAAGACAGCGATCCCGGAATGCGCCCAACTGTAAGAGTCTGCCTCCTCTGCGGGGATGCACGGCATTTGTGGAGGGGCCTTCCGCTCTCCAGAGCATGGAACCACCGGACCTTCCACCACAGGGATATGCACCATTTGTGGAGCAGTAGTACAGAAGAAATGCCGAATCCTGGTAAGAAAATCTTCCACCTTCGGCATACATGGAGATTCTCCCTGTGTCCCGTTGAGACGGGAAGAACACTGGAGAATAGCGGTGGGAGGCAGCCTGAAAAACTCTCCTCTTCCTGTCCCAAAAAGGTCAAAAGGACAACCTCCATGTGTGCCGTCACGATGGACGAAGTGGGAAAACAGCTTTGCATCACTTCAGGGAAGCAGGGATTCTTTGGAGCGGCTGTCACAGCCACGGCAGAGGATCGCAAAATTTCTCCCATTGCTCTCAATGAGGCCAACGCTGCTGCACTCGGCCCTATCAAAAACAATGGTGCTGCGATGCGAGCACACGTAGAAAGATAGAACATGCCATTTTCTAGCCTGAGTGAAGCCAGCCTGAGTCAGGCCTCATCTGGAATACTGGGTCCTGTTCCGGGCATAACCAAAATAACAAAAACGAAAGTTTATGTTGCATGTTTGTTTTTTTCACATCTCTGCTTCTAGAAATAGAAACTGATCAAAAAAGTAATTTGCACCCCAAATTGGTAGCAATGAAAAAATGTCATCCTGCAAAAACCAAGCCCCAAACAGCGTAATAGAGAGAAAAGTAAATAAAACCTTGTGGTTCTCTTAAAGGGGTTGTCCCGCGGCAGCAAGTGGGGTTATACACTTCTGTATGGCCATATTAATGCACTTTGTAATGTACATTGTGCATTAATTATGAGCCATACAGAAGTTATTCACTTACCTGCTCCGTTGCTGGCGTCCCCGTCTCCATGGTGCCGTCTAAATTCGCTGGCAGCTTGCTTTTTTAGACGCGCTTGCGCAGTCCGGTCTTCTCCTCTCAGCACGAGCCGCTTCAGTGTGCTCCCCGCTACAGCTCTTCTGCGCATGCGCAGACGAGCTGTCACTGCTCGGGAGCGCGCTGGAGCGGCCATTCTGTACCATCCTCTGTTAGAGGAAGGTGCAGAGCCGCTCAGCTGTCCCGAGAAGCCGCCCAGCTGTCCCGCCGTCCTGCCGCCCAGGTAAGTGATGGGCCGGGGGGGCTGCCGCTGCGCCTGGGGCGGGCTGCGCCGGGGGGGGGCTGCCGCTGTGATGGGGGGCTGCGCCGGGGGGGGCTGTCGCTGCGATGGGGGGGCTGTTGCTGCGATGGGGGGGCTGTCGCTGTGCCGGGGGGGGGCTGCCGCTGCGATGGGGGGGCTGTCGCTGCGATGGGGGGGCTGTCGCTGTGCCGGGGGGGCTGTCGCTGCGATGGGGGGGCTGTCGCTGTGCCGGGGAGGGCTGTCGCTGTGATGGGGGGGCTGTCGCTGTCCCGGGGGGGGCTGTCGCTGCGATGGGGGGGCTGCCGCTGTGCCGGGGGGGCTGCCGCTGTGCCGGGGGGGCTGTCGCTGTGATGGGGGGGGGCTGCCGCTGTGCCGGGGGGGGGGCTGCGCCGGTTACCTGCTGCCTGGCGGTGGGTGACTGGTCGGCCGTGTTCAATCCAGGGGTCCGGTCGGCGGCTGCGTGGCGTCTGGTTGTCAGGGAGACACAGCTGGTAGCGTCTCGGGAGCGCGCACGTCGGGCTGCAGCAAGCGATGGGAAAAGAGCCGGCGGCCATCTTGGGAAAATTTTTATAAGTTGCTGAAACGCTGGAACTGTAAGTACAAACCAGCTAGAAAAGTCATTTACAGGGGGGCTTAGTAATGTATGCTTAATTAGGGGGACTGGGCAAAAAAAAAAATTCACTGCTTCCTCGAGACAACCCCTTTAATAAAAGTAGTCTTCAGTGCCCCATTCAAACAGTAAACAGACACCATAAAACTGCTATCACTGTGATCACCGGCCCGCAGAATAAAGTCTACAGGTCATTGCCATAAAAACAAAACCGCTACAGGGACGAAGTTGGATTTTACTTCAGTCCCAGACTGCTTTCCTTCTGCAACCAGCCCTTATACCACTAGCCCTAAAGGGTCTAGTTTCCAAGTTGGAGTCATTTTGGGGGGAGTGCGCTGTTCAGGCTACCTCTCGCGTTCTGTAAATGTGACATGCGAGTAATAGTAATCGGAATGTGAAGTATAATTGTCCTTTTTCCGGGAGTCATCACAACGGCCCCATTACAATGGAGGTTGCCCTCTGACCTCGGTAGGGACAGGAAGAGCCCTTAAATGACCTCCCTTTCCCACCATTCCTCTGTGACTTCCAAATTATTATGGTGGACAATGTTTACTGAACCTAAATTTACCTTTATTCGGTCATATTTACATTGAAAAGAGCACAAATATTCCATAAGGGAGGGAACTATGGGCCGTCGTGATGACTCCCGGAAAAGGGACTACCGGTAATTAATCTGTAGATTTCCTAGTCGTCATCCTGACGGCCCCATTTACAATGGAGCAATACCAAATTCTAGGCGACTTAGGGTAGGACTACTGCCTGGAGGACTTTCCGTCCATATCCCAGGTCCTTGTCCGACTGTACATTAACCCTATAATGTTTTATGAAAGTATGCAGACTGGACCAGGTAGCCGCCTTGCAGATTTGCTCAGCGGAGGCCTGGGCTTTTTCTGCCCATGAGGAGGAGAGGGATCGAGTGGAATGGGCTTTAATTTTCTCCGGGGGAATCGAGACCCCTGGCTTTGTACGACTCCTGGATGGCCATCCTGATCCATCTGGCAATGGTACTTTTAGATGCCGTCTTTCCTTTGCCCGGCCGCTGGAATTGGACAAAGAGGTTGTTATGGTTTCGAAAAGAACGAGTAGCCTCTGGGTATGTTAGAACAGCTCTCCTAACATCTAAGCTATGCAACTCTCTCTCTCTCTGTCGTTGCAGGGGTTCTTCAAAAATAGGGCAGGGTGATTGTCTGCTCTCGGTGGAATTTGGACACTACTTTTGGGAGAAAAGCTGGATCTAGATTAAAGCTGATTCTATCATCTTGTACCCGCATGTGTGGCTCGACACAGCATAAGGCCTGCAGTCCTCCTACTCTTCAAGCTGAGGTTATGGAGACTAGGAGGGAAGCTTAATGTAAACAACCTTACGGGGAGTTGGGAGAGAGGTTCGAAGGGAGCAGGGTCTCTTGTCTCACATGGGGACAACTAAGACTACGGCTGCCCGGCTGACCTGAATCTTTTTGAGGGTGTACGGGATCAGCGGGAAGGGAGGAAACGCATAGGCCAAGTCCATGTCCCATTTTTGGAGATCGGGCGTCTACCCCGCATGGGTTGTCCCTCAGGTTGAGGGAATAGAAGTCCCGGCATTTTGTATTTGCCTTTGCGATCGATCTGTGGTTGCCCCCACTGGCGTGTTAGATTATCTAAGACTTGTTGGTTCAGATACGATTCTCCTGGAAGGACACTTTGTCTGCTGATGAAGTCCGCGATGACGTTTGTGGATTCCTTCAGGTGGATGGCTGAGAGGGATAGCACCGTGGATTCCGCCCAGTGAAGCATCTTTGCCGTCAGTTGTTGGAGGTGCGGGTGTCGTGTTCCCCCCTGGTGAGGAACAAACGACAGGGCTGTCGTGTTATCAGTTAGGATTTTGACATGCCTTCTTTTTAGGTGGGGTTCTGCCGCACGAAGGGTCTCCCATATTGCTCTTAGTTCTCTGTAATTAGATGAACGTGTGGCTATTTGGGAATCCCAGGTTCCCTGCAGGGTCATGTCTGCTACCAGTGCTCCCAACCCAGTCTTGCTAGAATCCGTTGTGACGGATATGGAGGGTTCTCGTGACCAAGAGGTACCCTTACTCAGGTGACTCTGTAAAGTCCACCAAAGCAGGGACTGTTTAACCTGGAGAGGCAGGCTCACTTTTCTGTCTAGGGAAATCTGTCGTTTGTCCCACCATGCGAGGATGAACTGCTGTAGCTGACGGGTATGAGCTTGCGCCCATGGAACTATCTGTATGCAGGCTGTCAACAAGCCCAGCACTTTCATCGCTTCTCTGATGGACACTATGTGACAAAAGGGATGATA
Organism: Eleutherodactylus coqui; assembly: GCA_035609135.1. Taxonomy (NCBI): domain Eukaryota; kingdom Metazoa; phylum Chordata; class Amphibia; order Anura; family Eleutherodactylidae; genus Eleutherodactylus; species Eleutherodactylus coqui. The sequence continues at coordinate 210,600,130 of CM069412.1, read as the reverse complement.
CGGATTGAATAAGATCCTTGCTCTTAGACAGCGGAAGCCATGACTCCTGGGTGTATCTTCTGTGTACCTGGGCTCAGATCTGATTTTTGTTTGTTTATCATCCACCCTAAATCATCCAGGGTGGACAGGACTACAGACAAGTCTGCACATATGGCCTCTGTTGTTCTTGATACAAGCAGGAAATCGTCCAGATAGGGGAAGATAAGGATTTGATTTAGCCTAAAGTAAGCTGCCATTTCTATCGCTATCTTTGTGAAGACTCAAGGGGCAGTAGAGATACCGAAGGTTAGAGCCATAAATTGGTAGCGATAGACTATGTCACCACCCTGCAGACCAATTTCAGGTATTTGTGATGGATTGTGGCTATTGGGACCCGATAGTATGCATCTTTAAGGTCTATAGTGCGCATGACGCTGTCGGGATCTATCTAGACCTCACGGTTTCCATTTTAAACTTCTTGTAGGAAATAAATTTGTTTAACGCTTTGAGGTTAAAGATGTTTTTTTTTTAATCAAGAAAACGGGGGAATAAAATCCCTCACCCCTTTCGTGTTCGGAAACCTGCATAATGACTCCTAGGTCTTTAAGTTCCTGGATGCCTTTTAGCAGATTTTTCTGTTCCTGCGGGGACCCTGGGGAGGTTAGAAATAATCTTCTAGGGGGTAAGGAGTTTGATACCCAGTTTCAATTATCTGGAATACCCAGGGGTTGGATGTTATCCCCCGCCACCGGTCCAGGTATCGTGCTAATCTAGCCCCTGTTGGATCAGCAATGGATTGGACTTCCTTACCCCAACCAACTTTTGGGTACAAGCATCTCCCCATTTTTTCTTTCCCTTTAGTTTCTGGAGGTGGCTGCCGTGTCCTCCTTTGAAAGGATGGCTTCTTATAGGACCTCCTGTCTGGAAGGATATTGTTTTTGTCTCCCGCTTTTTCCAGGATTTTGTCCAAGACAGGTCCGAACATATATTCCCCTTGGAACGGGATTCCACAGAGCTTATTTTTGGACGTCACGTCGGCTGACCATAATTTCAACCACATGCCCTTCTTACGATGTTGCTGAGGACCGCGGTTCTCGTGCCATATCCAACGGTTTCCGCTGACGCGTCTGCAAGAAAGGCAGTGGCCATTTCCAGAAGGGGAAGGCAGCTGGCTAGTTCTTCCCTGGGAGCCCGTTCTTTTATTGATGTTTCCAATCTGTTCAGCCACAGGACCATAGATCCAGCTACCGACGTTGCCGCGATATTAGCTTCGATAGTGAAGGCGGTTGCTTCCCAGGTCTTTCTCATCAGTCCGTCGACTTTTTTGTCCATAGAATCTGAGAGCTGGGACGCGTCTTTGAAAGGTAGCAGAGTTTTCTTGGCCACCTTGGCGATCTACATGTCGACCTTTGGGGTCTCTCTATACGGACGGACATCTTCCTGAGAAAAAGCCAGCCGGTTTCTAATCTCTTGAGACGGATAGCCTCTTTTCCGGTTCCTGCCACTCGTCTGTGATAATCTGCTGCAGGGTCTGGTTAACCAGAAATAAAGTTTTCCTTCTTGACCAAAGTCCCCCGAACATCTCGTCCTGGATAGTTCTGGGCGGACGGTCCTCCTCAATCTACATCGTTTCCCTCACCGCCTTGATGAAGTGTCCCATGTCATCTGAGGAAAAGTAGTATTTTTTCTCGTCCTCAACTATCGGCAGCGGATCTTCTAGTCCTCCCTCTGATAGGGGTTCCAGGGACTCCCCGGAGATAGAACTTGCCGATTCTGCCTGCCTTGACCTTTTAGGAGGCCTTGATGGTCCAGGCTGAGGGTGAGAGAAGGATGCCATAGAGGCCTGCAATTCCTCCTTAATCATGCACCTGATATCAGTTTTAAACGGCGCCCTTTCCTCCGCTAGGATCTCCCAGTGCACTCTTCACATAGGGACTTTTTGTAACTATCGTCAAGCCTCTTGATACAGATAATGAACTTCCTAGATTTCTTTCTGGGGTCCACTTTAGTCTTCGGACCTTTTTTTATCAGTCTAACCCATACACAAGAATAGGGGAAAGGGGGAGAAGAGGGAAAATATATGCATCTAATCAATCACAGAGACAAGTTTTGCATATTCCTTCTTTGGCATATGGCCACTCTCGGTTTGTAGGGTATCTGCTTCTCCTTCACGTGCTGAGCTGTCGCGTGTAGACATGCTGAGGCACTTCTGGCAGTTCGCAGGGTAACTTCCATGCAGGAGCAGAGCCTGTGTGAAGCAGTTTTTTTTTAAAATCTGGCGCCATTTCCGGGTCCACGCCGGTAGCCACACCCCCTACGTCGTGCTCGTGCATGTGACGTCACCACACCGGATGACATCACCAGTATGCGCCCCGTGGACGCCTCTGCTCCCCTGCCAGGAGGAGCTATCCGATATGGCAGGCGGCAGCCAGAAGTGCTGACCCGCTCATGGAGGATTGCGCTGCTTGGCCCCATGGCGGCGCAGGCCGGGGATGCAGGGACCGTGGTATGCCGCCCCGACCTCTTCCCTCCAGGGGACTTCGGCACTATGTGCCCTTTGGTGAGTACCTCCCCCGGAGCTTGCATCTGGCCACCGTAGGGATAGGAAGACACTGAGGAATGGTGGAAAGGGAGGTGCTTTTAAGGGCTTTACCTGTCCCTATCGAGGTCACAGGGCAACCTCCATTGTAATGGGGCCGTCTGGATGACAACCAGGAAAACACAATTTTCATGAGATGCATTCTTTACAGTAGGAAGACCTACTGTTCCTAAAATAACCCCTAGCTGCATGAAGAACAATACATCACCTAAGAGGCGTTGTCCACTTCGACGCACGTCTCTTCTGCAGCTCCAGCACTTATTTGTAGTCTTCACAGAGCGCCTCTCGGTCAGGGGTTTTAAAAACTCCGCCTCTAGGAAGCATTGCTCTGGTAGGTTCTGGAGCACAGCAGCTCAGTTAATCCCTGCAATCAAGCGCTGGCTGTGATTGGTTAATTTTTTCACATTTCCAACTGCAATATCTCAAATATGTGCAAACATAATATAGAAATTTTTGCTAAAATTTATATTTCCACCCGTTTACTTTATTTTGGGCGCACATTGGAAAAACTTTCGTTTTTTTTTAACCATTTAGGAGACGGACAAATTTAACATTACTTTTCAGCATTTTGAGGAACACTTTGTTTTCCTGCACCAAGCCAAGATTGGAAAGGCTCATGAGTGTCAGAATAATAGATACCCCCACAAATGACCCTATTTTAAAAACTACACCCCTTAATGTATTCACTGAGGGGTGTCATGAATATTTTGACCCCACAGTTTTTTTTCAGGAATTAATTCAATTTAGAGGAGAAAAAGTAAAATTTCATATTTTTGCAAATCTGTCATTTTAAAGACATATTTTTTTCCTATAGTTTACATGAAAATGAGGATTTACACCCCAAAATGGATACCCCTATTTCTCCCGTGTTCAGAAATATACCTATTGTGGCCCTAATATTATATCCGAGTCCACAACGGGGCCCAAAATGAAAGGAGTAGTCAGTGTCTTTCAGAACATAGATTTTGCTTGAAGTCCTTTTAGTCCCCATTGCCCACTTGTAGAGTTCTTGAGCGCCCAAAACCATAGAGAACCCCCACAAATGACCCCATTTTGAAAACTAGACCCCTTAAGGAATTTATCTAGGGGTGTACTGCGTATTTTAACCCTACAATTTTTGAATAGATCTAAGCAAAGCAGTAGGAAAAAATTACGATCTTCATTTTTTGGGCTATTGCGTCAATTTAAGAACAGTTTTTTTTGTACAGCACATGTATAAATGACGACTTTCCCCCAAAAACGGATACCCCTGTTTGTACCGTGTTCAGAAACATACCCCTTGTGGCCCTAATAGACTTACAGGACACATGGCTAGGCCTACAATGAAAGGAATACCCGTTGGATTTCAGGGTACAACGGAATAAATTCCAGGGCCCATTGCCCACTTATAGAGCCATTGAGTGGCCAAAACTATAAAGAACCCCCTCAAATGACCCCATTTTGAAAACTAGACCCCTTAACGAATTCCTCTAGGGGTGTACTGTGTATTTTGACCCCACAGTATTTGAATGAATCTAAGCAAAGCAGAAGAAAAAAGTTAAGATTTTAAATTTTTTGGCAATTTTTTAAATTCAAAAACTTTTTTTTGTACAGTGTACATAGGAATGAAGACGGTCACCCCAAAATGGATCCCCCCCGTTTGTCCCGAGTTCAGAAACATACCCATTGTGGCCCTCATCTACTTACAGGACCCATGGCAAGGCCTGTAATGGAGGGAACACCCGTTGGATTTCTGGGCACAACTGAATAAATCCCAGGCCCCATTGCTTATTTGTACGGAATACAAATTGACTCCCTAAAAATATCCCCCCTCCCCTCCGCGCCCTTTTTGGCGTCGCAAATCTTAGATAAAAGTAATAATGTGAACTGTGTGGTATTTCCGAAGACAGGGGTAATTACGGAGGCTGGTTGAAATGGGCCCATGGGGCAATAAAACAGTGTGTCCCTCCTCCTCTCATGCTTTTTGGGGGTCATTTCTTGACCTCAGCGGTAGGGATGGGGTATAAAGTGGCGCTCTGTGAGTCTCCGTAAGCTTGCCGAAGTGCGGTGGTCTCGCACAGAAGACGCTCAACAATCCACTCCTGGGGCTGCAGGAAGGCGAGCGTTCCCGGGGCTTCTTGTAAAATACGGATTACAGGTAGCGGTCTGAATAACGCCGGGCTTACGCAGCCGTAGGTGGACTCCGCTTGTGGAGGCCCGCAGCGGATCCCATCTGTGAGCCCGGCTGTGATCCTGCGTACGGACGCGTAATGTACTGCACATAACAGCCTACTCACACAGGCGGTCATGCGCAGTACCTTTTTTTTGGTTTGCATTTCCTGCACCATTGCTTAGCGATGACGCGGGTACCGGCAGCCTGTATACAACGTAGTAGCGTATGGGCAGCGGGTATATCCGCGACCACGGAGCACAATGGGCTCTATGCTGCGGATATCTGCAGTAAACTACAACCTGCTGCGTTCTGTTTTCTGCGAGTGGATTACGTAATTCCGACCCGCTAATGTGAGCGCAATTGTGTAATGCAATGCGATTGATCTGCGTATTACCGCGGATCAGACGCATGCGGAATCCGTAATTCCTATCCGGTCATGTGAGACCGGCCTAAGGTAGATCGCTACCTTTTTATCACGTGACCGGGGACCGCTCAACGAGGCCACCCGTCACTGCTCCAGGCTCTCCGTGACCATTGGTCGCTGGGAGCAAGGAGACTTTACGTTTCCTGGGCTCCCCGACTCCTGCGCATGTGTCCGGTGTTTTGCCGGCGGTCGCATGTGCAGAATTCGGGAAGGTTCACGGAGGAGGATCGCGTCGGGGTGCAAATATGGAGGCCTCCAGTAAAAGGTGTCATCTACTCACACCGATCGTCTCGGTGAGGGGAGATGGAGCTTCACCTTTTTTTTACTTTTACGTGATCGTCATTATCGATTAGATAACGGCGAACATGTGATCAGGAACCGCTCACCGCGGCCCCCCGTGAAATCTCCAGGCTCTCAGCTACGTTTTGTAGCCAGGAGCAGGGAGAATTTAAATTATCCTGGCAATCCACGGCTTTTGCGCATGCTCCTGCCATTTTGGCGACGGGCGTGTGCGCAGAAGCTGGGGTAAGGTCCGCGGATAAATCCGGGGGCCTTATGTACGTACTTTCATCCTCCCTTACAGATGTGATCCGTGGGGGGAGATGAAACGTACGCTTTTTAAACTTTTTTTTACATTTTTAAAACTTTTTACACATTTTTTTTTACTTTACATGATCCCTGTCATCCATTGGATGACAGTGATCATGTCCCCGGTATAATCTCTCTGCTCCTGGCTACACATGGCAGCCAGAAGCAGAGGGATTTTGAATTTCCGGGGCTCGAGCCCCTCTGTGCAAGCGCCCCATGTCAATCATCGGGCGCGCATGCGCAGAGGGGGACTTCGGGTCCCGGAACACCAGGGACATCGGCGGACCTGAGGTGAGTATTTTCACCTCCCCTCATGGATCCGATCCATGAGGGGAGGTAAAACTTTACTTTTTAAAAACTTTTTTGCACTTTTCCGCGATCGCCGTTATCCATTGGATAACGGCGATCGCGGTAGCGGGGACATCTTCTGCCTCCCGGCTACCTACAGGAGCCAGGAGATTTTAAATCTCCCGCACCGCCGGGCCTTCTGCGCATGCGGCTGACGTAATGCCGCCTGGCGCGCATGCGCAGAAGACCGACTTCGGGACCCGGAGCGGCAGGAGAGCGGGGAGCAGTGCGGCGGACCTCGGTGAGTATTTTCAGCTGCCCTGATGGATCCGATCCATCAGGGCAGCTGAATCTTTAACTTTTTTTGTACTTTTATTTACTTTTTTGTGAGCGGCGCTATCCCCCCAATGCCGGGGGGGGGGGGGGGGGGTTCCGTTCAGCCCGGGATGACAGCTTCATGCTGTCGGCTACCTGCAGACACCGACAGCATGGAGCCGTCACGTCCAGAGCCCGAGGGGCTTTATTCTCTGCAGGACACGTTTTTACGTCCTCAGAGAATAAAGCGCATTTCGGGAGGACGTAAAAACACTATGGGCTGGTCGTTAAGGGGTTAAGCACAAAAAACCTGGGAGAGCCCAACAAAGTCACGTGGCATTGGAGCGATTCAAAACTGCGAAGTCGCTGTGAGAGAACACAGATGCAATATCGCTGCCATCTTCTCGTGGATATCGCCGCCCTCTAGGACACGACAGAAGTGCACAAGCAGATCATCCGTTTCATGAACACACAGAAAACAAAAAACGGATTTTAGTTTGAATTCCAAACTTTATTCCCCTCTTCAGGACCCCAAAGCGCCACAAACACTCAGCAGTAATAAATATGTGCTCAGTGCGTGTCCAATCTTTCTTTGCAGTTTGCGCAGCATGTAAACGCCGTCACGGCTTGATCAGGTATAGCATATTGTGGACACAACAAGGGACCAGAGTATTGTCTAGACCAGAAGTCTACAGACCATGGAGCGGCACTGGCCTGTGGATCCAATGAACGTGGTCTCCGTGCGGCAGCCGCTATTTACTCAGTGACATGGATTGGATTCCTTTGCCCGCTGCTGCCGTCGCATCTCTTGCTGCAAGACAAAACGCATCATGTGAAGAGAATAAACCTCTTTATATCATAAGAGCTGATCATACATGGCGAGCAGGCGGCGGGTGTGCAGTGGATGACCAGTATACAGGGTGTGCATGAGGCACGCACTCACATACCCAGTGGGCTGTTCACGGTTCCATAATGTAGTTTTACTACGGAACACAAGCCCGTCCTCAGACCGGGGGTCTGACCACCGGCAGCGCACAGGTATGGCCATGGGGACAGCCAAGAGCTGCTCCATCTCCAGGGTCAGTGATGGGAGTGGTGGTCTCACAGGCCCACCACTGCTCCATTGCTAGCAGTCATATATCTATCCTGTGGATTGGCGATACATACATTTAGTGGGAAGAATGGAAAGCTGTTAACCCCCTCCCTGCCTGCGTTGTGCAGACAGCCTCGCCTTGTACAGTCAGGCCCGACCGTCACCCGGAATGCATTTAGCTAATATGTTGCAGATGTATTGCCGGCGGCACCTAATCAAGGCGATGCCTTCTCCTTCCACAAGAGCTCTGGAAACGGAGGAGGAATCTGGTCGACATGGCGACTACTACACTTTCTTTGCGCTACTTTTGACGTTTGCCACAATGAGTTTTTTGTGTTATTAAGTGACAACCAACTAGATTAGAGAAGGCGACTTGTTGCTGTGTGAGCGGCACTGGAGGGAGCCAGCGGAGCGAGTATGAAGGTCTACTACATCCACATAGCCCAGCAGAGGCGACGCGCTTCCGGAAGCCCTTAAGGCCCATTTACACACAACGGTCATCACACTAAAGCCATCGTTCGAGCGATCAACGCTGCATCTAAACGCGCGGCCATCGTTTGAGCGATTGTCTTTCAGTGTAAATGGGCCTTTATAAAACACAGAATTACAAATCTGCTACAAAAGAAAGGACCCGTAGAAATGGACATTAGTAGACCGTCGGATGTGACTCAAGCCGCTGCCTGCAGGGTTTACTGTTTATATATTTAATAGGATTCTCTTTGATGACCTCTACTGGGTGAAAAGAAAACTGCAGGCATTCTTCATTAACAGGGTTTTATTATATATATATATATATATATATATATATATATATATATATATATATATATATATATATATATATATATATATATATATATATATATATATATATATATATATATATATATATATATATATATATATATATGACGAAAGCCCTGGCTGACGAGCTGGCTGCTAATTCTCCAACTTCCCGATGTTGTAGAAACATGAAATTTGGCACGAGCATTGATTATGTCATAAATATGAAAAGCTAATGGGTCCCAACTCGATTATTCAATTCTATGCGCAAAAGAATTAGCGTCCAAATTTTATGTACGGAATCTAATTCTCTCACTTCCTGATGTCATTTTATATAAAGGAAACGTCGCATGGTTGCCTCCCGTGGTGTTTCCTGGGTAACGCAGAGAACTATGCAAAATGGTGAACATATGTTTTTCCTCAGTATCTCTAAAGTAACCACGACTTTGTAGGATTTTCCGTGTGAACACCAGATAAACACCAGTACCAAATTAACTCGGGCGAAGCCGGGTATATCAGCTAGTGTAATGCATCAGCATACGAGGAGGAGGTCGTCGCGCGTGTAATGCATCGGCATACGAGGAGGAGGTCGTCGCGCGTGTAATGCATCGGCATACGAGGAGGAGGTCGTCGCGCGTGTAATGCATCGGCATACGAGGAGGAGAAGGAGGAGGAGGTCGTCGTGCGTGTAATATTTCGGCATACGAGGAGGAGAAGGAGGAGGAGGTCGTCGTGCGTGTAATATTTCAGCATGCGAGGAGGAGGAGGAGGTCGTCGCGCGTGTAATATTTAGGCATACGAGGAGGAGGTCGTCGCGCGTGTAATGTTTCGGCATACGAGGAGGAGGTCGTCGCGCGTGTAATGTTTCGGCATACGAGGAGGAGGTCGTCGCGCGTGTAATGTTTCGGCATACGAGGAGGAGGAGGAGGTCGTCGCGCGTGTAATGTTTCGGCATACAAGGAGGAGGAGGAGGAGGTCGTCGCGCGTGTAATGTTTCGGCATACGAGGAGGAGGAGGAGGTCGTCGCGCGTGTAATGTTTCGGCATACGAGGAGGAGGAGGAGGTCGTCGCGCGTGTAATGTATCGGCATACGAGGAAGGGGTCGTCGCGCGTGTAATGTTTCGGCATACGAGGAAGGGGTCGTCGCGCGTGTAATGTATCGGCATACGAGGAAGGGGTCGTCGCGCGTGTAATGTATCGGCATACGAGGAAGGGGTCGTCGCGCGTGTAATGTATCGGCATACGAGGAAGGGGTCGTCGCGCGTGTAATGTATCGGCATACGAGGAAGGGGTCGTCGCGCGTGTAATGTATCGGCATACGAGGAGGGGGTCGTCGCGCGTGTAATGTATCGGCATACGAGGAGGGGGTCGTCGCGCGTGTAATGTATCGGCATACGAGGAGGGGGTCGTCGCGCGTGTAATGTATCGGCATACGAGGAGGGGGTCGTCGCGCGTGTAATGTATCGGCATACGAGGAGGGGGTCGTCGCGCGTGTAATGTATCGGCATACGAGGAGGGGGTCGTCGCGCGTGTAATGTATCGGCATACGAGGAGGGGGTCGTCGCGCGTGTAATGTATCGGCATACGAGGAGGGGGTCGTCGCGCGTGTAATGTATCGGCATACGAGGAGGGGGTCGTCGCGCGTGTAATGTATCGGCATACGAGGAGGGGGTCGTCGCGCGTGTAATGTATCGGCATACGAGGAGGAGGTCGTCGCGCGTGTAATGTATCGGCATACGAGGAGGAGGTCGTCGCGCGTGTAATGTATCGGCATACGAGGAGGAGGTCGTCGCGCGTGTAATGTATCGGCATACGAGGAGGAGGTCGTCGCGCGTGTAATGTATCGGCATACGAGGAGGAGGTCGTCGCGCGTGTAATGTATCGACATACGAGGAGGAGGTCGTCGCGCGTGTAATGTATCGGCATACGAGGAGGAGGTCGTCGCGCGTGTAATGTATCGGCATACGAGGAGGAGGTCGTCGCGCGTGTAATGTATCGGCATACGAGGAGGAGGTCGTCGCGCGTGTAATGTATCGGCATACGAGGAGGAGGTCGTCGTGCGTGTAATATATCGGCATACGAGGAGGAGAAGGAGGAGGAGGTCGTCGTGCGTGTAATATTTCGGCATGCGAGGAGGAGGTCGTCGTGCGTGTAATATTTCGGCATGCGAGGAGGAGGTCGTCGTGCGTGTAATATTTCGGCATGCGAGGAGGAGGTCGTCGTGCGTGTAATATTTCGGCATGCGAGGAGGAGGTCGTCGTGCGTGTAATATATCGGCATACGAGGAGAAGGAGGAGGAGGTCGTCGTGCGTGTAATATTTCGGCATGCGAGGAGGAGGTCGTCGTGCGTGTAATATTTCGGCATGCGAGGAGGAGGTCGTCGTGCGTGTAAATATTTCGGCATGCGAGGAGGAGGTCGTCGTGCGTGTAAATATTTCGGCATGCAAGGAGGAGGAGGAGGTCGTCGTGCATGTAATATTTCTGCATACGAGGAGGAGGAGTAGGAGGAGGTCGTCGTGCGTGTAATATTTCGGCATACGAGGAGGAGGAGGAGGAGGAGGAGGTCGCCGTGCGTGTAATATTTCGGCATACGAGGAGGAGGAGGAGGAGGTCGCCGTGCGTGTAATATATCGGCATACGAGGAGGAGGTCGCCGTGCGTGTAATATATCGGCATACGAGGAGGAGGTCGCCGTGCGTGTAATATATCGGCATACGAGGAGGAGGTCATCGTGCGTGTAATATATCGGCATACGAGGAGGAGGTCGTCGTGCGTGTAATATATCAGTATACGAGAAGGAGGTCGCCGTCCGTGTAATATATCAGTATATGAGGAGGAGGTCGCCGTCCGTGTAATATATCAGTATATGAGGAGGAGATCGCCGTCCGTGTAATCTATCAGTATATAAGGAGGAGGTCGCCGTCCGTGTAATCTATCAGTATATGAGGAGGAGGTCGCCGTCCGTGTAATATATCAGTATATGAGGAGGAGGTCGCCGTCCGTGTAATATATCAGTATATGAGGAGGAGGTCGCCGTCCGTGTAATCTATCAGTATATGATGAAGAGGTCGCCGTCCGTGTAATATATCAGTATACGAGGAGGAGGTCGCCGTCCGTGTAATCTATCAGTATATGAGGAGGAGGTCGCCGTCCGTGTAATATATCAGTATATGAGGAGGAGGTCGCCGTCCGTGTAATCTATCAGTATATGATGAAGAGGTCGCCGTCCGTGTAATATATCAGTATATGATGAAGAGGTCGCCGTCCGTGTAATCTATCAGTATATGAGGAGGAGGTCGCCGTCCGTGTAATATATTAGTATATGAGGAGGAGGTCGCCGTCCGTGTAATATATCAGTATATGATGAGGAGGTCGCCGTCCGTCTAATATATCAGTATATAAGGAGGAGGTCACCGTCCGTGTAATATATCAGTATATGATGAAGAGGTCGCCGTCCGTGTAATATATCAGTATACGAGGAGGAGGTCGCCGTCCGTGTAATATATCAGTATATGAGGAGGAGGTCGCCGTCCGTGTAATAGTATATAAGGAGGAGGTCGCCGTCCGTGTAATCTATCAGTATATGATGAAGAGGTCGCCGTCCGTGTAATATATCAGTATATGATGAAGAGGTCGCCGTCCGTGTAATCTATCAGTATATGAGGAGGAGGTCGCCGTCCGTGTAATATATTAGTATATGAGGAGGAGGTCGCCGTCCGTGTAATATATCAGTATATGATGAGGAGGTCGCCGTCCGTGTAATAAATCAGTATATGAGGAGGTCGCCGTCCGTGTAATAAATCAGTATATGAGGAGGTCGCCGTCCGTGTAATAAATCAGTATATGAGGAGGTCGCCGTCCGTGTAATATATCAGTATATGAGGAGGTAGTGAGTGTAATATTAGTATTTGGGAGGAGGACGTTGTCTGTGTAAGATATCATCATTTGAGGAGCAGGTGGTCTGTGTAATACTGTTGTAATTAAAAATACCAAACTCACCGACCTGCCCTGTAATGTTTGTTGCCAATAGCGACCAATCACAGCTCAGCTTCCATTTGTTATACTGTGGTATATAGTGGCTCAGTGCTGGAGGGAAGCTGTGTGGCAGTTGGGGCAGAGGAGGAGGTAGTCTGTGTAAGATATTATCTGAGGAGCAGGAGGTCTGTGTAATAGATTAGTATTTGAGGAGGTCAGATTAGTGTATGATGAGGAGGTCGTCTTCTGCATAATATAAGACTGTGAAATAAAAAAACATCTGCTCAAGTGCAATTCCAGCATTAGCACACGCCCCCCCCCCTCCAAAACAGTTCTGGTAGTGAAGCGCATCACCTCTGGGGTTATATTAAAGACTCATATACTTACCTTGCTTGGAAGTGCATCTAGGCACATGATTAGCTCACCTACTTTTTGTGTGTGTTCTAGTGACTAGTGTGAACATTGAAGACACTCTGCCTCTATCCTATACACATCACACATGGAGCATCGTGTATGTGACGCCAGAGAAGGCAGAGGCTGTGAGTACAGCACCCGGGCCATTTTAAGGGGGGTGGAAATATAGTGTTGTGCGCCTGTATGTAAACCGACGATGGAAGTGGGAAACAGGTCACATGACCCGCTGGGCACTTACACTTTCTTTCTTCTTCCTTTTTCTTTGCTGCCTCTTCCCTCTGTTTTCGAATGATTGCTAGACGGGCCAAGTCAGCCTTCGCTTGGTCTGTTTTCCCTGCTAGATGCAACTTCATGTAGCGCTCTTTTGCCTTTTGCTTTTCTATTTCTTCCCTGTTGCAAATAAAAAGCAGAATCCGCGTTACCAAGGTGCAGCAGAGACAGGAAGAGTGGGACTAACCCCCAATGTACCGGCAGATCAAGACAGAGACTTGGAGCAATCTAGATTATTCTTAAGACTTCAGCAATAATCATATAGGCTCACATTTATACCTATACAATGTTCAAAACACGGAGGGTTAATATATGTCCAATATACATGGAGGGGAGGATGAAGACTCTGTTACAACCAGGCCTCTGTAGCTGGACACAGAGCAGAAACAACAGGACTAATACTATCATTAACATCCTGGTTACAGTCCTGGGTATAATAGATGATGGGAGAGATCTCTGTACTGACCACTGATATATTATACATAGTTATTAGAGCGCCCCCTTGTTACAGTCCTGGGTATAATAGATGATGGGAGAGATCTCTGTACTGACGCCTGATAAATCTATACATAGTTATTAGAGTGCCCCCTTGTTACAGTCCTGGGTGTAATAGATGATGGGGGAGATCTCTGTACTGACCCCTGATATATTATACATAGTTATTAGAGCGCCCCCTTGTTACAGTCCTGGGTATAATAGATGATGGGAGAGATCTCTGTACTGACTGATATATTATACATAGTTATTAGAGCGCCCCCTTGTTACAGTCCTGGGTATAATAGATGATGGGAGAGATCTCTGTACTGACTCCTAATATATCTATACATAGTTATTAGAGCGCCCCCTTGTTACAGTCCTGGGTATAATAGATGATGGGAGAGATCTCTGTACTGACCCCTGATATATTATACATAGTTATTAGAGTGCCCCCTTGTTACAGTCCCGGGTATAATAGATGATGGCAGAGATCTCTGTACTGACCCCTGGTATATTATACATAGTTATTAGAGCGCCCCCTTGTTACAGTCCTGGGTATAATAGATGATGGGAGAGATCTCTGTACTGACCCCTGATATATTATACATAGTTATTAGAGCGCCCCCTTGTTACAGTCCTGGGTATAATAGATGATGGGAGAGATCTCTGTACTGACCCCTGATATATTATACATAGTTATTAGAGCGCCCCTTGTTACAGTCCTGGGTATAATAGATGATGGGAGAGATCTCTGTACTGACCCCTGATATATTATACATAGTTATTAGAGTGCCCCCTTGTTACAGTCCTGTGTATAATAGATGATGGGAGAGATCTTTGTATTGTACCCTGATATATTTATACATGGTTATTAGAGCGCCCCCTTGTTACAGTCCTGGGTATAATAGATGATGGGAGAGATCTTTGTATTGTACCCTGATATATTTATACATAGTTATTAGAGCGCCCCCTTGTTACAGTCCTGGGTATAATAGATGATGGGAGAGATCTCTGTACTGACCCCTGATATATTATACATAGTTATTAGAGTGCCCCCTTGTTACAGTCCTGGGTATAATAGATGATGGGAGAGATCTCTGTACTGACCCCTGGTATATTATACATAGTTATTAGAGCGCCCCCTTGTTACTGTCCTGGGTATAATAGATGATGGGAGAGATCTCTGTACTGACCACTGATAAATCTATACATAGTTATTAGACTGCCTCCTTGTTACAGCCCTGGGTATAATAGATGATGGGAGAGATCTCTGTACTGACCCCTGGTATATTATACATAGTTATTAGAGTGCCCCCTTGTTACTGTCCTGGGTATAATAGATGATGGGAGAGATCTCTGTACTGACCACTGATAAATCTATACATAGTTATTAGAGCGCCCCCTTGTTACAGTCCCGGGTATAATAGATGATGGGAGAGATCTCTGTACTGACCCCTGATATATCCATACATAGTTATTAGAGCTCTCCCTCGTTGCAGTCCCGGGTATAATAGATGATGGGAGAGATCTCTGTACTGTTTGAACGCAAGTAAAGACATTGGAGGATGCAGGCATCGATCCCACCACCTCTCACATGAGGAGCGAGCGCTCTATCATTTGAGCTAATCCCCCTTGCCCCTCCACGGTTTCTCCCCATCCATCATTTGATCTTCAGACCCGCAGTCACTGCAGTGTGTCGAAAGTCGTCATCAGTGCTCAGGGGGGACGGGGACACGTGTATGGGAGAAGGGGGCGCCGGCTTCACTCGCACTAACAGCGGGCTGGATGATCAGCTAATGCCTGCGGATCCCCATCAACCACTGATCACCCATCCTGATGAAATGCCTGGAATACCCATCCAAGAGGGATGTGCCATTACTGTCCAGTATATATACACAGGAGCCGCAGTGCCCGTCTCTAACACACTAGCTACAAAAGATCCTGATGCCGACCACCATCCCCGGGGCAGCAGGAAGAGCTGTTGGAGGGCGACTGCAGTGGTAATTCACCATTACACAGTGGCCATTCAGGTAAATGGCTGGCCACCATATGCCGAAAGAAGACATATGAGGGACTTGAGTATAAGCCACTGTCACTATTAACCCAACGCCACATGACGTGCAGCTACATCCTTTCCTGACCTCGGCGGCAGGGATGGGGTATAAAGTGGCGCTCTGAGTCTCCGTAAGCTTGCTGAGGTGTGGCGGTCTCGCACAGAAGGCGCTCAACAATCCGCTCCTGGGGCAGCAGGAAGACGAACGTTCCCGGGGCTTCTTGTAAATTACGGATTACAGGTAGCGGTCTGAATAACGCCGGGCTCACGCAGCCGTAGGTGGACTCCGCTTGTGGAGGCCCGCAGCGGATCCCAGCTGTGAGTCCGGCTGTGACCCTGCGTACGGCAGCGTAATGTACTGCACATAACAGCCTACTCACACAGGCGGTCATGCGCAGTACCTTTTTTGTTTAATTACCCGCGCTGTTCCTTAACGATGACACGGGGAACCGCAGGCCGTATACAAGGTAATTATGTATGGGCTGTGGGTATATCCACGCCCATGGAGGACAATGGGCTCCATGTCACGGATATCTGCGGTAAAATAGAACCTGCCGCGTTCTTACTTCTGCGAGTGGATTAGGTAGCGGCAGACGGCCTGTGTTACTTGTATGTGTACACGAGCTACTATATCCGCCTTCATCCCAGCTACTATACCCACCTTCATCCCAGCTAATTTGGTACCATGCGGTTGTCGTCTGCATGGAAATATTATGAAGTGGCGGCTACTTCAGAGGAATAAAATATCTACAGGCAGACGTGAGGTGGATTCTCCTCAGTATACACACACACACACACACACGTGAGGTGGATTCCCCTCAGTATATACACACACAGAGGGGAGGTGGATTCCCCTCAGTATATACACACACAGAGGGGAGGTGGATTCCCCTCAGTATATACACACACACACACACACACACACACAGAGGGGAGGTGGATTCTCCTCAGTATACACACACACACACACACACACACAGAGGGGAGGTGGATTCCCCTCAGTATACACACACACACACACACACAGAGGGGAGGTGGATTCCCCTCAGTATATACACACACACACAGAGGGGAGGTGGATTCTCCTCAGTATATACACACACACACACACACACACACACACACACACACACACACACACACACACACACACACAGAGGGGAGGTGGATTCTCCTCAGTATATACACACACACACACACACACACACACAGAGGGGAGGTGGATTCTCCTCAGTATATACACACACACACACACACACACACACACACAGAGGGGAGGTGGATTCTCCTCAGTATATACACACACACACACACACACACACACACACACACACACAGAGGGGAGGTGGATTCTCCTCAGTATATACACACACACACACAGAGAGGTGAGGTGGATTCTCCTCAGTATATACACACACACACACACAGAGAGGTGAGGTGGATTCTCCTCAGTATATACACACACACACACACACAGAGAGGTGAGGTGGATTCTCCTCAGTATATACACACACACACACACACAGAGAGGTGAGGTGGATTCTCCTCAGTATATACACACACACACACACAGAGAGGTGAGGTGGATTCTCCTCAGTATATACACACACACACACAGAGAGGTGAGGTGGATTCTCCTCAGTATATACACACACACACACAGAGAGGTGAGGTGGATTCTCCTCAGTATATACACACACACACACAGAGAGGTGAGGTGGATTCTCCTCAGTATATACACACACACACACACAGAGGTGAGGTGGATTCTCCTCAGTATATACACACACAGGTGAGGTGGATTCTCCTCAGTAGATACACACAGAGGTGAGGTGGATTCTCCTCAGTAGATACACACAGAGGTGAGGTGGATTCTCCTCAGTAGATACACACAGAGGTGAGGTGGATTCTCCTCAGTAGATACACACAGAGGTGAGGTGGATTCTCCTCAGTAGATACACACAGAGGTGAGGTGGATTCTCCTCAGTAGATACACACAGAGGTGAGGTGGATTCTCCTCAGTAGATACACACAGAGGTGAGGTGGATTCTCCTCAGTAGATACACACAGAGGTGAGGTGGATTCTCCTCAGTAGATACACACAGAGGTGAGGTGGATTCTCCTCAGTAGATACACACAGAGGTGAGGTGGATTCTCCTCAGTAGATACACACAGAGGTGAGGTGGATTCTCCTCAGTAGATACACACAGAGGTGAGGTGGATTCTCCTCAGTAGATACACACAGAGGTGAGGTGGATTCTCCTCAGTAGATACACACAGAGGTGAGGTGGATTCTCCTCAGTAGATACACACAGAGGTGAGGTGGATTCTCCTCAGTAGATACACACAGAGGTGAGGTGGATTCTCCTCAGTAGATACACACAGAGGTGAGGTGGATTCTCCTCAGTAGATACACACAGAGGTGAGGTGGATTCTCCTCAGTAGATACACACAGAGGTGAGGTGGATTCTCCTCAGTAGATACACACAGAGGTGAGGTGGATTCTCCTCAGTAGATACACACAGAGGTGAGGTGGATTCTCCTCAGTAGATACACACAGAGGTGAGGTGGATTCTCCTCAGTAGATACACACAGAGGTGAGGTGGATTCTCCTCAGTAGATACACACAGAGGTGAGGTGGATTCTCCTCAGTAGATACACACAGAGGTGAGGTGGATTCTCCTCAGTAGATACACACAGAGGTGAGGTGGATTCTCCTCAGTAGATACACACAGAGGTGAGGTGGATTCTCCTCAGTAGATACACACAGAGGTGAGGTGGATTCTCCTCAGTAGATACACACAGAGGTGAGGTGGATTCTCCTCAGTAGATACACACAGAGGTGAGGTGGATTCTCCTCAGTAGATACACACAGAGGTGAGGTGGATTCTCCTCAGTAGATACACACAGAGGTGAGGTGGATTCTCCTCAGTAGATACACACAGAGGTGAGGTGGATTCTCCTCAGTAGATACACACAGAGGTGAGGTGGATTCTCCTCAGTAGATACACACAGAGGTGAGGTGGATTCTCCTCAGTAGATACACACAGAGGTGAGGTGGATTCTCCTCAGTAGATACACACAGAGGTGAGGTGGATTCTCCTCAGTAGATACACACAGAGGTGAGGTGGATTCTCCTCAGTAGATACACACAGAGGTGAGGTGGATTCTCCTCAGTAGATACACACAGAGGTGAGGTGGATTCTCCTCAGTAGATACACACAGAGGTGAGGTGGATTCTCCTCAGTAGATACACACAGAGGTGAGGTGGATTCTCCTCAGTAGATACACACAGAGGTGAGGTGGATTCTCCTCAGTAGATACACACAGAGGTGAGGTGGATTCTCCTCAGTAGATACACACAGAGGTGAGGTGGATTCTCCTCAGTAGATACACACAGAGGTGAGGTGGATTCTCCTCAGTAGATACACACAGAGGTGAGGTGGATTCTCCTCAGTAGATACACACAGAGGTGAGGTGGATTCTCCTCAGTAGATACACACAGAGGTGAGGTGGATTCTCCTCAGTAGATACACACAGAGGTGAGGTGGATTCTCCTCAGTAGATACACACAGAGGTGAGGTGGATTCTCCTCAGTAGATACACACAGAGGTGAGGTGGATTCTCCTCAGTAGATACACACAGAGGTGAGGTGGATTCTCCTCAGTAGATACACACAGAGGTGAGGTGGATTCTCCTCAGTAGATACACACAGAGGTGAGGTGGATTCTCCTCAGTAGATACACACAGAGGTGAGGTGGATTCTCCTCAGTAGATACACACAGAGGTGAGGTGGATTCTCCTCAGTAGATACACACAGAGGTGAGGTGGATTCTCCTCAGTAGATACACACAGAGGTGAGGTGGATTCTCCTCAGTAGATACACACAGAGGTGAGGTGGATTCTCCTCAGTAGATACACACAGAGGTGAGGTGGATTCTCCTCAGTAGATACACACAGAGGTGAGGTGGATTCTCCTCAGTAGATACACACAGAGGTGAGGTGGATTCTCCTCAGTAGATACACACAGAGGTGAGGTGGATTCTCCTCAGTAGATACACACAGAGGTGAGGTGGATTCTCCTCAGTAGATACACACAGAGGTGAGGTGGATTCCCCTCAGTAGATACACACAGAGGTGAGGTGGATTCCCCTCAGTAGATACACACAGAGGTGAGGTGGATTCCCCTCAGTATATACACACAGAGGTGAGGTGGATTCCCCTCAGTATATACACACAGAGGTGAGGTGGATTCTCCTCAGTAGATACACACAGAGGTGAGGTGGATTCTCCTCAGTAGATACACACAGAGGTGAGGTGGATTCTCCTCAGTAGATACACACAGAGGTGAGGTGGATTCTCCTCAGTAGATACACACAGAGGTGAGGTGGATTCTCCTCAGTAGATACACACAGAGGTGAGGTGGATTCTCCTCAGTAGATACACACAGAGGTGAGGTGGATTCTCCTCAGTAGATACACACAGAGGTGAGGTGGATTCTCCTCAGTAGATACACACAGAGGTGAGGTGGATTCTCCTCAGTAGATACACACAGAGGTGAGGTGGATTCCCCTCAGTAGATACACACAGAGGTGAGGTGGATTCCCCTCAGTATATACACACAGAGGTGAGGTAGATTCCCCTCAGTATATACACACAGAGGTGAGGTGGATTCCCCTCAGTATATACACATAGAGGTGAGGTGGATTCCCCTCAGTATATACACATAGAGGTGAGGTAGATTCCCCTCAGTATATACACATAGAGGTGAGGTAGATTCCCCTCAGTATATACACATAGAGGTGAGGTAGATTCCCCTCAGTATATACACATAGAGGTGAGGTAGATTCCCCTCAGTATATACACATAGAGGTGAGGTAGATTCTCCTCAGTATATAAACAGAGGTGAGCTAGATTCTCCTCAGTATATACACCGTGACGCATGGTGTGTAGTACAAGTTTCTGGCTGTATTTCAGCACATGGAGTTGTTAATTTAGTTGGGGTTAGTAGTGTCCTCAGTGCTACCAATTAGATAAGATTAAAAGAGAACCCTGTGGGAGCTTGTGAAGAATCCCTCCAGTGTGTGGGGTGTGGGCTGGGGGCTGGGGGGCACGCTTTGGTTTGCTGAGTATGTTGTATTATGACTGTTATTCCTAATTCTACTGAACATTGCTGAGTCGGGATATTTGTATGTGTAGATTGCAGTCGCCGTCCCAGGGTGGGCCTTCTACTAGTCCGAATGTAGGACTGCTGACAATGCTGTCCCTATAGGTGTAGTATCTGAAGAACAGCTACTTCAGTCATGTTCAGTAGCCAGGGAATGACCATTTAAGCCTTTTACTAGTTAGATGGACAACTAGAACAGGTCCTGGGGATTCTCATTTAGCCAGCAAGTCAATAAACTGGTCCCGTTATACAAACCCAACATGGGGAACTTACTTTTCTCTTCGAGACAGTTCCCTAGGCCCTTCGAGATCAAGCTGAGTGACCTTTTTAGAAGCTTGTGCTGCACGATTAGGATTCTCTATGTCGATTAAGCCTTCTACTCCTTTCCGCTTTTGCTGAAAAACATAAAATGGTTAATCTGGATTACAAACTGGAGAGGGACGTTACTAGTCTACATCACACATCTACTGAGAAGCTGGCATGGTGACCATCTTCACATCCACAGTACATTTAATGGCCACTAGCTCTGACCATAGTGGTGGTCGTCAGGTGGGAGCGCTGCTCCTGAGCTCACCTCATACCTTGGGATCCATGATGGATTTATCGGTCATAGGTTAAGTGGTTAACAAACTGCGAACCAGCCATTTGTAGGAAAGCTTCATCCCACCTCTCTCTTCTGGGGTGCATTTACACGCGGTGGATTTGCTGAGGATTTCCGGCAACAGAACAATGTATTTGTGGATTTTGGCACGGACCCATAGCTCACTTCACCCCTTTAACTGGAGGATTAAGATCTGCTGGAGATCCACAATGTGCAGCAGAGGTATATTGTCCGCTGCAGATTTCCGAAGTCACAATCGTCCAATTTCTACGGTGCTTACACAAGAGCTGGGAGACTTGTGGGTCCTCAAGTAGCACTGATGTAGAGAAGGACTGACTGGGCTGTTACTCAGTCCACAGGGAGTGATGGGAGATGTGTAGGTCCTGGGTGGCACAGATGTAGAGAAGGACTGACTGGGCTGCTACTCTCAGTCCACAGGGAGTGATGGGAGATGTGTAGGTCCTGGGTGGCACAGATGTAGAGAAGGACTGACTGGGCTGCTACTCTCAGTCCACAGGGAGTGATGGGAGATGTGTAGGTCCTGGGTGGCACAGATGTAGAGAAGGACTGACTGGGCTGCTACTCTCAGTCCACAGGGAGTGATGGGAGATGTGTAGGTCCTGGGTGGCACAGATGTAGAGAAGGACTGACTGGGCTGCTACTCTCAGTCCACAGGGAGTGATGGGAGATGTGTAGGTCCTCAAGTAGCACTGATGTAGAGAAGGACTGACTGGGCTGCTACTCTCAGTCCACAGGGAGTGATGGGAGATGTGTAGGTCCTGGGTGGCACAGATGTAGAGAAGGACTGACTGGGCTGTTACTCAGTCCACAGGGAGTGATGGGAGATGTGTAGGTCCTGGGTGGCACAGATGTAGAGAAGGACTGACTGGGCTGTTACTCTCAGTCCACAGGGAGTGATGGGAGATGTGTAGGTCCTGGGTGGCACAGATGTAGAGAAGGACTGACTGGGCTGCTACTCAGTCCACAGGGAGTGATGGGAGATGTGTGGGTCCTCAAGTAGCACTGATGTAGAGAAGGACTGACTGGGCTGCTACTCTCAGTCCACAGGGAGTGATGGGAGATGTGTAGGTCCTGGGTGGCACAGATGTAGAGAAGGACTGACTGGGCTGTTACTCAGTCCACAGGGAGTGATGGGAGATGTGTGGGTCCTGGGTGGCACAGATGTAGAGAAGGACTGACTGGGCTGCTACTCAGTCCACAGGAAGTGGGTCAGGGGGAAGCTTTAATGAACGCCCCTCATATAGACAATGATCTAGCAGGCAGTAGTGGAAGATTTCAGCTCAGTGGTATGCAATACAGCCCATGTACAAGGGAAGCGTAGAGCATAGGTGGATCCACTATAGGGACCTAGTCTTTCTATGGAATCTAACTCCGTACCACCAAACAAATGGAGAGAGACTGAGGGAATAGAAGTGGTCACGACTTCTACCACTATGCGTCTTACCGGTAGCAGGACAGCAGATGACATACCTGATAGTCATCGTCTTCGTCGCTCTCGTCTGAGCTCTGGTCTTTCTTGACCTTTGTGGGGTCCTCAGAAGCTCCTACACCTCCTTCCTCAAGTTCTGCTTCCTACATGGAAGGATACAAGAAGATCTCATCTCAAGTTTACTTGTATTATTCTACAGCACAGGCATTTGTAGTTCAGCCTGAGGCCAACCATGGCGGACAGGAACGCTTCTGTAACCCCAGGCGGCATCATGTATCAGCCGTGTATGAGGCTGAAGGCACAGCCAGCTGCGGTCATAAGACCCCGTGCTGCACACAAGCACATTGTACCACGTCTGTACCACGTCCGTAATCCCCATCTGTAGATTGCGTTTTCTACTATCTATATATGCCCACTTGAATGTACCAGCCAAGTGAATAGATCTGTAGCTACAGGCGCTCTATATTATGGAGCGGATACAGGGCGATCAGACGAGCGGACGTTCAGACGGCGAATCCAACAAGCCGATTCCACTCTAAGCACAGCAGACTTCTGCCGCAGCTCTGCAGGGGCGGGGCCACAGATTTCTATGCAGATTCCACACCAAGAAATTACATTTTTTCTGCCTGAGAAATCAGAGAGTAAAAAAACCCGTATAGACTACAAGTACTGCCAGTGACACGAATGGTGTGGACGCCGTGTGAACAGCCTGGTGGGGGCGCTACAGGAGTATTCATAGCAGAGCTCACCGATACCATGGTGGAGATCTCCAAAATATAAAGCCTGTGCCCCTTTAAACCAACATCTCTTGATTGGCGCTAGAAGGAAGTACTAAGGATATAACAATCTGTGTGCTGTAACGCCCCTTCTGCGGTACACGAAGGATGGGTTTGTAGCCCGCCATGTAGACGTACCAGAGCCTTCTCATGTTCAGCCTTGATCTGAGCATCGATCTCCTCCGGACTCGTGTACTGCCTCACCCGACCCTTGTGACCTCCTTTTCTTCCTGCGGAAGACAAGATTACAAACACGTCACTTCATAGCTGTGCAAAACTGCAGATCTACACGGGTGGCGGCGTCTAATATTGACTAACAGGGACCGCACTTCAGTCGCGTCAGCTTAATGGAGGCGACCTTGGATAAAAAAGCAGAACCCTCACTCAGCGCCACATAGGAACTATCAACGCTGATGACAACTGAGGACGCAGAACGTGCCAGGGTCCCCAACGCTGGTCAGCTGCGCCAGAGGTCAGGATGGCACATCCATCTCTGATACAGGTTTCACCCAAATATAAGTCCTACCCCAAAAATAAGCCATAACAAATTGACCAAAAATAAATAAATAAAACCACATCAATACTCACCTAGCCGGTGGTGTCTGAGTCTCTCACGCTGATCCCCGGAGCTGTGGCAGGCTGACGTGTCCTCTGCACTGAAACAGAACTCTCCTTCTGGTGACATGGCTTTGAATACCCCGCCCCCAGCAAGCGAGTGCTGTGATTGGATTGAGCGCCAGCCAATCAGCCAGCGCTTGATCATTCACAGCCATTCAGTGAACATCACTGAATGGCTGCGATTGGCTCATCCACAGCGCTCGTGAGTTAATCACAACACTCGGTTCCTGGAGGCGGGGTATTCAAAGCCCCGTTACCAGGAGAGTTCTGTGTGAACGCCAAGGACACTGCATGCCACATCGCCACCAGAGAACATCAGCACCAGGGACCCAGACGCTGCGGGCCAGGTGAGTAGAACCCCACCCTCCCCCTGAGCCCGGTTGCCTTGTTTGTTCTCATCCTTTGGTCCCAACACCCCTAACAGTCTGGTCAGATGCTCCTTTCTACTGGTGGTCTGTCGGGGGGTCCTGAGCCTGGTCACCTTGTGAGCCCCCATTCTCTGGTCCCAACACCCCCTAACATTCTGGTCAGAACGGCCCGGTGGGAGACAATTCATAGATACGACCATCCAGCTTCACCTCTTCATCCAATAATGCGCTCCCCTCTGGTAATGGGGTGGAATCTCTTCTCTGCATTGTAGAGGCATCAGTACCCAGCAAGTGGAAGAAGAGGTCACTACACACAAGGAGCCTCTTAAAGGACAAGGGGGCCACTTTCAGGACTGTTCATCTAATCCCACCACACGTGTAATACTTGATTTTGCCAGTGTATGATGCCTTCTAATTACATCAGCCTGTAGACAAGATTCCTCTGGGGGTCTGCTCTAACGAGCGGCGGTGGTAACTCTTCCATTACACTCTGGGGGCTCATCAGAAGGCTGCAGGAGCCATCACTGGGGAATTAGTTAGAATGATGACACAATGATGAGCAGTGAAGCTTCTGTAATCCCTTGTTACAAGACATTATTGTGCTTCTGTTACCAGAGGTGACCATAAGGCTGGATAATAAGTGGGTATAGCAGCCCGCAGACATCTGCTGAGCCAAACACAAATCCTCCCATCGCATCCCTTTTGGGTCTGTAAAGGACTTATTTCCCCTGCCTACTGGAAGCCCATGCTGGTAGTGGATGTAGATGGGGAGCTGGGGCTGATAACAGTAGCCATCCATATCCAATAGCTGTATAGGGGACATTCTCAAAAGATCTATATTGTGGCCTGAACCAGCTATGGACATCCCAAAACCATGAGTGAAGCCACTTGTAGAGATGCAGACCCCTGGTTGTCATCTAAGCCAAGGAACCAACGGATGGAGAGCAATGAATCCCTGAAGACCATCTCCAGAGCGGATTCCATCGTGTACCTGCTTATAGTCACTGGACAACGCGCACCTTTATAAACAGCCTTTTACAACTTCCTGCGCCGGAAGCTAATGGGGTTTGAACACCGCGTGGGCGAGTCTGAGCATCTCTGCTGCCAGGTCCTGACGGTTCTAATAACCTCTCCATCACCATCTACAGGGAGCTGACAATCTCAGCCCCGAAGTATGAGATGCACATGCGGCGGTCTGTGATCCTGCAGCGCATGCGCCAGCTTCCCTCATTGGACACACCACCCACAGAAGGCCAAGGAACGTGCGGCCGAGATGCTGCAGCCCATCAACCATTAGCCATGGTGCGGACCTTCACAATGATGGTTCCTGGACCCAGCCTATGACCAGATAGGTGTTGCGTAGCTCTACGTGGCTTTAGGGGCTCAGAACTGCTGAAAGCGTCCCATTAACCCCTTGAGTGGTGGGTTTCTTACATCCTCTCCGTCAGACCCACCAGGGCAGGTTCTTTAACCCCTTGAGCGGCGGGTTTCTTACATCCTCCCCGTCAGACCCACACCAGGGCAGGTTCTTTAACCCCTTGAGTGGTGGTTTTCTCACCCCCCCCCCCCCCCCCGTCAGACCCACCAGGGCAGGTTCTTTAACCCCTTGAGTGGCGGGTTTCTCACCCCCGTCAGACCCACCAGGGCAGGTTCTTTAACCCCTTGAGTGGCGGGTTTCTCACCCCCGTCAGACCCACCAGGGCAGGTTCTTTAACCCCTTGAGTGGCGGGTTTCTCACCCCCGTCAGACCCACCAGGGCAGGTTCTTTAACCCCTTGAGCGGCGGGTTTCTTACATCCTCCCCGTCAGACCCACACCAGGGCAGGTTCTTTAACCCCTTGAGTGGTGGTTTTCTCACCCCCCCCCCCCCCCCCGTCAGACCCACCAGGGCAGGTTCTTTAACCCCTTGAGTGGCGGGTTTCTCATCCCCGTCAGACCCACCAGGGCAGGTTCTTTAACCCCTTGAGTGGCGGGTTTCTCACCCCCGTCAGACCCACCAGGGCAGGTTCTTTAACCCCTTGAGCGGCGGGTTTCTTACATCCTCCCCGTCAGACCCACACCAGGGCAGGTTCTTTAACCCCTTGAGTGGTGGTTTTCTCACCCCCCCCCCCCGTCAGACCCACCAGGGCAGGTTCTTTAACCCCTTGAGTGGCGGGTTTCTCATCCCCGTCAGACCCACCAGGGCAGGTTCTTTAACCCCTTGAGTGGCGGGTTTCTCACCCCCGTCAGATCCACCAGGGCAGGTTCCTTAAATGGGCTAATCATTTAATTTCAGCTAATTTTCTAGTCGCGTTCCAAGAGCCATAACTTCTTCATTTTCCCACTGGCACGGCCATATGAGGGCTGCTTGTGGGAAAGTTGTACTTTTTAATTGCATCATTTTTGGGTAAATATAATGTATTATATAACTTTTGTAAAAAGTAAGGAGATTGGGGAGAGAAAAAAAAACAAACAAAAAACCACAAGTCACATGATTGCGCCGATAGGGTTTATACAGCATTTTCATATTTTTGTACATTTAAAACATTTTTTTTTCTTAAAAGGTTTGCTTTTGTGGCGCCGCATTCCAAAAGCCGTATTAATGCAGCGATTTAAAAAAAAACAAAAACATTTTTTTTAATGAGCGGAGCTGTAAGGGTTTTTGTACTTTTTATTAGCACCATTTGTTGATCCCTTTCTATTCCGTTTTTTGCATGTGAGATAAGCTAATTTAGCCATTTCTACCACGTGTACTTTTTCCCCATGCCGTGCCCCCCTGCAGATTAAATCCTTCTCTGGTGGTTACAGACGCAGGGATACCACGTGTGTACTTTTGTTTTTCATTTTTTAAAAGTAAATAAGAGAAAGGTGGGGTTTTGGCGGTTTTATTTTTTTTTAACCATTTTTACATTTTTGTCTTTTTAGAGGACTTACATAATACTTAAAAATTGTAATACTCTGCTGTGCTGACAGGCTATGATGTAAGAGTCTGAGCGTCATAGCCCAATTCAGCTGGTAGACCAGCAGGCTATATTCAAGCCTACAGGCGCCACAGAGCTCCCTCCCTCTGTCAGCCCTTTACATGCTGCGGTGGCACACACTGTGGCATGTAAACAGTTAAACAGCAGAGATCAGAGGTTGTCCGTTCTCCACTGTAAGAGCTGGTGCCCGGCTATCATCTGACAGCCAATCACCAGCTCTTCCTGCCATGGGGACCATCGGCCGGCTTCTGACAAGCCAGAGAGGGGAGGGGGGGAGGGGGAGAGGGAGATCTCCCCTCCGTTCCTCCCCACTCCCTGCCGGCACCCGAATCTTTAGGGACGAGCAGGCAGGTAATAGAATCAGGCACTACTCGCTCGAGTAGTTAGCCTTATCGAGTATGCTCGCTCATCTCTAATGTTTATCACCTGATGTTTACACTTCAAAGGAGAAGCAGTTTGAACCAGATGAAGGACGTTCCCATGTTTGTGTATTCGGCTTTGTAACACCCCTTTCTGTATCAACTTAGAAAAGCTTAATGCAATAAATCAGAGAATCGCCCCATTGTGTTGTGTAGAGTTCGTACCATCCACACCTAATATGGCACCCACAGTATATCTAATAGCGTGATTATACTAACACAAATCTCTGCGTGTCAGCTATTCTCCCCTGTAATCTGACACCTTTCTGGTCTTGGGAGAGTTGAGTGGATTTAGGAAGATGCTCAGTGTATTTCCTGCCAAGCTGAGCTCATCCATATTTTCTTTCCCTGCCTGCCACATCTGCACCAGAGGGGGTCTTTGATCCCATTTCCTCCTTTTGGGACCAGCAAGGAAGCCCTTTGTCATAATGATAATTGAAATGAGCCATTTGCAGGTCAGTCCATCATCTTTCTGCTTCTTTTCAATACACATCCCCAGACTTGCTGACTGCGATTTCCCTCCATCGATATGGGATAAAGAAAAAACACAAAACAAACAAAAAACAAAAACAGGAATAATGGCTGATTCGAAGGTCCCAGCTCAACGCCAATGATATTGTCAGGAAGTGCACCAAGTGCCACCACTGTTCAGCTCCTAGAACCCACAACATAGCATGCCTGTGAAGCAAACCATCTGTCACATATCACATTTGGTGTCCAGCCATAGCTCCCCTACCAGAGGGCCTCCTGGGAGATGATGTCATGAGGACGACAGGGGAGGGGGAAAATAAAACTAAAACGGGGATGTAGGGGAATGTCCCCCCCCGCCCCCGCCAACCAAGACAACTTCATAGAATGCGATTTTCTATTATTTTAGTCATTTTATTTTCACCCCCTTGAAGGGAGTTAGTCGTTTGTTGGCTGGTGGCAGCTGTGGTGTGGGACCTACCTGTGAGAAGTGGTGGCAGCGAGGTGTGCTGGGGCGTGTGGGGCTGTGCAGACTGTGATTTGGGCTCATGGAAGTAAGTGGACCCTGTGTTCTGCCCCCGTACATCACAGGTTGGGGACTGTCGTTACCGGTAACGAGGTTTACGGAATTATTAGACTTCATCTGTGTGATAAGACAATGAAGCTCCACCTACACTCCACATCCTCGTTATCAAGGTTTCTGATAATTAGTGGCTGAGATGAAGATGACGTATTCATAGGACATTCCAGAACTTTCCTGTGACTGAAGACAAGTAAGACCTTCTGCACGGAGTATCCCACGTTCTGGAGGAGGGCTGTGCCGGCAGTAACAGACGTGGCCGTCACTTCTTCACTAACCGATGTAGACGGTTCACGGTGCGCCTGGACTCTTCCTCGGTGCGGGGCTTTCAGAAGCTTCTCCTTCCTTGTGTAGAATGAATTCTAAGCCGCACCAACGGGCCATCAGGGAGTTGTTGACGAAGGAGGATGCCGGCCGTCAGACATCCACAGGAGGCAAGAGCAATGATCACCGGGGGATGAAGGGGATTACAGAAGGGGAAGCCACACAGTGGGGGACCATCAACTGCAACCACTCACATGAATCGTCAGCGAGTGGACAAGGTGAGGTCACAATCCCTAAGCTGGTTCAACAGCTGAGCTGTGGTTACAAGGCCATACAGAATGTGGTGGAAAGCTTGGGGTATCGGAAAGTGTGTGCCAAGTGGGTACCTCGGCAGCGGACACCCGATCTGAAGAACAGAAGGGCGGGCATGAGACCTCCAAAAGCTTAAAGAAGAGACCACACAAGAATCTGAAAGCCGTCCACTCTCAGCTTGACCATGCACGACCGCACACAACTCAGGTGATCGACCAATCAGGGTGGTCCGTGGCCCACCCATCACCTGTGGATCCTGGATCTGGCGCCCTCCAACTCCTACCTGATGGGTCTAATGGAGGACAGTCTTCAAGGACAACGATGTGATGACACGGACGAGCTGGAGGTGCCTGAAGACGTGGATGTGCGGGCACACCTGACCGATGTGGAGGAGGAAGAGACCCTCCGACTGCAGGGGCAGTGCGACCGATCCACGGCAGCTAATACAGAAATCATGGCCACTGCGGCATCACCCCACACCAGCCCCGCCACAGACCCTCCAGCCTCCCTCCCGCCCCAGGCCCTCCAGCCGCCCACAGACCCTCCAGCCGCCCTCCCGCCCGCCACAGGCCCTCCAGCCGCCCGCCACAGGCCCTCCAGCCTCCCTCCCGCCCGCCACAGGCCCTCCAGCCTCCCTCCCGCCACAGGCCCTCCAGCCTCCCTCCCTCCCGCCACAGGCCCTCCAGCCTCCCTCCCGCCCGCCACAGGCCCTCCAGCCGCCCTCCCGCCCGCCACAGGCCCTCCAGCCGCCCGCCACAGACCCTCCAGCCTCCCTCCCGCCCACCACAGGCCCTCCAGTCGCCCGCCCACCACAGGCCCTCCAGTCGCCCGCCCACCACAGACCGCCTGCCTCCCTCCCACCCGCCACAGGCCCTCAAGCCGCCCGCCCCCCTCCCACCCGCCACAGGCCCTCCAGCCGCCCGCCCGCCAGCCCCCCTCCCGACTGCCACAGGCCCGCCAGCCCCCCTCCCGACTGCCACAGGCCCGCCAGCCCCCCTCCCGACTGCCACAGGCCCGCCAGCCCCCCGGCTACAGTCATGCTGGGGGGGGAAGCAGCTGGCGTCATACAGTATCGCCAGCACTTCTACAACAGGGGTCACACGTGTCGGAGTTGGCCGTGCCCCCAGCGCCGGCGGTCCTCCTGCTCCGCTACACCCGGATCGGTCACACAACGGCCCCCTCACTTGCTGCCACAGACGGATTATTCCACGCCGTCCCTCTGCCACATGTGCCGCCGCCAGCACCTCCCTGCCCACCAGCTCCGCCCACAGTGATGGCACCGGTCATTGTACATTAGTGCAGCAGCCGGTACTCTGATCCTGCTCTCCACTGTCACCACAGCCGCCACCTCTTAGGCTTCCTTCCCACACCACCCTCCGCATGAGCGCCCCCCTGCGGCTGCCTGCGCCGCCGCCCCCTCACCTCCTTTCGGCATGTTCTCTCCGCTCCTCTCGCTGCCTCTTCCTCTCCTCACAACTTGATGGGCACGCGTCTGAGGCCCGGAGGGCTGTCCCGGAACTGCCTGCTGCGGGCCTGAGGACTACATCAGCCGCCTGTTTTCCAGATACAGCGAAACGCAGACATTTCATACAGTCAATTCAGCGAAATAAAACAACAACGATTCTGTTCCGTTAATATTCGCGGTAACCTTGCGGAGATGGTATTTCCAGACAGGCACTGCGGCGGGCAGCCCTTCTGACGCAATAGGCCGCTTCCTTCGGGTCCTTCACATGGGGCGCTCGGTCTCCTGCTAGGATGTAGCTGATGACGGCTTCTCGGCAGGACGGAACAGACGGCGGGGCGACGGAGGAAAGCGCGGGCAATTCTGAGATGATCGGTGGTGACCGGAAGTTCTAGAAGGACCCCAGAAGGACCTGACGTTCTCACCGAGTACTGACCCGGAAGTGGCTCGTTGGACAGCTTCCGGTGGAGCAGGTAGGTCGTCGTGTGCTGTGGCTCTATTCCCGGCACCGGCGCGGTCGTTGTGCTTTTGAAGGGATCTCCTGGGACTTTATATAGTATTGTTGACCGGGGCAGCAGACAGCGCTGAGCACAGCCCAGTGACGCAGGTGGGTACTGCAGCCCCAACTCCTGCTGACGCCCTGTGAGCTGCAGTAGCGCCTCCTGTGGCTGATCGGGGTGATCCTCGCCGACCTGGACATCATCTGTACGAGGAGTTAACCCTGCCCCGGAATAACCCTCTAAGTCTTTTGTTCTCTGTTATCAGTCAACTAAAGTGTATTTGTTAAATGTGGAGGAAATCTACAGCTTCTTAGACCTTTAGAGGGCGTCCGTCATCAGCGCTGCAACGCACGGGGGATGGAGCCAAGCTGACTGCTGCCCCCCTATGTAGTGGCCACAGCTGGTAACTGCAGGCCTAGCCCCCATTATAATCGCTAAGAGCTGCAGTTACCAGCTGCGGCCACTACATAGGGGGGGCAGCAGTCAGCTTGGCTCCATCCCCCGTGCGTTGCAGCGCTGATGATGGAGCGCCCGGTCAGCGAGGGGCAGTATATGTGCCGTCCACATGGCGGGGCGCCCGGTCAGCGAGGGGCAGTATATGTGCCGTCCACATGGCGGGGCGCCCGGTCAGCGAGGGGAATTAATGTGCCGTCCACATGGCGGGGCACCCGGTCAGCGGAGGGCAGTGTATGTGCCGTCCACATGGCGGGGCGCCCGGTCAGCGGGGGGCAGTATATGTGCCGTCCACATGGCGGGGTGCCGGTCAGCGGGGGGCAGTATATGTGCCGTCCACATGGCGGGGTGCCGGTCAGCGAGGGGCAGTGTATTTGCCGTCCACATGGCGGGGCGCCCGGTCAGCGGGGGGCAGTATATGTGCCGTCCACATGGCGGGGCGCCCGGTCAGCGAGGGGAATTAATGTGCCGTCCACATGGCGGGGCACCCGGTCAGCGGAGGGCAGTGTATGTGCCGTCCACATGGCGGGGCGCCCGGTCAGCGGAGGGCAGTGTATGTGCCGTCCACATGGCGGGGCGCCCGGTCAGCGGGAGGCAGTGTATGTGCCGTCCACATGGCGGGGCGCCCGGTCAGCGGAGGGCAGTGTATGTGCCGTCCACATGGCGGGGCGCCCGGTCAGCGAGGGGCAGTGTATGTGCCGTCCACATGGCGGGGCGCCCGGTCAGCGAGGGGCAGTGTATGTGCCGTCCACATGGCGGGGCGCCCCGTTAAGCGAGGGGCAGTGTATGTGCCGTCCACATGGCGGGGCGCCCGGTCAGCGAGGGGCAGTGTATGTGCCGTCCACATGACGGGGCGCCCGGTCAGCGAGGGGCAGTGTATGTGCCGTCCACATGGCGGGGCGCCCGGTCAGCGGGGGGCAGTATATGTGCCGTCCACATGGCGGGGCGCCCGGTCAGCGAGGGGTAGTATATGTGCCGTCCACATGGCGGGGCGCCCGGTCAGCGGGGGGCAGTGTATGTGCCGTCCACATGGCGGGGCGCCCGGTCAGCGAGGGGCAGTATATGTGCCGTCCACATGGCGGGGCGCCCGGTCAGCGGGAGGCAGTATATGTGCCGTCCACATGGCGGGGTGTCGGTCAGCGAGGGGCAGTATATGTGCTGTCCACATGGCGGGGCGCCCGGTCAGCGAGGGGCAGTATATGTGCCGTCCACATGGCGGGGCGCCGGTCAGCGAGGGGCAGCATATGTGCCGTCCACATGGCGGGGTGCCGGTCAGCGAGGGGCAGTATATGTGCCGTCCACATGGCGGGGTGCCGGTCAGCGAGGGGCAGTATATGTGCCGTCCACACGGCGGGGCGCCCGGTCAGCGAGGGGCAGTATATGTGCCGTCCACACGGCGGTGCGCCCGGTCAGCGGGAGGCAGTATATGTGCCGTCCACACGGCGGTGCGCCCGGTCAGCGGGAGGCAGTATATGTGCCGTCCACACGGCGGTGCGCCCGGTCAGCGGGAGGCAGTATATGTGCCGTCCACACGGCGGTGCGCCCGGTCAGCGGGAGGCAGTATATGTGCCGTCCACACGGCGGTGCGCCCGGTCAGCGGGAGGCAGTATATGTGCCGTCCACACGGCGGTGCGCCCGGTCAGCGGGAGGCAGTATATGTGCCGTCCACACGGCGGTGCGCCCGGTCAGCGGGAGGCAGTATATGTGCCGTCCACACGGCGGTGCGCCCGGTCAGCGGGAGGCAGTATATGTGCCGTCCACACGGCGGGGCGCCCGGTCAGCGGGAGGCAGTATATGTGCCGTCCACACGGCGGGGCGCCCGGTCAGCGGGAGGCAGTATATGTGCCGTCCACACGGCGGGGCGCCCGGTCAGCGGGAGGCAGTATATGTGCCGTCCACGCGGCGGTGCGCCCGGTCAGCGGGAGGCAGTATATGTGCCGTCCACGCGGCGGTGCGCCCGGTCAGCGGGAGGCAGTATATGTGCCGTCCACGCGGCGGTGCGCCCGGTCAGCGGGAGGCAGTATATGTGCCGTCCACGCGGCGGTGCGGCGGTCAGCGGGGGGCAGCATATGTGCCGTCCACATGGCGGTGCGCCCGGTCAGCGGGGGGCAGCATATGTGCCGTCCACATGGAGGTGCGGCGGTGCGCCCGGTCAGCGGGGGGCAGCATATGTGCCGTCCACGTGGCGGGGAGCCGGTCAGCGAGGGGCAGCATATGTGCCGTCCACGTGGCGGGGAGCCGGTCAGCGAGGGGCAGCATATGTACCGTCCACGTGGTGGTGCGCCCAGTCAGCAGGGGGCAGCATATGTGCCGTCCACATGGCAGTGTGAGCGCCGGTCAGGGGGTGGGCAGCATATGTGCCGTCCACATGGCGGGGAGCCGGTCAGCGAGGGGCAGCATATGTGCCGTCCACATGGCGGTGTGAGCGCCGGTCAGCGAGGGGCAGCATATGTGCCGTCCACATGGCGGTGTGAGCGCCGGTCAGGGGGTGGGCAGCATATGTGCCGTCCACATGGTGGTGCGAGCGCCGGTCTGGGGGTGGGCAGTATATGTGCCCGTCAGCACAGCAACCAATGTGACGAGCGTCTTGCCTCCACGCAGGGATCGGTCACCGGAGCCCGCTAGGACCATGCCGAAGGTGAAGCGGAGCAGAAAGCCGCCTCCGGATGGGTGGGAGCTGATCGAGCCTACATTGGATGAGCTGGACCAGAAGATGAGGGAAGGTAAGCCTCGCCGCCTCCAGCATACGTGTCGCGGAGCCACGGGGCTCTGATGGGAGTGGAGCAGATGTATTCCCCAGAGGAGCCTGCGCGCCCCTATAAGTCTCCTCCCACCGTCTGGGGGTCTCCTTGGGCCGCTCCCACTGATCTCACAGACCTGCGCTCCACTGCTGTGTTTTTAACCCTATGATTTCCCACTGTTGTCTGCTTTATTTTTGTGCGTTTTCATGGTTTTTAACGGTCCTCATCGCCTTAGATTTGCCGCACGTAACCGGGGTTCAGCATCACGGTAAACCACTGTGCTTCAGGCGGTGTGTGAGTGGCCTCAAGAAACCATCCCCTTCCTGACCGCCATCTGTTGGCCTCTTGCCCTGCTGGAGGAGACTGCCGGTCGTGGCTAACAGGTCTGACTGGCTTGCAGGAATGCTGCCCTCCCATAGGTGGCGCTGTAGAGACATTTATTCCATGTATACGCAGGAGCCTGCATGGCCTTATAAGTCTCCTCGCTCGCCCCTTCCTGACTTGTGTCTGTATAACATCTTGTTCTCTTTACTCCCCAGCTGAGACCGACCCCCACGAAGGGAAGAGGAAGGTGGAGTCTCTGTGGCCGATCTTTCGCATTCATCATCAGAAGACCCGCTATATATTTGACCTGTTTTATAAGCGGAAAGCCATCAGCCGAGGTAACGGCCCGGTCGTTAGGGGGTTAAAGGCGTGCTGCATTGCTGTAACTGCCCAGCAGCCATCGGGTGACATATGGGAGGGGCTAATGTTCCTCATGGCAGACAATCCTCTTGTGAAGCTATTGTTACATCACTCCTGTATAGATCTGCTTTATTAACCCCTTAGTGGCAGGCCATGTATGGAGGGAGATCGCAGCACGATCTCTGTCCATACATCTCGGGTGCCAGCTGTTTCTTACATCTGACTTCCTCGGGCAACAGCCCCAACAAGCCGTGCGGCCAATCGGGGCTGTTAACCCATTTAAATCCCCCGAACGATGTTAGGGGGTCCCGTACGGCCCCCCACAATAAGATCACAGGGAGCCTTGCAGGTGTCATGGCAGCTGGGGGCCATCTAAAAGGCCCCGGGGCTGTCCTGGCGGAATGCCGTTAAAGCTGTCCCCGTGGGGTGGCCTATAGTCTGCCTGCCTGATCGTAGTATGATGTCATGCCATTTTTTTAAAAGCGGTGAGAAAAAAACAGAAATAGAAAAAAACAAAAACCGCTCGGTCAGTGAGGGGTTAAAGGGACACGTCGTCCTCCTAAAAGGGCGGATGGTAGGGATGGAGCTTCTGTTCATGATATCAGTGATTTTTGGAAGTTGTGCTCCATATTTAACCCTGAATGCGACCCCCGGAGGAGATTCATCCAATCACATTTTCAGCCTGGCGCCGCCGGAGCGCTATTAATCTACTATCACAACAAACCGCGCTTTACAAAAGCTGTAACCTTCGTATATTTCATATGGCTTTTTATTGTTTTCACGTCTAAAAGCAGACTGGGTGAACCTGGGTGTATTCACATCTGCCCAGGAAGGGTTAAAAAAAAAATCCTGCAGTTCTCACACTGACCACTAGACCTGATACTAGTCAGACATTTCGGATGTTCTCACAGGCAGGACAAGTGACACCTATATAGAGATAACACAGGATCCTCCATTTACTATAGGTGATATCACAGCTTACCTCCTCCCCTCCCTGCACACTGACCTCTACACAGGTTCCAGTACATTCCCACAACAATATCACAGACATCAATGGGTCAGCTGCTGCCCATTATGTGAATGGCCCGTGAGTTCCGCGGTAAACAATTATTCTAAACACTGTTAACGAGGTTCTCCTTTCCTGAGGAGAAGTCATCAGTAGTTCAGCGGCAGTTGATGGGCACAGTCTTCCTCTCGGGATCCCTACCAGTCAGCTGGTCCTCGGGCCAGCTACCAATACAGATAACGCTGGCAGCATTGCAAGCGTCTTGGTTTGGCACTACAGGCACAGTTCACACTGAAGCTGTGGCTGTACTACCAAACCAAGCCACTGGGCAGCGCTATCCACACTTGCCTTCATCATTGGCCCAGCAAGCTTCCCATTCATCTCACTTTACAGAGAGAGGTTTTTGATTTGCGTAATAGATTAGTCCAGCACCCCGTCAGAACCTGCGGGTGCACGCCACGGCACAGCGGATGATCACTGCCTTGTAGGGACTTGCGGGGGTCCTTGGCTTCGGAGCACTATGAAGGCCCGTGTCATCAGCACTAATCAAACTCTACACCAAGTCCATTCACAAAGGAAAACATGCAATGTAAATTCTGTAACCTTTTGTTGCCAGAGGCTTCAGGACAAAGTGTGCCCACATTCACCAATGACCTCTCAAAATAAGCTGCCGTGTGGCATAATACTAGATCTGACCATGGCTAATATCCTGTATTATTCACCAGTTTCCCCTTTACAGGCTCTGTTAATAATTTTTAGTTTTCCTACAGCTGGTGGGTGTAGACTGCTGCTATGATATATCCATATATAGTACACATAGGAGAGCAGGATCTCTTCTCTATATCTGAGGTGGTGGGTGTAGACTGCTGCTATGATGTCTCCATACACTGTACACATAGGAGAGCAGGATCTCTTCTCTATCTCTGAGCTGGTGGGTGTAGACTGCTGCTATGATGTCTCCATACACTGTACACATAGGAGAGCAGGATCTCTCCTCTATATCTGAGGTGGTGGGTGTAGACTGCTGCTATGATGTCTCCATACACTGTACACATAGGAGAGCAGGATCTCTTCTCTATCTCTGAGCTGGTGGGTGTAGACTGCTGCTATGATGTCTCCATACACTGTACACATAGGAGAGCAGGATCTCTTCTCTATCTCTGAGCTGGTGGGTGCAGACTGCTGCTATGATGTCTCCATACACTGTACACATAGGAGAGCAGGATCTCTTCTCTCT
Source organism: Eleutherodactylus coqui (assembly GCA_035609135.1). Taxonomy (NCBI): domain Eukaryota; kingdom Metazoa; phylum Chordata; class Amphibia; order Anura; family Eleutherodactylidae; genus Eleutherodactylus; species Eleutherodactylus coqui. The sequence goes on along the minus strand of CM069412.1, from coordinate 210,562,656 downwards.
CTGAGCTGGTGGGTTTAGACTGCTGGTATGATGTCTCCATACACTGTACACATAGGAGAGCAGGATCTCTTCTCTATCTCTGAGCTGGTGGGTGTAGACTGCTATGATGTCTCCATATATAGTACACATAGGAGAGCAGGGTCTCTTCTCTATCTCTGAGCTGGTGGGTGTAGACTGCTGCTATGATACTCCATACACTGTATACATAGGAGAGCAGCATCTCTTCTCTATCTCTCTGAGCTGGTAGGTGTAGACTGCTGCTATGATACTCCATACACTGTATACATAGGAGAGCAGCATCTCTTCTCTATCTCTCTGAGCTGGTAGGTGTAGACTGCTGCTATGATGTCTCCATACACTGTACACATAGGGGAGCAGGATCTCTTCTCTATCTCTGAGCTGGTGGGTGTAGACTGCTGCTATGATGTCTCCATACACTGTACACATAGGAGAGCAGGATCTCTTCTCTATCTCTGAGCTGGTGGGTGTAGACTGCTATGATGTCTCCATACACTGTACACATAGGAGAGCAGGATCTCTTCTCTCTCTCTGAGCTGGTGGGTGTAGACTGCTGCTATGACGTCTCCATACACTGTACACATAGGAGAGCAGGATCTCTACTCTTTCTCTGATCTGGTGGGTGTAGACTACTGCTATGATGTCTCCATACACTGTACACATAAGGGAGCAGGATCTCTTCTCTATCTCTGAGCTGGTGGGTTTAGACTGCTGGTATGATGTCTCCATACACTGTACACATAGGAGAGCAGGATCTCTTCTCTCTCTGAGCTGGTGGGTGTAGTCTACTGCTATGACGTCTCCATACACTGTACACATAGGAGAGCAGGATCTCTTCTCTCTCTCTGAGCTGGTGGGTGTAGACTGCTATGTCTCCATACACTGTACACATAGGAGAGCAGGATCTCTTCTCTATCTCTGAGCTGGTGGGTGTAGACTGCTGCTATGATGTCTCCATACACTGTACACATAGGAGAGCAGGATCTCTTCTCTCTCTCTGAGCTGGTGGGTGTAGACTGCTATGTCTCCATACACTGTACACATAGGGGAGCAGGATCTCTTCTCTATCTCTGAGCTGGTGGGTGTAGACTGCTGCTATGATGTCTCCATACACTGTACACATAGGAGAGCAGGATCTCTTCTCTATCTCTGAGCTGGTGGGTGTAGACTGCTATGATGTCTCCATACACTGTACACATAGGAGAGCAGGATCTCTTCTCTCTCTCTGAGCTGGTGGGTGTAGACTGCTGCTATGACGTCTCCATACACTGTACACATAGGAGAGCAGGATCTCTACTCTTTCTCTGATCTGGTGGGTGTAGACTACTGCTATGATGTCTCCATACACTGTACACATAAGGGAGCAGGATCTCTTCTCTATCTCTGAGCTGGTGGGTTTAGACTGCTGGTATGATGTCTCCATACACTGTACACATAGGAGAGCAGGATCTCTTCTCTCTCTGAGCTGGTGGGTGTAGTCTACTGCTATGACGTCTCCATACACTGTACACATAGGAGAGCAGGATCTCTTCTCTCTCTCTGAGCTGGTGGGTGTAGACTGCTGCTATGATATATCCATATATAGTACACATAGGAGAGCAGGATCTCTTCTCTCTCTCTGAGCTGGTGGGTATAGACTGCTGCTATGATGTCTCCATACACTGCACACATAGGAGAGCAGGATCTCTTCTCTCTCTCTGAGCTGGTGGGTGTACACTGCTATGTCTCCATACACTGTACACATAGGAGAGCAGGATCTCTTATATATCTCTGAGCTGGTGGGTGTAGACTGCTGCTATGATATATCCATACACTGTACACATAGGAGAGCAGGATCTCTTCTCTCTCTGAGCTGGTGGGTGTAGACTGCTGCTATGATGTCTATATACACTGTATACATAGGAGAGCAGCATCTCTTCTCTATCTCTCTGAGCTGGTAGGTGTAGACTGCTGCTATGATGTCTCCATACACTGTACACATAGGGGAGCAGGATCTCTTCTCTATCTCTGAGCTGGTGGGTGTAGACTGCTGCTATGATGTCTCCATACACTGTACACATAGGAGAGCAGGATCTCTTCTCTATCTCTGAGCTGGTGGGTGTAGACTGCTATGATGTCTCCATACACTGTACACATAGGAGAGCAGGATCTCTTCTCTCTCTCTGAGCTGGTGGGTGTAGACTGCTGCTATGACGTCTCCATACACTGTACACATAGGAGAGCAGGATCTCTACTCTTTCTCTGATCTGGTGGGTGTAGACTACTGCTATGATGTCTCCATACACTGTACACATAAGGGAGCAGGATCTCTTCTCTATCTCTGAGCTGGTGGGTTTAGACTGCTGGTATGATGTCTCCATACACTGTACACATAGGAGAGCAGGATCTCTTCTCTCTCTGAGCTGGTGGGTGTAGTCTACTGCTATGACGTCTCCATACACTGTACACATAGGAGAGCAGGATCTCTTCTCTCTCTCTGAGCTGGTGGGTGTAGACTGCTATGTCTCCATACACTGTACACATAGGAGAGCAGGATCTCTTATATATCTCTGAGCTGGTGGGTGTAGACTGCTGCTATGACGTCTCCATACACTGTACACATAGGAGAGCAGGATCTCTACTCTTTCTCTGATCTGGTGGGTGTAGACTACTGCTATGATGTCTCCATACACTGTACACATAAGGGAGCAGGATCTCTTCTCTATCTCTGAGCTGGTGGGTTTAGACTGCTGGTATGATGTCTCCATACACTGTACACATAGGAGAGCAGGATCTCTTCTCTCTCTGAGCTGGTGGGTGTAGTCTACTGCTATGACGTCTCCATACACTGTACACATAGGAGAGCAGGATCTCTTCTCTCTCTCTGAGCTGGTGGGTGTAGACTGCTGCTATGATATATCCATATATAGTACACATAGGAGAGCAGGATCTCTTCTCTCTCTCTGAGCTGGTGGGTATAGACTGCTGCTATGATGTCTCCATACACTGCACACATAGGAGAGCAGGATCTCTTCTCTCTCTCTGAGCTGGTGGGTGTACACTGCTATGTCTCCATACACTGTACACATAGGAGAGCAGGATCTCTTATATATCTCTGAGCTGGTGGGTGTAGACTGCTGCTATGATATATCCATACACTGTACACATAGGAGAGCAGGATCTCTTCTCTATCTCTGAGCTGGTGGGTGTAGACTGCTGCTATGATGTCTCCATACACTGTACACATAGGAGATCAGGCTCTCCTCTCTATCTCTGAGCTGGTGGGTGTAGACTGCTGCTATGATGTCTCCATACACTGTACACGCAGGAGAGCAGGATCTCTTCTCTATCCCTGAGCTGGTGGGTGTAGACTGCTGCTATGATGTCTCCATACACTGTACACGCAGGAGAGCAGGATCTCTTCCCTATCTCTGAGCTGGTGGGTGTAGACTGCTGCTATGATGTCTCTATACACTGTACACATAGGGAAGCAGGATCTCTTCTCTATCTCTGAGCTGGTGGGTGTAGACTGCTGCTATGATGTCACCATACACTGTACACATAGGTGAGCAGGATCTCTTCTCTATCTCTGAGCTGGTGGGTGTAGACTGCTGCTATGATGTCTCCATACACTGTACACATAGGAGATCAGGCTCTCCTCTCTATCTCTGAGCTGGTGGGTGTAGACTGCTGCTATGATGTCTCCATACACTGTACACGCAGGAGAGCAGGATCTCTTCTCTATCCCTGAGCTGGTGGGTGTAGACTGCTGCTATGATGTCTCCATACACTGTACACGCAGGAGAGCAGGATCTCTTCCCTATCTCTGAGCTGGTGGGTGTAGACTGCTGCTATGATGTCTCTATACACTGTACACATAGGGAAGCAGGATCTCTTCTCTATCTCTGAGCTGGTGGGTGTAGACTGCTGCTATGATGTCTCCATACACTGTACACATAGGAGAGCAGGATCTCTTCTCTATCTCTGAGCTGGTGGGTGTAGACTACTGCTGCTATGATGTCTCCATACATTACACACACAGGGGAGCAGGATCTCTTCTCCATCTCTGAGCTGGTGGGTGTAGACTGCTGCTATGACATCTCCATACACTGTACATATAGGACAGCAGGATCTCTTCTCTATCTCTGAGCTGGTGGGTGTAGTCTACTGCTATGACGTCTCCATACACTGTACACATAGGAGAGCAGGATCTCTTCTCTCTCTCTAAGCTGGTGGGTGTAGACTGCTGCTATGACGTCTCCATACACTGTACACATAGGAGAGCAGATTCTCTTCTCTCTCTCTAAGCTGGTGGGTGTAGACTGCTGCCACAATGTATCCATACACTGTACACATAGGAGAGCAGGATCTCTTCTCTATCTCTGAGCTGGTGGGTGTAGACTGCTGCTATGATGTCTCCATACACTGTACACATAGGAGAGCAGGATCTCTTCTCTCTCTCTCTGAGCTGGTGGGTGTAGTCTGCTGCTATGATGTCTCCATACACTGTACACATAGGAGAGCAGGATCTCTTCTCTATCTCTGAGCTGGTGGGTGTAGTCTGCTGCTATAATGTCTCCATACACTGTACACATAGGAGAGCAGGATCTCTTCTCTATCTCTGAGCTGGTGGGTTTAGACTGCTGGTATGATGTATCCATACACTGTACACATAGGAGAGCAGGGTCTCTTCTCTCTCTGAGCTGGTGGGTGTAGACTGCTGCTATGACGTCTCCATACACTGTACACATAGGAGAGCAGGATCTCTTCTCTCTCTCTGAGCTGATGGGTTTAGACTGCTGCTATGATGTCTCCATACACTGTACACATAGGAGAGCAGGATCTCTTCTCTCTCTCTGAGCTGATGGGTTTAGACTGCTGCTATGATGTCTCCATACACTGTACACATAGGAGATCAGGCTCTCCTCTCTATCTCTGAGCTGGTGGGAGTAGACTGCTGCTATGATGTCACCATACACTGTACACATAGCAGAGCAGGATCTCTTCTCTATCTCTGAGCTGGTGGGTGTAGACTGCTGCTATGATGTCTCCATACACTGTACACATAGGAGAGCAGGATCTCTTCTCTCTCTCTGAGCTGATGGGTTTAGACTGCTGCTATGATGTCTCCATACACTGTACACATAGCAGAGCAGGATCTCTTCTCTATCTCTGAGCTGGTGGGTGTAGACTGCTGCTATGATGTCTCCATACACTGTACACACAGGGGGGCAGGATCTCTTCTCCATCTCTGAGCTGGTGGGTGTAGACTGCTATGTCTCCATACACTGTACACATAGGAGAGCAGGATCTCTTCTCTATCTCTGAGCTGGTGGGTGTAGACTGCTATGTCTCCATACACTGTACACATAGGAGAGCAGGATCTCTTCTCTATCTCTGAGCTGGTGGGTGTAGACTGCTATGTCTCCATACACTGTACACATAGGAGAGCAGGATCTCTTCTCTATCTCTGAGCTGGTGGGTGTAGACTGCTGCTATGACGTCTCCATACACTGTATACATAGGAGAGCAGGATCTCTTCTCTATCTCTGAGCTGGTGGGTGTAGACTGCTATGTCTCCATACACTGTACACATAGCAGAGCAGGATCTCTTCTCTCTCTGAGCTGGTGGGTGTAGACTGCTGCTATGATGTCTCCATACACTGTACACATAGGGGAGCAGGATCTCTTCTCTATCTATCTCTGAGCTGGTGGGTGTAGACTGCTGCTATGATGTCTCCATACACTGTACACATAGGAGAGCAGGATCTCTTCACCGTCTTTGTACTGCTGCTGTGATGTCTTCACACTCTGTATACATGAAGGAAACAGGAAATTCTGCATCTCACTTCTGTAGGAGACAACATGGTAACATAGCACACTCCTTTTGTATAAGTGGCGCCCCAGACAGCAGTACGCAGCCGTGTAGATGTTATGTTGAAGCAGCAGTCCCTACTAGTCATACCTTCCTCTCTCCACCCATAGACTTCTTTCGACAGCAGGAATCATCACCTCCACCCTTTCCTGTCCTGGGCATCACCTGACAGGCAGTGAGCAGCTGACTTGGAGAGCCCCCTTAGTGGCAGCCCTTCTGCACATGTCATCTAGGTGTATACTGTTCTCCCACTGTGTGCCGCACGGTGACCGCTGACATTGTCCTCTGTCTTGTAGAGCTCTATGACTATTGCATCAAGGAAGGCTACGCTGACAAGAACCTTATTGCAAAGTGGAAGAAACAAGGCTACGAGAACCTGTGCTGCCTGCGCTGCATACAGACCAGGGACACCAACTTCGGGACTAATTGTATCTGCCGTGTCCCCAAGGGCAAGCTGGAAGTGGTAAGACCCCTCGTACAAGAACCGTATTGGGGCTTTAGCCACCTTTTGTGGTGGGTCACCTTGAGATTACAGTGCTGCTTCTCCTCTCGGATGACCCCTGTGTCCAGTAGTCGTAGACCCGGCGTGCTGCTCCGCGTGTCTCTTCCCAGCCATTGATACTTCGCTGATGCAGAGTTATCGGCTGTAATGGACACAATGCTTCTGGTCTCTAATGGCTATTTCCAGAGAGGTGGGGAGAAGGCTGTCAATCACTGTGCATAGCACAGGTGCTGATGGCATTTAGAGCCGTGCAGCGCACCCCACCGGGGCTCTCTGCATTGTAACATGCAGGGATCTGCCAGTCAGGGGCTGGGGGGCATTGGTGGGTATATAAGTGAGCTGCATCAGACCGCCTGGCAGTGTGTAAGGTTTAGTAAGCTGCCGAGGGCGCCGGTGACCCCTCTGGAAGCTGCCGAGGGTGCCGGTGACCCCTGTGGAAGCAGAACGTCTTTCGCTGTCTGACGGCTTCCCTTTAATAGTCTGAGATGCAATGCACTTATCAATATTGCAGAAAACGTCCTGCAGGCACTCCAGCAGGTGCCACCTGCCCCTCGGTGCTGGTACAGTAAGTAGTTAAAGGGGTTGTCCGGACATGTGCTATGGATGACCTGTGCTCGGGGTCAGAGCTGCTTGTATTATGGGAGTGCGGCCTTCTGTTATACTTCCTGCCCTCACCCCATGTGGCAGACCCCACCGATTGCTGGAGTGGTGCCTGCAGAGTTTTAGTTTGTGACCCCCTCCTTGTTTCCTGTGTTGCAGGGGCGGATCATAGAGTGCACACACTGCGGCTGCCGAGGATGCTCCGGATGAGGCCCCGCCTCCAGCGGACTGTGATCTATCTCGTCTTCTTCCGATTCCTTTAAGATGAGGGATATTTCCTCTTATCGGGACTGTCTTGTGACCAGTTGTTTCATTTTTTTTAATGTTTATTAAAGTTCCTGTAATGCGTCCTCTGATGGTTCCTGATGTGATAGCGACGTTTCACCTGTAGGTGGCCTAGATGTAACGCGGAGGTTAAAGGGGCGGCCGCTGCGGGTTATATGTTACAGAGCCTCCTGATTGGTTGGACGTTCACTGTACACCGCTGTGCACCCACCTACCTGCTGCCCCCCGATGGCGCCCCTGACTCTGTACCTCCCATAAAGTTACATGAAGCGTTCATCTACATTTATAGCCACCCTCTGGTGTCTGAACACAAGGTTGCCCGGGACCAGTGGGGGCCGTTGTATTAGCGGCTGGTGGTCTTCTGTGCCGATGCCCCCCTAATACACCAGTCCTGGGTCCCGTTTGCAGGTGCCCAATATGGCCGACACAATCTTCACAGTGGCTTGGTGAAATTACCAATGCTGTATACTGCTCTCTGATTGGTGATCAGCACTGGCCAATGGGAGAGCAGGCATAGTGTGCATTAGGTTGCTGAAGAATTGCTGCAGCCATCTTGGACAGCTGAACACAGGACCCAGAGGCGGCAGGATGGATGGACAGCCAATGATGTAGTGAAGGGCCGCTGTGCCACCAATGTCCGCCGTCCCAGCATGCCTGTATCTGTAAAACCTATTGTAATGGCGTAGCCGTACGGTTTTTTCGTTTTGTTTTAATTTGTACGCGACGTGTTTAGCGGTAACATCTGTTCTCTTAATAAAGTTTTGTAGTTCAATGTTTTTGCTTTTTAACCCCTTAAGCACTTTTGTCCTTTCCTCCTCTCGAGGCCTGCTGGTGGTCAGCGGTTCCTGGAAGGCTGTAAGAGTCTGAGTGGTGTGAACGGGGTCTTGTGCCGGTGGCGCACACATAGCTGACCGCTCTGCCGCGGGTGCGGGCCATCACAGCCATGCCACAGTTTATATAGTGGGGTTTGAATATATACAACTTTTGACTGCACATTTCTTCTTGGCGATGCGATGATTCTGGCGCTGCGTTCACTTCCTCTTCCGCACGCCCGTCACGGGGCGGGATACATAATGCGGGTGCCCAATGTGCACTTAGCTGCTTTTTATTCTTCTTTTAATACCTTTTTTATTTGTTTTCAAATAAATAATAAAACTGCCGGGGGGGGGCAGGAGCCGGCGATAATACCATATTATACTGCCACCTACCATTGTGCCCGCTAGTTGTTGTAGGATGTGGGCACAGTACGAGGTCTTCTGTGGGGTGGGGGCTTATAGGGGCTTTTTTTTGCCAATTGGCGACTCTCTTCAAGTGTTCTCTTATTGCTCTGGTTTTCCGTTGGGTCGTGGTTTTCTTGTATGTTGGAGGATGGTGGCGGCACGACTCATGAGCTGCAGATTAGAAGGGGCTGCCACCACGTGTATCGGTGCAGGGGCAAACCCGCTCCTTACCCGCAGGTAACTACATGTCTCCACTCCTTGTCAGTATCATCCCTCCCATAGAAAGAGTGAGAGCATAGAGGCTCTAGTACCCTGTTGTACCGCCTCTAGCTTGGATACAAGATGTGATACTGGGGGGCATGGAGGCTCTAGTACCCTGTTGTATTGCCTCTAGCTTGGATACAAGATGTGATACGGGTGAGCATGGAGGCTCTAGTACCCTGTTGTACCGCCTCTAGCTTGGATACAAGATGTGATACTGGGGGGCATGGAGGCTCTAGTACCCTGTTGTACCACCTCTAGCTTGGATACAAGATGTGATACGGGTGAGCATAGAGGCTCTAGTACCCTGTTGTACCACCTCTAGCTTGGATACAAGATGTGATACAGGAGGCGTGGAGTCTCTAGTACCCTGTTGTACCGCCTCTAGCTTGGATACAAGATGTGATACGGGTGGGCATGGAGGCTCTAGTATCCTGTTGTACCACCTCTAGCTTCGATACAAGATGTGATACGGGGGGCATGGAGGCTCTAGTACCCTGTTGTACCACCTCTAGCTTGGATAGAAGATGTGATACGGGTGAGCATAGAGGCTCTAGTACCCTGTTGTACCACCTCTAGCTTGGATACAAGATGTGATACAGGAGGCATGGAGGCTCTAGTACCCTGTTGTACCACCTCTAGCTTGGATACAAGATGTGATACGGGTGAGCATAGAGGTGGTACAACAGGGTACTAGAGCCTCTATGCTCACCCGTATCACATCTTGTATCCAAGCTAGAGGTGGTACAACAGGGTACTAGAGCCTCTAGCTTGGATACAAGATGTGATACGGGTGAGCATAGAGGCTCTAGTACCCTGTTGTACCACCTCTAGCTTGGATACAAGATGTGATACAGGAGGCGTGGAGTCTCTAGTACCCTGTTGTACCTCCTCTAGCTTGGATACAAGATGTGATACGGGTGGGCATGGAGGCTCTAGTATCCTGTTGTACCACCTCTAGCTTGGATACAAGATGTGATACGGGTGGGCATGGAGGCTCTAGTACCCTGTTGTACCACCTCTAGCTTGGATACAAGATGTGATACAGGAGGCGTGGAGTCTCTAGTATCCTGTTGTATCGCATCTAGCTTGGATACAAGATGTGATACAGATGGGCATGGAGGCTCTAGTACCCTGTTGTATTGCCTCTAGCTTGGATACAAGATGTGATACAGAGGGCATGGAGGCTCTAGTACCCTGTTGTACCGCCTCTAGCTTGGATACAAGATGTGATACGGGGGGCATGGAGGCTCTAGTACCCTGTTGTACCGCCTCTAGTATGGATACAAGATGTGATACAGGTGGGCATGGAGGCTCTAGTATCCTGTTGTACCGCCTCTAGCTTGTATACAAGATGTGATACGGGCAGGCATGTAGGCTCTAGTACCCTGTTGTACCGCCTCTAGCATGGATACAAGATGTGATACAGGTGGACATGGAGGCTCTAGTACCCTGTTGTACCGCCTCTAGCTTGGATACAAGATGTGATACGGGTGGTCATGGCGGCTCTAGTACCCTGTTGTACTGCCTCTAGCTTGGATACAAGATGTGATATGGGCAGGCATGGAGGCTCTAGTACCCTGTTGTACCGCCTCTAGCTTGGATACAAGATGTGATATGGGCAGGCATGGAGGCTCTAGTACCCTGTTGTACCACCTCTAGCTTGGATACAAGATGTGATATGGGCAGGCATGGAGGCTCTAGTACCCTGTTGTATTGCCTCTAGCTTGGATACAGGATGTGATACAGGCGGGCATGGAGGCTCTAGTACCCTGTTGTACCGCCTCTAGCTTGGATACAAGATGTGATATGGGTGGACATGGAGGCTTAGTACCCTGTTGTACCACTTCTAGCTTGGATACAAGATGTGATACGGGTGGACATGGAGGCTCTAGTACCCTGTTGTACCACCTCTAGCTTGGATACAAGATGTGATACAGGCTCTAGTACCCTGTTGTACCGCCTCTAGCTTGGATACAAGATGTGATACAGGCAGGCATACAGGCTCTAGTACCCTGTTGTACCGCCTCTAGCTTGGATACAAGATGTGATACGGGCAGGCATGGAGGCTCTAGTACCCTGTTGTTCCGCCTCTAGCTTGGATACAAGATGTGATACAGGCAGGCATACAGGCTCTAGTACCCTGTTGTACCACCTCTAGCTTGGATACAAGATGTGATACAGGCTCTAGTACCCTGTTGTACCGCCTCTAGCTTGGATACAAGATGTGATACAGGCAGGCATACAGGCTCTAGTACCCTGTTGTACCGCCTCTAGCTTGGATACAAGATGTGATACGGGCAGGCATGGAGGCTCTAGTACCCTGTTGTTCCGCCTCTAGCTTGGATACAAGATGTGATACAGGCAGGCATACAGGCTCTAGTACCCTGTTGTACCGCCTCTAGCTTGGATACAAGATGTGATACAGGCGGGCATGGAGGCTCTAGTACCTTGTTCTACCACCTTTAGCTTGGATACAAGATGTGATACAGGCGAGCATGGAGGCTCTAGTACTTTGTTGTACCGCCTCTAGCTTGGATACAAGATGTGATACAGGTGGGCATGGAGGCTCTAGTACTTTGTTGTACTGCCTCTAGCTTGGATACAAGATGTGATACAGGCGAGCATGGAGGCTCTAGTACTTTGTTGTACTGCCTCTAGCTTGGATACAAGATGTGATACAGGTGGGCATGGAGGCTCTAGTACCCTGTTGTACCGCCTCTAGCTTGGATACAAGATGTGATACGGGTGGGCATGGAGGCTCTAGTACCCTGTTGTTCCGCCTCTAGCTTGGATACACGATGTGATACAGGTGGACATGGAGGCTCTAGTACCCTGTTGTACCGCCTCTAGCTTGGATACAAGATGTGATACGGGCAGGCATGGAGGCTCTAGTACCCTGTTGTACTGCCTCTAGCTTGGATACAAGATGTGATATGGGGGGCATGGAGGGTCTTTTGCCTCCTCTAGCTTGGATACAGGGGATCATGGTGGCAGACACATACTCATGGCGGTTGCTCTGTGGGCATATTTGTGATTTCAGCCGCACTTAAGCAGCGCTGATTAGAGCCACCTGATTGGCTCTTCGGCACCACGTGACTACACAGCGTGCACGTGCATTGCCTTCCGCAGCCGTGCACTACACACTACACTTAAGCAGCACCGGGTTAGGTTTACGGTTAGGTTTAGGCCCTAAACCTAACCAATCCCGTGCTGCTTAAGTGCGGCTGAAACCCCCAAATATGCGCCCTGTGGAGTTCTGTTGGGACAGGAAGTGGAAACGTATGAAAAGCTCCCACCTGCTCATCGGTGCCCCCCAAATAACTACCCGAAGGGGTTCCTTATTGTGTTCAAACCCCTCTAAACCAGCCCGACCGCCGTATGTAGAATAGCGCAGATATCCGCCGGCACTGAGGTTTTTGCGCTACAAGCCGTGGAGCGGGATTTGGTAGATGGATGGTCCAGCCCCTTGGAGCACACGGGCGTCTTTTTGTTTCTCGGCCTCGTCTCCTTCGGTTTCTGTGTATTCCTGGAGGGTGCAGATGTTATAGCGTGTACAATGGTGTCCCACCGCACCGCTCATGGTTTGTGGGCTCTCCGATTCCACTGGTGGCAGATCCAGCCGCGCCCTACCAGCAGCCGATCCAGGGGCCTCCAAGCTCTTCCCCACATCAATTTTTGAATTTTCTGGGGTTTTTGTGAGGCCGCACCCCCTCTGCTGCCTGAGGCTCCGCCTCTCACAACATGCAGGGTGTCTGACATCACTCTGGCACCCACAAGGCGGCCGCTATCTCATATAATGTTGTTTTATGCTTCAAATAGGCCATTTTCTTGCGCCAGAACTCATGGCCGCACCCGTTTATAATAGACTCAAGGCGGGTTAATAGCGCCTCGTACGAGTAAACGCACCCCGGTCCAAAAGAGCGCCGAGCTACTTTTTTCAATTCTTGGCAACAAACTTCGGGTGAAGCAGCGAGTCATCTGCAAACGTCTCTCCGGGGATCTGGATCGTGGCCAAGGGGGGCAGGTAGGATTCCCCTTGCCAGGGTTACCCCACCGGGCACCTCCTTTGTATCTTAGTGGTAGATACACAAGTCTTACACATTCCATTATCTTTTGGGTCAACCAAGATGGCCGCCCTGCTTCTCTGACCAGCGGATGCACATGGCAGATACTGGGGGTGCATCAGGATCCCGAGTCACTGAGGGCCAAGGTGGAGGCGGCAAGTTTTCCCCTTAAATGAGTCGAGTTGGCTTCTACCTCATTGGGGTGGCTGGCTGGACGGAGGGCGGTCAGGTTTACACACTCTGCTGGGATAGGTCAGTGGCCCATTAGAGCAGCGGCACGTAGTTACACATGGGGGGCCTCAGTCTGCCCGGACCCCCGCGGTCGCTGTAAACCAAGGTTTTATAGCCACAGATTTTAAAAATAAAATGAGGCAAATAATTGTAAGAAAAAATAGCAGAAACAGCCGGACCTCCCTGTAGAATGTGGCCCGAAGCCCCTACAGCTGCAGAGGTGTGCGCAGACCCTCATTCTCCCCAACGGGCCCCGACCACTACGTGCTCGGCCCTTGGCCACGTGCTTGCGGGTAAATACAGTGAAGCGCCGTTCTACAGGAGTGGAGTACAGCTGGCGGCGGGCCCCCCGGAGGCGCTGCTGTCCCCGGCGGCGGACCCCCCCCCCCCCTTCTGGAGGCGCTGCTGGCACCGGCGGCGGACACCCCCCCTGCTGGAGGCGCTGCTGGCACCGGCGGCAGACCCCCCCCTGCTGGAGGCGCTGCTGTCACCGGCGGCAGACCCCCCCCTGCTGGAGGCGCTGCTGTCACCGGCGGCAGACCCCCCCCTGCTGGAGGCGCTGCTGTCACCGGCGGCAGACCCCCCCCTGCTGGAGGCGCTGCTGTCACTTCTCATTTGTTCCCAGTGCCTAACAATAATTTCTTCCAATTAGTAATTTCCATTTATGTAACACAATGTTGTAAACAGTTTGTGTCCCCAGAAGGCCGAGGGGCCGACCCGTCAGTGTATACACACTGCTACAGCGCCGGTTCACTGGTGCTGGCATCACTGTGCGCCTTGGTGCGGTACTTCTGCCACGGATGCTGGCTCTCCTCGGCGCCCATCCACTCCAGCCAGCGGTTGTAGTAGCCCCGGAAGCCGTCTATCTTCTCGAAGAATACGTTCTTCTTGCGGTACTGGAAGGGAAAGACCCACGGTTAGTCTAAAGCAGACTTGTCAGGTCTGCCATACCCAGCTGCAGCCTCCTGGGATACCGCGGGGGGAGCTGACCGCCGGGAAATAGTCAGGCATATAGAGTTGGGGTAGGCCGGCGTGTCTTCACGGAAGTAAGAGGTGCTGGAGAAGAGTGCAAGGGTGGCCATGAAATAAAATAAGCCATACTCCTGCCTCCTGTTGGTGCTGCCGGTCTGTACTGACCAGTAAGTCTTAGGAAATTATAGCGCAGCTCGTGCACGCACGTACGTACACACGTACATACACACGTACGCACGTACGTACGTACACACACACACGTACGTACGTACACACACACACACGTACGTACGTACACACACACACACGTACGTACGTACACACACACACACACACACACACGTACGTACGTACACACACACACACACACGTACGTACGTACGTACACACGTACGTACGTACACACACGTACGTACGTACGTACGTACACACACGTACGTACACACACGTACGTACACACACGTACGTACGTACGTACGTACTTACACACACGTACGTACGTACGTACACACACGTACGTACGTACGTACGTACACACGTACGTACGTACACACACGTACGTACGTACGTACACACACGTACGTACGTACGTACGTACACGCACGTACGTACGTACGTACACGCACGTACGTACGTACACGCACGCACGTACGTACGTACACGCACGCACGTACGTACGTACACGCACGTACGTACGTGCACGCACGCACGTACACGCACGCACGTACACGCACGCACGTACACGCACGCACGCACGTACACGCACGCACGTACGTACACGCACGCACGTGCACGCACGCACGTACGTACGTACACGCACGCACGTACGTACACGTACGTACGTACACGCACGCACGTACGTACACGCACGCACGTACGTACGTGCACGTACGTACGTACACGCACGCACGTACGTACACGCACGCACGTACACGCACGCACGTACACACGCACACACGTACGTACGTACGTACACACACGTACGTACGTACGTACGTACGTACACACACGTACGTACGTACGTACACACACGTACGTACGTACGCACACACACGTACGTACACACACGTACGTACGTACGCACACGTACGTACGTACGCACGCACACGTACGTACGTACGCACACACACGTACGTACGTACGCACACACACGTACGTACGTACGCACACACACGTACGTACGTACGCACACACACGTACGTACGTACGCACACACACGTACGTACGTACGCACACACACGTACGTACGTACGCACACACACGTACGTACGTACGTACACGTACGTACGTACGTACGTACGTACGTACACGCACGTACGTACACACGCACGCACGTACGCACGTACACACGCACGCACGTACGTACACACGTACGTACGTACGCACGCACGCACGCACGTACGTACGTACGCACGCACGTACACACACGCACGTACGTACGTACGTACACACGCACGTACGTACGTACACACGCACGTACGTACGTACACACGCACGTACGTACGTACACACACGCACGTACGTATGTACGCACACACACACACACACACACGTACGTACGTACACACACACACACACGTACGTACGTACGTACACACACGTACGTACGTACGTACACACACGTACGTACGTACACACACGTACGTACGTACGTACGTACACACACGTACGTACGTACGTACACACACGTACGTACGTACACACACGTACGTACACACACACACACACACACGTACGTACGTACACACACACACACACACACGTACGTACGTACACACACACGTACGTACGTACACACACACGTACGTACGTACACACACACGTACGTACGTACACACACACACACACACGCACGTACGTACGTACGTACACACACACACGCACGCACGTACGTACGTACGTACACACACACACACGTACGTACGTACACACACACACACGCACGTACGTACGTACGTACGTACACACACACACACACACACGTACGTACGTACGTACGTACACACACACACACACACACGTACGTACGTACGTACGTACGTACGTACGTACACGTACGTACGTACGTACGTACACGTACGTACGTACGTACGTACACACACGTACGTACGTACGTACGTACACACACGTACGTACGTACGTACACACACGTACGTACGTACACACACGTACGTACGTACGTACACACACGTACGTACGTACACACACGTACGTACGTACACACACGTACGTACGTACGTACACACACGTACGTACGTACACACACGTACGTACGTACACACACGTACGTACGTACGTACACACACGTACGTACGTACACACACGTACGTACGTACGTACACACACGTACGTACGTACACACACGTACGTACGTACGTACACACACGTACGTACGTACACACACGTACGTACGTACACACACGTACGTACGTACACACACGTACGTACGTACACACGTACGTACGTACACACACGTACGTACGTACACACACGTACGTACGTACACACACGTACGTACACACACGTACGTACGTACACACACGTACGTACGTACACACACACACACACGTACGTACACACACACACGTACGTACACACGTACACACACACGTACGTACGTACACACACACGTACGTACGTACACACACACACACACACGTACGTACGTACACACACACACGTACGTACGTACGTACGTACGTACGTACACACACACACGTACGTACGTACGTACGTACGTACACACACACGTACGTACGTACGTACGTACGTACGTACGTACGTACACACGTACGTACGTACGTACGTACACACGTACGTACGTACGTACGTACACGTACGTACGTACACACACACGTACGTACGTACACACACACGTACGTACGTACACACACACGTACGTACGTACACACACACGTACGTACGTACGTACACACACACGTACGTACGTACACACACACGTACGTACGTACGTACACACACACGTACGTACGTACACACACACACGTACGTACGTACACACACACACACACACACGTACGTACGTACGTACACACACACACACACACACGTACGTACGTACACACACACACGTACGTACGTACACACACACACGTACGTACGTACACACACACACGTACGTACGTACACACACACACGTACGTACGTACACACACACACACGTACGTACGTACGTACATACACACGTACGTACATACACACACACACGTACGCACGCACACAGCTTTGCTGACAATGGGGTCTGGGGTCTCCTGCCATCAGGGCTCACATCCTGGACGCCATGAGTTTGGAGTGACTGCAGCGCTCACCAGACTTCTGCTGTCACTACAGACCAGGAGCGCCAGTTCTGGTCACCTGATGGAAGCAGACGGGTCAAAACGGCTTCTTCTGTTACTAATCTATGTTGTACGACAACCTTTGTGTAACAGTCATTCTGCACAAGATTCGGATGCTCCCGCCAAGTGTGTTCACTTCACACAGGAAGTCTAACATTGGTGGATGAGGTTAGTAGAAGTGCCCACGTTTTGGGGGCGGGATGCAACTTTTTTTTTTTTTAATCTTTTTTCCCCACTTTATTTTTTCCATTGTCCTATAGTGATTATTATCGTTTTCCCTGGGCCAACACATTATCAGTATGGGGTAAGGGGGCAGCAGCCCACCCCGGCTCTGTGTCCTCCTGGTCCCGTCTGTAGAAGGGATCCCTGTGACAGAGCACGCCATGGGCCTTTGGCGCACAGAATGGATTCAGTTCCCTGTGGCACTGCAGTGTGGCCGCCTGATCCTGCTGGTGGCGCTGCATGCAGGAGCGCACCCAAACCACAACAACGATACCGAAGTGTGAGCGGCGCCCCCTTAGCAAGTTTGCAGAACTTTCCCTCACAGTTGCTCAAATGGTAACAAACCTCCTCGGCGGCAGCAGTAGTGCAACAACCAGAAAAAGGGCTCTGTTCTTCCATGATCCAATGCAACGTTTCGCCCGCCCTGCGTATGCCTGGAAGATCGTTTATATCGTTTGCATCATACTACTGCTGCCGCTACGGTTTGTTGTCTTGGGACCCTCACCCCCCCCCCCCCCGGTGTCCACAAGAGCGCACGGGGCTGTAGACATCCAGGCAGTGCGTGGGCTCCAGTGATCCGGGGGGATGGCACCAGAGCCGCGCATGCTCAGATACTCACTCGATCATAACTTGGTGGATACTGTGCTGCAAACTCCAGCTGACGGATCACAACTTCATTAGGAGCGACGCTCCTGTTCCTCATGTCCCGCAGGATGTTGGTCAGGTATTCGTAGTCGCGCCTCTTGATGGCCGCATGGATCAGCGTGCTGTACACGTTGTTATTCGGGTGGAACCCGGCAACCTGTTAGGCAAGTCAGCAGAGAGAAGCACAAACATCAGGCGCAGAGCAAAGGCTCATTTACACGCAACAATCATGCTGCAAAAGACTGAACGACTGAAAGATTTTTAAGAGGTATAGGGGCAGAGAACATTATCCTCCCACTATATAAGGCACTTGTCAGGCCTCACATGGAATACTGTGTACAGATCTGGACAACGGTGCTCAGGAAAGATGTTACAGTGCTGGAGGGCGTTCAAAGAAGGGCAACTAAACTAATACATGGAATGACGGGACTGGAATACCCAGAGAGGCACCAAAACTGGGATTATTCACCCTGGAAAACAGACTGCTAAGGGGCGACCAAATAACTATAAATCCATGAGGGGACAATACAAGGATCTCTGCCATGACCTGTTTATACCCAGGACTGCGACGGTAACAAGAGGACATCCGCTACGATTAGAGGAAAGCAGGTTTCATCACCAACACAGAAGGGGATTCTTTACTGTAAGAGCAGTGAGACTGTGGAACTCTCTGCCTGAGGACGTAGTGATGGCAAAATCCATAGAGTAGTGTAAGAGGGACTAGATGTCTTTCTGTGATATTACAGGATATAGACATTAGGTGACCAGTGGGTTGGTGATCCGGGTCGTGGTGTCAGGTAGGAACTATCAGAGGTTGGGCCTGGGATTAGTCTGATTGCCATTAGGGATTCGGGAAATATTTCCCCCTGATGGGCTAATTGGCTCCTGCTCTTGGGGTTTTGCCTTCCTCTGGATCAACAACACAGGAGGATAGACAGGCTGGACTAGATGGACAATGTTACATGTAAACACAGTTCGCTTTTCATTGCTACTGAAGAGGAAGCAGTTTGCGTTTATCTCCAGTAGACTGCAGGCTGTGTTCTCCGTGGGGAGTCAGCAGATTACATTGTAATCTGCCAGGAGACGCGAGTAGAACAGTGCAGCTATCACACGCTGGGCTCTGCAAAAAGCTCCTGGAGGCTCATTTACATGCAAATGAAGATGATAAAGTGTTGATGTATATTACTGACCATTAACACTTTATGCTAATAGATCACACGATCTTTCATTCGTTTGAAACATTATCTTTGCATGTAAATGAGCCTTAAGTTCACCTTAAAATCCTCGTTCAAACAATAAGTGAAGGATCCCCGCATTCACATGCAATGATTATCACTCAAATTAGGTTCTTTGAACGAATTTTGAGCGCTAATCATTGTGTGTAAATGAGCCTTAACGTAACGGCACAAGATCTTCCTAAACTACAACACCCTCCGAGCGCCGGAGACACAATGCAAGCAAGCGATGCACATCTCTACCGCCATGTCTTCCAGGAGCTGTAAACCATCTTCTTTCTTAAGGCACGCCCTAGCGAGATTGCAGAAGGTGTGCGTGTTCGGTGCAATCCCTCTCTGCGCCATTGTAGGCAGGAGTTCCTGGAAAGAAACCATATAGACTGTAAGTAGAAGGTAAGAACTGTGTGTGTGCGTGCGTGCGTGCGTGCGTGCGTTACTTGTACTACACTTATGCAGAAGACCATTCCTACAAGTCAATCAGCCTTGTACTACCCCTTGTGTGGCCCTCCAGGACCCGCCTCTCCAATCACCTTCTGTACTGATGGAATCAGTCTCACCTTATAGGTATGGCAGGTGGTCCCTCTCAGGAGACGAGCCCACTCCATAGCTGGCACAGGCGCTGCTGTGAGCCCAGTGGTGCTCTCACAATGGTCGGGGTCCCAGCGCCGCGTCTAGGCAAACGCCTCGGGTCGCGGCGCCGCGTCTAGGCAAACGCCTCGGGTCGCGGCGCCGCGTCTAGGCAAACGCCTCGGGTCGCGGCGCCGCGTCTAGGCAAACGCCTCGGGTCGCGGCGCCGCGTCTAGGCAAACGCCTCGGGTCGCGGCGCCGCGTCTAGGCAAACGCCTCGGGTCGCGGCGCCGCGTCTAGGCAAACGCCTCGGGTCGCGGCGCCGCGTCTAGGCAAACGCCTCGGGTCGCGGCGCCGCGTCTAGGCAAACGCCTCGGGTCGCGGCGCCGCGTCTAGGCAAACGCCTCGGGTCGCGGCGCCGCGTCTAGGCAAACGCCTCGGGTCGCGGCGCCGCGTCTAGGCAAACGCCTCGGGTCGCGGCGCCGCGTCTAGGCAAACGCCTCGGGTCGCGGCGCCGCGTCTAGGCAAACGCCTCGGGTCGCGGCGCCGCGTCTAGGCAAACGCCTCGGGTCCCGGCGCCGCGTCTAGGCAAACGCCTCGGGTCCCGGCCCCGCGTCTAGGCAAACGCCTCGGGTCCCGGCGCCGCGTCTAGGCAAACGCCTCGGGTCCCGGCGCCGCGTCTAGGCAAACGCCTCGGGTCCCGGCGCCGCGTCTAGGCAATGAGCCCGGTTCCGGCACAGGTGTGTGTAGGCTGCCTTCTTACAGACAGACTGCCTATCAGTGCAATATACAGTCATTTTCTTATGAGCGGGTGTGCCATCTAGTCTGAGGCCGGTCCTGACAACCCCTTCATAGACCGTATCCTTGTGACTACCAAACCATTGTATCGGTACCATCGGCTATTCTGCAAGGAGTAGCTTAAGTTGGATCCAGTATGTAAGTGTCTACAAGTACCTACCAGAGCCGACTTCAGGTTTAGAGTTTTACTCCTCTGCAACACCAACGTGTTAAAAAAGATCAGATCCGGCCGTATTCCATGGGTGTCCATAATGGCGAGCAGCGCGGCTGCCGACACCTTGTCTGGGGTCACTACTTCAGCCAAGAGTGTGAAGGTCTGTATGGTCGGACAGACGTGGTCTTCGCTCATCTTTTGAAGAACGCCCTCCAAGTCCCCAATCATGGCCAGTCTGTCGGATGGGGTACGGGCGTCCGCAAGTGACAGCATTGAGTCAGTATTTATGGACGGGTCCAAGAAGTTTGGCATCTTCGGGATCCCAGGGGAGGGCGGGCTGGGGGGAGGATCGGCGGTTATATCTAGAAGTGAGGCATTACTGCCGCTGTCCGAGAGCTGCGGCATCCCAGTCCCTCCATGGCCGCCGCCTGCAGCTAAACTCAGAGGCTCCAGCTCCGCGGACTGCAGGAGTGCGTGCAGCACCGCAGCAGCATCGCCAATGCCGCAATCCCTGGTGGCGCGAAGAAGCAAGTTATACGTGTTTATATCCGGCGTTACACCCATCCGCAGCATCTGCCTCCAAACCTGGAAGACAAAACCGGATGACAACAAGATGGAAGCCAAGCAGAAATAGCGCAAAGACGGTGGAGAGCTGGAGGGGGCGATGATGTGTGAGGGGACAAAGCAGGAGACATGACCATCCACCCATAAGGGTGCCTTACAGGGTCCATTTAAAGGACCGTATAATGGACTGAAAAACTTTTAAACGATTTTAAGTGGAGGAAAATGAAAAAAAAACAAAAAAACAACATTCCGCCATCTTTTAGTGCGTCTTGTTTCTACGGCAACAAAAGCGACATGATCACTTTATTCTGCGGGTCGGTACGATTACTGCGATACCAAACTTGTGTAGGTTTTTTTTTTTTATTATACTACACTTTTTTTTTTCAAAGACATTTAATTTTTTTTTGCTGCATCTTCTGCGCACAATAACTTTTTTATTTTTCCGTCGACGTCGTTGAGCGAGGGCTCATTTTTTGCGGGATGTCCTGTAGTTTCCGATAGCACCAATTTTGGAATACATACGAATTTTTCTGGGAGACAGGGTGACTGAAAAAGTGTATTTCCGGCGTTCTTTATTTTATTTTTCGGACGACGTTCACCTTGCAGGAAAAATAATGCGCTACTTTGATAGAGCGGAATTTTACGGACGCAGCGATACCAAATATGTATTTTTATTGTATGATTTTGGTTTTTTAATAATAGATATGGCAAAAGGGGGGGGGGGATTTAAACTTTTATAACTTTTTAAATTTTTTTTTCAATTAAAAAAAAACTTGGATTTTTTTTTTTATATTACTTTGAAGTCCCCCTGGGGGACTTTAACATGCGATGCTTTGATCGCTCCTGCAGTATGACCAATAGAACCGGTGTTACCGCCGCGGGAGGTGGGGCCAGAAAGCTGCAATGTACAGCAGTCATTTCAGTGAGGAAGAGGGAGCGAGGACCAGCGGGCAGCAGAGGGGCTCCGTGATTCTCCAGTATATCCCCCTGGTCCAAGAGGGCAACACTGAATCATGGCTGACCCCTAGCGTGACATCATGTTGTGATGTTTTCTTGGCAGACTGCTTTTGTGGGGTGGTTTGCCATCGTCTCCCACAGTCATTTATTACCCCCCACCAAGCTGGGTGCTCACTTTACCGACCTCGGAAGGATGGAAGGCCGAGTCAACCTTCAGCTGCCTGAACCGTGTGGGGATCGAACCGGCAAGCTTCAGGTCATGAGTGAGAGCCTAGGGCTGCATACTGCTGCCCTAACACTATCCGGCACATGGGACCCTTATCCCTTCCCCAAAAAAGGGGGTGCAATGATGAGGACTTGCTCATCTAATCCCTCTTCTGCACCGTTTAACCCCGTGGATGCTGCAGTCATTGCTGATCACAGTATCTAAACATTTCTACCGAAGAAAAGGCAAAGCTGTTTCCCATTACACAAGGCTATAGATAAGCTGCATGTCATTGGCCACACCCATATCAGCCCGCGCGATAAAATATGTAATATCAATCACGGAGGATTCAAGCTCTGCCGCTAGAAAGAAAACCGCCCGACCCCACGTTGCGGCGCCACCCGGAGAGCAGGTGCGTAAACCACAGCGCTCCTATGAATGTGGTGCCATAACGGGAGCCGAGCACGTCTACCAGATGGCAGCACCAGAGAAACAAAAGGGCAACACAAGGGGTGGAATCATCGTTCTCAATCATTCCCAGCAAAATAAATAATAAAAGTCAAATTTTTCTTAATTCTGCGACAAACGACAGTAAAAAAAAGTGACATTATTGGGGAGGTCTCCCCTATTGTAACGTGACTGAGGGGTCAGAGTGACCCTGTGGTCCCTGGGCACAGGGGGGGCCTCTAGCACCTGCTGTTGGGCTTCTGTGCGGTTAACCCTTTAATGCACCCACAATAACTGCTGCGGTCTTCCAACAGTTCATTGGTTGTATTAGACTAGCGCTGTACTACTGACTGGCCAGCTGCTGCTCATGTCATCACAGCCGGCCAATCAGGACATTAGTCAGAAGAGGATGCCGGCCATCATGGATGACCAACAGCAGGTCATACATCCCCCGGGGAACATTGTAAGAGGAGTGTACAACGTATCCAGTCGGCTCGCCGTTAACCTGCTTCGTAAAAGGAACAACAAAAGGGATTGTGCAACTACTTCACCATCACCGTTACACGCCGCGCTGACTGGACATTATACGGGTAGGTTTATGTAACATATAGGGGATGTCTCCATGTGGCGGAAACACTGCAGATCCTCCACCGGTAAGTGGTCATTAATGAACGGTGTTTACAGGTCATTGGTCAGACTAGGTCAAAGAATCAACATCATAAATCAACAACACGTTTGTTATCGCCGCGTCCGTAAAAGTCCAATCTATCAGAAGAATGCATGATGTACCCCGCAGGGGGAACGTCACATGACCAGTCTGTCTCCAAGAAAAAACGTAATAAAAAGTGATCAAAAAGTCATATGTATGGGGGGGCGTGGCCAAGCAGCCAAGAAGACCGGCTGCATGTATGGAGAGCTCCTGCTCAAGCCGGCATAATCAACATCCTGCAATCATCCTGAGGGCCCCTGGACCCACCAGCACATCAACCGGGACGAGGGGAGAGGAGACCGAATCACCTGTAACGGCCTCGCGACATCCGCAGCAGGGGAGACACCGGCGGCAGACCCGAGAAGCCGCGGCCGCTGCCACCGCCATCTTGAGATCAACGCCGGCCGCGAGGCCGAAGTGAAGAGGGGAGAGGCCGAGCCACCTGTAACAATCCCGCAGCACCTGGGACAGGGGAGGCACCGGTGGTGGGTCCGCGGCTGCTGCCGCCGCCATCTAGCGGGTAACGCCGGTCGCGGGGCCGAGGCGAGAGGAGGGGGGAGACCGGGCCGTCTGCAGCAACCCCCAACATCCGAGGCGGAGGAGACACAGGCGGGAGACCCGCCGCGACCGCTGCCACCGCCGTCTGAAAGGCAACACCGGCCGCGAGGCCGAAGCGAAAAAAGAGGGGAGAGACCGGGCCGCCTGCAACAACCTTGCAGAATCCGAGGCGGAGAAGGCGCCGGCGACGGACCCGCGGCGCCGCCGCTACTATACTAAAGGTAACACCGGCCGCAAGTAGAAGGGGAGAGCTGAAGAAACACAAGGAGGTCCCGGCCCTGAACCCACTACACCCGCCACAGCAGGAACATCAGTAGCAAAGAGCGGCAGCCCAGGCCCACCAGAGGGCACGGTCCAAACCTTGCAACAGTTATCCGAACAACTTCTATCCGCAATACAAACGTCCACGGCCACTCTCACTGGCAAAAATCGACGAAGTAAAAATGGACGTGAGCCTATTGAGACAAGATCTTCAAAACCTAAGAGAACGGGTTACTAATACGGAAGACAGGATCTCTGCACTAGATGACTCTGTGTCTCCAATGTCGGCCGCCATCCGAGACCTCACACAGAAAGCCGAATACTGGAGACAAAAAGCGGACGATCTCGAAAACCGCTCACGACGGAATAACTTGCGCTTAGTGGGTCTACCAGAACGAGCTGAAGGGCAGAGACCCGAAGAATTTATGGAACGATGGCTCCGCGAAACCTTTCCCAATGCCGGACTCATCCGGACCCGATTGACTCTCCCCAGCCTATGGCGGGGATAGTTTTTGTGTCCTGGAACGTCAGGGGCATGGGATCAGGTAGAATGTGATCAGCAATAAATTCTCTAATACGGTCCTGGCGACCACATGTGCTGTGCCTGCAGGAGACCCACCTGACACCTGAAACTACGAAAGCCCTGTCGAAGCCGTGGATACAGTGGTCTGCCCATTCATGCCACACATCCTACTCCAGAGGGGTGTCCCTATTAATAGGAAGGTCGCTCAGATGGGAGCTGGAACAACTTAGGAGAGACCCGGAGGGTAGATACGTCTTTGTGAGGGCCAGAATCAATAACGACCCATACGTCCTTTTGTGCTGCTATAACCCGCCGCCGGCGACAACAGCCATCTTAGCAGACGGCATCCAGTTCGCATCATTCTCGCCAGACGCAACGATCATCT
This sequence comes from Eleutherodactylus coqui, assembly GCA_035609135.1. NCBI lineage: Eukaryota > Metazoa > Chordata > Amphibia > Anura > Eleutherodactylidae > Eleutherodactylus > Eleutherodactylus coqui. Next base: position 210,537,060 of record CM069412.1, on the reverse strand, counting down.
GTATGGGAGATAGGAACATGGTAATGAATCCCACTATGGACAGATTCGGAAGTGGTGCTCGGAGGGAGGGAGACACAAACATGACCCGCCTAGCCTCTATTATATCAGTGACGGGATGGCTAGATCTATGGCGCATATCCCACCCACAACAAAAAGAGTTTACTTGCCACGCAGCCCACAACCATGCGCTAAGCCGTATAGACTATATATTTGGGTCCCCCTCACTATTTCCAAAAATTGAATCCATAGAGTTCCTCCCTCGAGGGATCTCAGACCACTCACCAATCCGCATGGCCCTTAAAAACCCAGGCCCGGCCACAATTAAGAGACTAAAGGTGCACCCATTCTGGCTCTCGCTATTCGGCCCCAATGACCGCATACCGGACCAGATCCAGATATATTACGAGGCACATGAGACGCACACGGATATAATGCTAGTGTGGGAGGCATTCAAACCGTACCTCAGAGGTTGCTTTAGATCCTCAATCTCCTTTATTAAAAAAGCCACCGCAAGGGAAGGAGAACTCCTTGGCATCTCGTCTAAACCAAGCCATCAAGGAAATTATACCCCCCGATCAATCTGGTTTTATCCCAGGAATGTCTACATCAGACAACATCAGAAGGACGCAGGTGATTACACAGGTGGGATGGAGGTCAGATTGGGCCTTGGCCTCACCAAATGCGGCTAAGGCATTCGATTCAGTTGAATGGCCATATTTGATGGAGGTCCTACGGAGATTTGGATTCGGAGACTCATTTATCAAGTGGATCTCTATTCTATATAAATCTCCGACAGCCAGAGTAGTAGTAAACAGCCTGACCTCCACCTCCTTCTCACTTCACAGAGGAACCCGACAGGGCTGCCCACTTCCCCCCTCCTGTTTGCAATTGCAATAGAACCGCTGGCTCTGAGGATCCGACAACACACATCATATAGGGGTATCCAGATAGGACCCAGAGAAGATAGAATAGGCTTATACGCAGACGACCTAATACTATACATGTCAGACCCCAAGAATGCCCTGCCGCTGGCCATCTCACTAATAGATGAATTCGGGAACTTCTCAGGCCTGTGCATCAATTGGCAAAAATCTGCTTTTATGCCCCTAAGACCAGAGGGATGGCAAATGGGAGACGTATTTTGTAAACTACAAGTCACTCCTAAATTCAAATACCTAGGGATACACATCACCAGAGATCACACTCAGAGCCTAGATCTAAACATCACCCCCCTATTGGCAACCCTACAACTGAAAATAAAAAACTGGAGCTCCTTACCACTATCTGTAGCGGGCAGAATAAACCTTATAAAAATGATAATACTCCCCAAGTACCTATACTGCTTGGAGCACGCAGAAACAGCCATACCACAAAAGTTCTTCAAAAAAAACTAACTCCCTAATAACATCATTCATTTGGGGGAACTCCAGAGCGAAACTCTGCATGGACACCCTACAGCGACCCAAGGAGATGGCAGGAATGGCGCTACCAGACCTCAAACTATACTATTTAGTGGGACAGGTGAGATATATCCGTCACTGGTTATCGGGCTCTCCTCTCCCAAACTCCGAGCACCACTTGATGTTCTTCCTTTCGGAGGCATCACTCTGGGTCCTCCTGGAAAAACCAGGACTATTGACTAAGCAGATGCTTCCAATCCATAGACTTGCAGCCAACTTATGGCAGACATGCAAAGCACTGACTAAACAAGACAACACCCCTCTGAAGACCCCCTTGTGGGACAATAGAGCATTGCCGCACCTGATGAACCTACCGGATAAACAGTTCTGGATAAATCTAGGAATTACCACACTGGAACATCTATACATTGACCAAGTACTGGCCTCCTTCGAACAACTACAACAGTTATATCAAATCCCAAGAGAGGGCTTCTTTAGGCACGCTCTGACAACACAATTCCCAGAGCCCAGACAATCCTCTCACAATATCCATTAATAGGCATACTTCGCACCCAAAACCCAAAGGCCTGATATCGGTGTTGTACACCCACCTACTACGATCCAAGATCCCTGACACGCCGATGGCGGTGGTGGAGAAATGGAGAGAGCTTATTCCCACCCTCACTAGTGAGGACTGGGGGTCTGCAATGTCCACATACACTACGGTATTACCAGCCGCAAATAATAAACTCACACAATTATACATCCTACACCAATGCTACCCAACACCGACCAGACTATATACAATGAATAGGACACCCACAAGTCAGTGCCATCGGTGCAGAGCACCTAATATGGAGCTGCCCAGATATCTATACGTACTGGGGAGAGGTCACAGAATTCCTAACCCAATGGATGGGTATACCAGTACCACACAATCCAGCAGTGTGCTTATTAGGCCTTCTAGATGAAGAGCAATGGCAACACCACAACAGGATATTCCTTACCAAAGTACTATTCCTTGCCCGCAAAGCAATAGCCCTACGTTGGATGGACAGACGTCCTCCAACACTTTCGAAATAGCAAAATATTATCAACGCCATTTTGCCATACAAAAAAATGGTCTACAAAAATAGAAAATTCAACAAGGTTTGGGAAAGATGGTGCGGGTCAACGTACACAGTATTCACGCAAGATCGACTACAGGACCTGCTGAGGGCAACGATACCTGGGAACACTCGGTAAAATGAGCGAATGCTACCACTCTCCACTGAGACCACGAGATAATGTACTGACGCAAACAACAGGACGCCCCGCAAGGAATGAGCCCGCGTAGAGCTGTGTGGGTGGAGACTGAGCGCAGAAGAGGATTAGAAAATAAAGAAAGGTCTGAAAAAAAAACACAAGTAGTGCAGCAAAAAGACCACGACATAAGTCCGGTATCACAGTCATCGCACCGACAAGTAGAATGACATCGTCAGCTCATTTCTGGTGCAGTTTGTGGGCCGTACAAACAAAATTTCGGGTTTTTGTGTTTTTTTTTTCATTTTACTCCAGTTAGAACTTTTTAAAAGTTTTTCAGTACATTGTATTGGTTTTTCTCCTAAAAATTCTGAAATTGATTGTAAGACTGTTTGGATCCAATAGGTGGTGCTGCTGAGGTAGTATTTCTATCTTCTGATGTGTGCATTAGTCATAACAGACGTCATAAAACTGTCACATTCCTCAGCTCAGTGGACTGATTTAGTGTTTGTCTCTCTGCTCAGATGGTCTTTTTTTTTAAGTTTCAAATTTCTGACTCGGCACTGATTTACTGCAGATCAGTGGGTGTGAGCGCCCCCTAAGGGACGTTCACACATGCTGGGATTCCCCATCCAAAATACAGTCAAATTTGGTGATTTCAGAAAACACCGCACTTCCTTCACCACCCGGGACCCCGCAGTGTTTCATGAGCGGTCAGGTGGTGCTGCGCTCAGTGACGGTGTGGCGCTTCAATCAATACCTGCAAGGCATGCGGGAAGCCGCGCTCCTCATCCTTTATGCAGCCCATCAGCAGAACGTTCAGCGTGTCGGGACTCGTTACACCGAACTTTTGTGCAATTTCCTGAAAGTCAGATAAGAGAAGAGTCAGAAGCTATGTCCCACCATGACATCACAGACCACCTAATACAGAGGAGCCGGGGGCCAGCAGTAGCACAATGGTTAATGCCGCATGCTCCAGGCCACAAGGTATGAGCCGGAGCAGAATTATTACATGCAGCGTCTGGGGGATGGGCGGGGGTAACAAACAGCTTCCTCCACCTGATACCCGATGTCATCGTGTCCATGACGGCTGGCGATGCATGTCTGGCTTTACGTCTGAAGGACTTGTCATTCACAGCTGTTTAATCTGCCTAAAACCCTGGTTGTCTCGCTGACTTGTCGTTCCGTGTAAGCGCTCCCCGCTCAGCTCTTCCCTTAGGAGGAGAAGCGCTGAGCAAGAAGCGGATGAGAAGCCTGCGAGCCGCCGGCAAGCGCTTGTTTGAATACTCTGCACGCGTGTGGACGACCTTAGCAGTGACATCGGCCCGTGTAACAGGCATACTCTCATCATCCGCCATTCAGAGTGCCTGATCCCACGCGCCTCTCCACTTCCTGCAGCAGCGATGACATCACTTCCTGCAGCAGCGATGACATCACCAATACCTAATGTTCACCAATCACAACAGATCTGAAGGGTTTCTAAGAGAGGCCATCCTAGGGGACCTCCAAGTAAACAGCTGTACAACTCCATATCACATGGGTTTGTGAGGGGACGCTTCTGTCACACCAACCTGATCAGCTTCTACGAGGAGGTAAGTTCTAGACTGCATCGGGGATTCACTGGATCTTGTGTATCGGGGATTTCCCAAAGCCTTTGATACTGTGCCGCATAAAAGGTTGGTATATAACAGTGGTGGCGAACCTGCGGCACGCAGAGCCCTCCCTACTGGCACGCACCACTATCGGCCGTTCACTGCTTGTGAATGCCGACAGGGGCCGCAGCTCCCCTGCCAACATTCACTCAGCTGCCAGCAGCGCCGATCCCGGCGCACACTGTGACATCAGTGTGCAGCCGGGATCCTCCCCCCGACGTCTCCTCGGAGGGCACTGGTGTATTGTGCCGCCATCGGAAGTAAGGGGTAGTGACATAATACACCTGTCACCTGACTGATTCACGCCACCAGCTTCTGATTGGCTGGGGGCGGAGGACGGCGAGCAGATAGCCCGAGGCTGGGAGCGGAGGCACAGGTAACGCAAAGCCTCCCCAGCGGCCCCGACATACAGGGCAGCGACGAGGCTGGAAGCGCCGGGACAGAGGACAGCACCAGCCCTGGGAGCTGCACCACAACTGTGAGTGAGAGGCCGCTGAGGGGTATCACTATTACTGGGGGCCGCTCAGGGGAGTCACTATTACTGGGGGCCGCTCAGGGGAGTCACTAATACTGGGGGCCGCTGTGGGCTGTCACTAATACTGGGGGCCGCTGTGGGCTGTCACTAATACTGGGGGCCGCTGTGGGCTGTCACTACTGCTGGGGGCCGCTGTGGGCTGTCACTACTGCTGGGGGCCGCTGTGGGCTGTCACTGTCACTACTGCTGGGGGCCGCTGTGGGCTGTCGCTGTCACTACTGCTGGGGGCCGCTGTGGGCTGTCGCTGTCACTACTGCTGGGGGGCGCTGTGGGCTGTCCCTGTTACTACTGCTGGGGGGCCGCTGTGGGCTGTCACTGTCACTACTGCTGGGGGGCCGCTGTGGGCTGTCACTGTCACTACTGCTGGGGGCCATCGCTGTGGGCTGTCACTGTCACTACTGCTGGGGGCCGCTGTGGGCTGTCACTGTCACTACTGCTGGGGGGCCGCTGTGGGCTGTCACTGTCACTACTGCTGGGGGCCATCGCTGTGGGCTGTCGCTGTCACTACTGCTGGGGGGCGCTGTGGGCTGTCCCTGTCACTACTGCTGGGGGGCCGCTGTGGGCGGTCACTGTCACTACTGCTGGGGGGCCGCTGTGGGCGGTCACTGTCACTACTGCTGGGGGGCCGCTGTGGGCGGTCAATGTCACTACTGCTGGGGGGCCGCTGTGGGCGGTCAATGTCACTACTGCTGGGGGGCCGCTGTGGGCGGTCAATGTCACTACTGCTGGGGGGCCGCTGTGGGTGGTCAATGTCACTACTGCTGGGGGCCATCGCTGTGGGCTGTCGCTGTCATTACTGCTGGGGGCCGCTGTCACTACTGCTGGGGGCCGCTGTCACTACTGCTGGGGGCCGCTGTCACTACTGCTGGGGGCCGCTGTGGGCTGTCGCTGTCACTACTGCGGGGGTCCGCTGTCACTACTGCTGGGGGCCGCTGTGGGGGTCCGCTGTCACTACTGCTGGGGGGCGCTGGGGGCTGTCGCTGTCACTACTGCTGGGGTCCGCTGTCACTACTGCCGGGGGCTGCTGTGGGGGGCCGCTGTCACTACTGCCGGGGGCCACTGTGGGGGTCCGCTGTCACTACTGCCGGGGGCCGCTGTGGGGGTCCGCTGTCACTACTGCTGGGGGCCGCTGTGGGGGTCCGCTGTCACTACTGCTGGGGCCCCTGTGGGGGTCCGCTGTCACTACTGCTGGGGGCCACTGTGGGGTTCCGCTGTCACTACTGCTTGGGGCCACTATGGGGGTCCGCAATCACTACTGCTGGGGGCCCCTGTGGGGGTCCGCTGTCACTCCTGCTGGGGGCCGCTGTCACTCCTGCTGGGGGCCGCTGTGGGCTGTCGCTGTCACTACTGCTGGGGGCCGTCGCTATCACTACTGCTGGGGGCCGCTGTGGGGAGCAGCTGTCACTACTGCTGGGGGCCGCTGTCACTACTGCTGGGAGCCGCTGTCACTACTGCTGGGGGCCGCTGTGGGGGTCCGCTGTCACTACTGCTGGGGGCCGCTGTGGGGGGCCGCTGTCACTACTGTTGGGGGGCGCTGGGGGCTGTCGCTGTCACTACTGCTGGGGGCCGCTGTCACTACTGCTGGGGGCCGCTGTGGGGGTCCGCTGTCACTACTGCTGGGGCCACTGTGGGGGTCCGCTGTCACTACTGCTGGGGGCCACTGTGGGGGTCCGCTGTCACTACTGCTGGGGGCCGCTGTGGGGGTCCCCTGTCACTACTGCTGGGGGCCACTGTGTGGGTCCGCTGTCACTACTGCTGGGGGCCACTGTGGGGAGCCGCTGTCACTACTGTGGGGGGCCACTGTCACTACTGCTGGGGGCCGCTGTGGGGGGCCGCTGTCACTACTGCTGGGGGCCGCTGTGGGGGGCCGCTGTCACTACTGCTGGGGGCCACTGTGGGCGGTCGCTGTCACTACTGCTGGGGGCCACTGTGGGCTGTCGCTGTCACTACTGCTGGGGGCCACTGTGGGCTGTCGCTGTCACTACTACTCAGGGCCACTGTGGGGGTCCGCTGTCACTGCTGCTGGGTGCCGCTGTGGGGGTTTGCTGTCACTACTGCTGCGGGCCACTGTGGGCTGTCGCTGTCACTACTGCTGGGGGCCACTGTGGGCTGTCGCTGTCACTACTGCTGGGGGCCACTGTGGGGGTCCGCTGTCACTACTGCTGGGGGCCACTGTGGGGGTCCGCTGTCACTACTGCTGGGGGCCACTGTGGGGGTCCGCTGTCACTTCTGCTGGGGGCCACTGTGGGGGTCCGCTGTCACTTCTGCTGGGGGCCACTGTGGGGTTCCGCTGTCACTACTGCTGGGTGCCGCTGTGGGGGGCCGCTGTCACTACTGCTGGGTGCCGCTGTGGGGGGCCGCTGTCACTACTGCTGGGTGCCGCTGTGGGGGGCCGCTGTCACTACTGCTGGGGGCCACAGTGGGGGGCCGCTGTCACTACTGCTGGGGGCTGCAGATTTTGACTGCTTTTTGGATGCGGAAGTGCTGCAGAATTTTCCACCGAAGCTTCCGCGGAGGACATTCTGCAGCATATCCACATCGAAAAAGCAGTCACAATCTGCATGCTGTCTATTTTGAAACAGCCCTTTCCTTTTTAGAACGACGAGGGTAACATCATAGGTGGTGATAAGCCCCGCCCCCTGACATGTTGGCACTTTACAGTAAATAAGTGGGTTTTTGGTTGCAGTTTGGGCACTCGGTCTCTAAAAGGTTCGCCATCATTGGGATAGAAGATGAGATGCTTGGTCTGGGGAGAATGTGCGTGAGGGGGTAAATAGTCAGTGATAGAAAGCAGAGGGGGTTATTAATGGTACATTCTCTGATTGGGGCACTTACTAGTGGGGTACCACAGGGGGCAGTATTGGAGGGGTCACTATTACTAATGAGGAACCACAAGGGGCAGTATTGGAGGGGTCACTGTTAGTAGTGGGGTACCACAGGGGGCAGTATTGGAGGGGTCACTGTTACTAATGAGGAACCACAAGGGGCAGTATTGGAGGGGTCACAGTTACTAGTGGGGTGCCACAGGGGGCAGTATTGGAGGGGTCACTGTTACTAATGAGGTACCACAAGGGGCAGTATTGGAGGGGTCACTGTTAGTAGTAAGGTACCACAGGGGGCAGTACTGGAGGGGTCACTGTTACTAATGGGGTACCACAGGGGGCAGTATTGGAGGGGTCACTGTTACTAGTGGGGTACCACAGGGGGCAGTACTGGAGGGGTCACTGTTACTAATGGGGTACCACAGGGGGCAGTATTGGAGGGGTCACTGTTACTAGTGGGGTACCACAGGGGGCAGTACTGGAGGGGTCACTGTTACTAGTGGGGTACCACAGGGGGCAGTACTGGAGGGGTCACTGTTACTAGTGGGGTACCACAGGGGGCAGTACTGGAGGGGTCACTGTTACTAATGGGGTACCACAGGGGGCAGTATTGGAGGGGTCACTGTTACTAGTGGGGTACCACAGGGGGCAGTACTGGAGGGGTCACTGTTACTAGTGGGGTACCACAGGGGGCAGTATTGGAGGGGGTCACTGTTACTAGTGGGGTACCACAGGGGGCAGTACTGGAGGGGTCACTGTTACTAGTGGGGTACCACAGGGGGCAGTACTGGAGGGGTCACTGTTACTAGTGGGGTACCACAGGGGGCAGTACTGGAGGGGTCACTGTTACTAATGGGGTACCACAGGGGGCAGTTTTGGAGGGGTCACTGTTACTAGTGGGGTACCACAGGGGGCAGTACTGGAGGGGTCACTGTTACTAGTGGGGTACCACAGGGGGCAGTATTGGAGGGGTCACTGTTACCAGTGGGGTACCACAGGGGGCAGTACTGGAGGGGTCACTGTTACTAGTGGGGTACCACAGGGGGCAGTACTGGAGGGGTCACTGTTACTAGTTGGGTACCACAGGGGGCTATATTGGAGGGGTCACTGTTACCAGTGGGGTACCACAGGGGGCAGTACTGGAGGGGTCACTGTTACTAGTGGGGTACCACAGGGGGCTATATTGGAGGGGTCACTGTTACTAATGGGGTACCACAGGGGGCAGTATTGGATGGGTCACTGTTACTAGTAGTATGTGTTACTAGTAGTATGTATTACTACTATGTATAATATATCAGGGGTCAGTACAGAGATCTCCCCCATCATCTATTATACCCAGGAGTGTAACAAGGGGGCGCTCTAATAACTATGTATAGATATATCAGGGATCAGTACAGAGATCTCTGCCATCATCTATTATACCAAGGACTGTAAGAAGGGGGCGCTCTAATAACTATGTATAGATATATCAGGGGTCAGTACAGAGATCTCTCTCATCATCTATTATACCCAGGACTGTAACAAGGGGGCGCTCTAATAACTATGTACAATATATCAGGGGTCAGTAAAGAGATCTCTCCATCATCTATTATACGCAAAACTGTAACAAGGGGGCAGTCTAATAACTATGTATAGATATATCAGGGGTCAGTACAGAGATCTCTCCCATCATCTATTATACCCAGGACTGTAACAAGGGGGCGCTCTAATAACTATGTATAGATATATCAGGGGTCGGTACAGAGATCTCCCCCATCATCCATTATACCCAGGACTGTAACAAGGGGGCGCTCTAATAACTATGTATAGATATATCAGGGGTCAGTACAGAGATCTCTTCCATCATCTATTATACCCAGGACTGTAACAAGGGGGCACTCTAATAACTATGTATAATATATCAGGGGTCAGTACAGAGGTCTCTCCCATCATCTATTATACCCAGGACTGTAACAGGGGGTGGGGGGGGCTCTAATAACTATGTATAGATATATCAGGGGTCAGTACAGAGATCTCTCCCATCATCTAATATACCCAGGACTGTAACAAGGGGGCGCTCTAATAACTATGTCTAGATATATCAGGGGTCAGTACAGAGATCTCTCCTATCATCTATTATACCCAGGACTGTAACAAGGGGGCGCTCTAATAACTATGTAAAATATATCAGGGGTCAGTAAAGAGATCTCTCCATGATCTATTATACGCAAGACTGTAACAAGGGGATGCTCTAATAACTATGTATAGATATATCAGGGGTCAGTACAGAGATCTCTCCCATCATCTATTATACCCAGGACTGTAACAAGGGGGCGCTCGAATAACTATGTATAGATATATCAGGGGTCAGTACAGAGATCTCTCCCATCATCTATTATACGCAGGACTGTAACAAGGGGGTGCTCTAATAACTATGTATAGATATATCAGGGGTCAGTACAGAGATCTCTCCCATCATCTAATATACCCAGGACTGTAACAAGGGGGCGCTCTAATAACTATGTATAGATATATCAGGGGTCGGTACAGAGAGCTCTCCTATCATCTATTATACCCAGGACTGTAACAAGGGGGTGCTCTAATAACTATGTATAATATATCAGGGGTCGGTACAGAGAACTCTCCTATCATCTATTATACCCAGGACTGTAACAAGGGGGCGCTCTAATAACTATGTATAGATATATCAGGGGTCGGTACAGAGAGCTCTCCTATCATCTATTATACCCAGGACTGTAACAAGGGGGTGCTCTAATAACTATGTATAGATATATCAGGGGTCAGTAAAGAGATCTCTCCATGATCTATTATACGCAAGACTGTAACAAGGGGGCGCTCTAATACCTATGTATAGATATACCAGGGGTCAGTACAGAGAGCTCTCCTATCATCTATTATACCCAGGACTGTAACAAGGGGGTGCTCTATTAACCATGTATAGATATATCAGGGGTCGGTACAGAGAGCTCTCCTATCATCTATTATACCCAGGACTGTAACAAGGGGGCGCTCTAATAACTATGTATAGATATATCAGGGGTCAGTACAAAGCTGTCTCCTATCAGGTATTATACCCAGGACTGTAACAAGGGGGCACTCTAATAACTATGTATAGATATATCAGGGGTCAGTACAGAGATCTCCCCCATCAACTATTATACCAAGGACTGTAACAAGGGGGCGCTCTAATAACTATGTATAATATATCAGGGGTCAGTACAGAGATCTCTCCCATCATCTATTATACCCAGGACTGTAGCAAGGGGGCGCTCTAATAACTATGTATAGATATATCAGAGGGTAAGTACAGAGATCTCTTCCATCATCTATTATACCCAGGACTGTAACAAGGGGGCACTCTAATAACTATGTATAGATATATCAGGGGTCAGTACAGAGATCTCCCCCATCATCTATTCTACCCAGGACTGTAACAAGGGGGCGCTATAATAACTATGTATAGATATATCAGGGGTCAGTACAGAGATCTATCCCATCATCTCTTATATTCAGAAGTGTTACAAGGGGGTGCTCTAATAACTATGTATAGATATATCCGGGTCAGTATAGAGATCTCTCCCATCATCTATTATACCCAGGACTGTAACAAGGGGGCGCTCTAATAACTATGTATAGATATATCAGGGGTCAGTACAGAGATCTCTCCCATCAACTATTATACCAAGGACTGTAACAAGGGGGCGCTCTAGTAACTATGTATAATATATCAGGGGTCAGTACAGAGATCTCTCCTATCATCTATTATACCCAGGACTGTAACAAGGGGGCGCTCTAATAACTATGTATAGATATATCAGGGGTCAGTACAGAGATCTCTCCCATCAACTATTATACCCAGGACTGTAACAAGGGGGCGCTCTAGTAACTATGTATAATATATCAGGGGTCAGTACAGAGATCTCTCCTATCATCTATTATACCCAGGACTGTAACAAGGAGGCGCTCTAATAACTATGTATAGATATATCAGGGGACAGTACAGAGATCTCTCCTATCATCTATTATACCCAGGAGTGTAACAAGGGGGCACTCTAAGAACTATGTATAATATATCAGAGGTCAGTACAGAGATCTCTCCCATCATCTATTATACCCAGGACAGCAACAAGGGGGCGCTCTAATAACTATGTATAATATATCAGGAGTCAGTACAGAGATCTCTCCCATCATCTATTATACCCAGGACTGTAACAAGCGGGCACTCTCAACGTCTAGAGAAAAGAAGGTTTCTACACAAGAAGGGGATCTTTACTGTAAGAGCAGTGAGACTATAGAACTCTCTCCTGAGGACGCGGTTATGGTGATACGATATAAGAGTATAAGAGGGTCTGGACATCTTTGTTGAGTGTTACAATATTACATGTTATATCACTGATCCGCTCAGAAGGGTGAGTGATATATTTAGATTGCCTGATTGGAAGTAGTAATTTTTCCAAAAAAGGAGGAAAATTGTCTTCTACCTCTTTTTTTTGCCTTCCTCTGGATCAACACTTGGGGAGGTGGGGGAAGTGTAATAGACTGAACTGGATGGTTATGTCTGTTTTCAGCCTTACATGGTAGGTAACATGAGGGCGCTGCAGATAATCATCAGCTTGTTTGGCCAGTGATTAACTGCAGCAGAAACTTGTCTATATATTTTAGGAGCGGAGCATGGGTGGAACAGATGTGGGGGATCTCGTGAGGGGATTACGGCTTCTGATGGAACAGATGTGGGGGATCTCATGAGGGGAGCACTGCTTTAGATGGAACAGATGTGGGGGATCTCTTGAAGGGAGTACAGCCACTGGTGGAACAGATGTAGGGGATCTTGTGAGGGGAGTGCTGCTTCTGATGGAACAGATCTGGGGGATCCCGTGAGGGGATTACAGCTTCAGATGGAACAGGTGTGGGGGATCTCATGAGGGGAGTGGGGCTTCTGATAGAACAGATGTGGGGGATCTCATGAGATTAGTACAGCTACTAATTGAACACATGTGGGGGAACTTGTGAGGGGAGTAAAACCTCTGCTGGAACAGATGTGGGGGGATCTTGTGATAGGATTACGGCTTCTGATAGAACAGATGTGGGGGATCTCGTTAGGGAGGTAGGGCTTCTGATGGAACAGATGTGGGGGATCTCGTGAGGGGATTACGGCTTCTGATGGAACAGATGTGGGGGATCTCGTGAGGGGATTACAGCTTCTGATGGAACAGATGTGGGGGATCTCGTGAGGGGATTACGGCTTCTGATGGAACAGATGTGGGGGATCTCGTGAGGGGAGTACTACTTTAGATGGAAGAGATGTGGGGGATCTCTTGAAGGGAGTACAGCCACTGGTGGAACATATGCAGGGGATCTTGTGAGGGGAGCGTTGCTTCTGATGGAACAGATCTGGGGGATCCCGTGAGGGGATTACGGCTTCAGATGGAATAAGTGTGGGGGATCCCATGAGGGGAGTGGGGCTTCTGATGGAACAGATGTGGGGGATCTCATGAGATTAGTACAGCTACTAATTGAACACATGTGGGGGAACTTGTGAGGGGAGTAAAACTTCTGGTGGAACAGATGTAGGGGGATCTTGTGAGAGGATTACGGCTTCTGATGGAACAGATGTGGAGGATCTCGTGAGAGGAGTACAGCTACTAATAGGACACATGGGGGAAGTTGTGAGAGGAGTAAGACTTTTGGTGGAACAGATGTGGATTATCTCGTGAGGGGAGTACGGCTTCTGATGGATTAGATGTGGGGGATCTCGTGAGGAAGGTAGGGCTTCAAATTGAACTGATGTCAGGGATCATGTGAGGGGAGTACAGCTTCAGATGTAGGGGATCTCGTGAAGGGAGTACGGCTTCTGATAAAACAGATGTGGGGGATCTTGTGAGGGGATTACAGCTTCTGATGGAACAGATGTGGGGGGATCTTGTGAGGGAGGTAGGGCTTCAGATGGAACAGATGTGGGGGATCTCGTGAGGGGAGTACAGCTACTAATGGAACATGTGGGGGAACTTGTGAGAGGAGTAAGACTTCTTCTGGAACAGATGTAGGGGATCTCGTGAGGGGAGCACGGCTTGAGATGGAACAGGTGGGGGGGGTATTGTGAGGGGATTACAGCTTATGATGGAACAGATGTGGGGGGATCTCGTGAGAGGAGTACGGCTTCTGATGGAACAGATGTGGGGGGGATCTTGTAAGGGGATTACAGCTTCTGATGGGACAGATGTGGGGTGATCTCGTGAGGGAGGTAGAGCTTCAGATGGAACTGATGTGGGGAATCTTGTGAGGGGAGTGCGGCTTCTGATTGAACAAATGTGGGGGGATCTCGTGAGGGGAGTACGTCTTCTGATGGAACAGATGTGGGGGATCTCATGAGGGGAGAACGTCTTCTCATGGAACAGATGTGGGGGATCTCGTGAGGGGAGTACGTCTTCTGATGGAATTGATGTGGGGGATCTCGTGAGGAGTGCGGCTTCTAATGGGACACATGTGGGGATCTCATGAGGGGAGTACAGCTTCTAATGGGACACATGTGGGGATCTCATGAGGGGAGTACGGCTTCTAATGGGACACATGTGGGAATCTCATGAGGGGAGTACGGCGTCTAATGGGACACATGTGGGGATCTCATGAGGGAAGTATGGCTTCTAATGGGACACATGTGGGGATCTCATGAGGGGAGTACAGCTTCTAATGGGACACATGTGGGGGATCTCATGAGGGGAGTGCAGCTTCTAATGGGACACATGTGGGGATCTCATTAGGGGAGTACAGCTTCTAATGGGACACATGTGGGGATCTCATTAGGGGAGTACAGCTTCTAATGGGACACATGTGGGGATCTCATGAGGGGAGTACAGCTTCCAATGGGACACATATGGGGATCTCATGAGGGGAGTAAAGCTTCTAAAGGGACACATGTGGGGATCTCATGAGGGGAGTATAGCTTCTGATGGGCATATGTGGGGGATCTCATGATGGGAGTGCAGCTTCTAATAGGACACGTGGGGATCTCGTGAGGGGAGTACAGCTTCTAATGGGACACATGTGGGGATCTTATGAGGGGAGTACGGCTTCTAATAGGACACATGTGGGGATCTCATGAGGGAAGTATGGCTTCTAATGGGACACATGTGGGGATCTCATGAGGGGAGTACAGCTTCTAATGGGACACATGTGGGGGATCTCATGAGGGGAGTGCAGCTTCTAATGGGACACATTTGGGGATCTCATGAGGGGAGTACAGCTTCTAATGGGACACATGTGGGGATCTCATGAGGGCAGTAAAGCTTCTAATGGGACACATGTGGGGATCTCATGAGGGGAGTATGGCTTCTGATGGGCATATGTGGGGGATCTCATGATGGGAGTACAGCTTCTAATGGGACACATGTGGGGATCTCATGAGGGGAGTACAGCTTCTAATGGGACACGTGGGGATCTCATGAGGGGAGTACAGCTTCTAATGGGACACATGTGGGGATCTCATGAGGGGAGTATGGCTTCTGATGGGCATATAAAATGTGGGGGATCTCGTGAGGGGAGTACAGCTTCTAATGGAACACATGTGGGGATCTCGTGAGGGGAGTACGGCTTCTAATGGGACACATGTGGGGATCTCGTGAGGGGAGTACGGCTTCTAATGGGACACATGTGGGGATCTCGTGAGGGGAGTGCGGCTTCTAATGGGACACACGTGGGGATCTCATGAGGCGAGTACAGCTTCTAATGGAACACATATGGGGATCTCATGAGGGGAGTACAGCTTCTAATGGGACACATGTGGGGATCTCGTGAGGGGAGTGCGGCTTCTAATGGGACACATGTGGGGATCTCATGAGGCGAGTACAGCTTCTAATGGAACACATATGGGGATCTCGTGAGGGGAGTACAGCTTCTAATGGAACACATATGGGGATCTCGTGAGGGGAGTACAGCTTCTAATGGAACACATATGGGGATCTCGTGAGGGGAGTACGGCTTCTTTCATTCTTGTGCAGCAAGCTGAGAAGAATGCTTTGCCTGGTTAACCCTTTAAAGGGGGTCTTTGTTTAGAACAACCTTGCTGCTTTCTTCCAAAAACAGTGCCACCCTTGTCCATAGGGTTGGGTTGTATTGCAGCTCAGGTCCATTAAAGGGAATGAGAGATGAGAGATGAGAGCTGCATTACCAGACACAACCCACGGACAAGGGTGGCGGTAGGTTTGGAAGAAAGCAGCCATGCTTTTCTAAGCCAGGACAACACCTTTAAAGAGTTATCAAGGTGAAACAACTTAATTTGCCAGTGAAGGTCATCCTACCACCACACTCTTCTGCCCTGGGGGTAAGGCTGAAATACCTGACCTCCACCTGGCCCGTGCACAAATGGCCAAGATCTTAGAAGACAATATTAGATGCCAGCCCTTGCATGCAATGTGGGAAAACGTCAGGAGCCAGATGTGTCAGGACAGAAGGAACACCCAAGTCAGTGCCCCCGTGCCATCACTGTGTCCCTGGTGCTGACCCTGGGTGCGGGTAACATGTATGCCATCAGTGGAAGACCGCTGTGAATACACCTGCTGACCACCAGGTAACTGCCGTGGTCCTCTCCTGGTCCATCTACTTCCTGGGGGGCCCCGGACTCTGTAGGGAAGCAGGCACATGCCATCTCTCACCTTGAAGATCTCCGCGCTCCCCGGCAGCCCGGAGCTCAGGGCGCAGACCTTCAGCAAGCTTCTATAGGTGATCAGGTTAAGTTCAATGTTCTTATCTATTAGTTCATGGCGGAGCTTCAGGGCATACTGAAGACCAGAGTCCTTCCATGGTGACTCGGCGCAGGCATTGAAGAGGGCGGTATACGTGGCATCTGTGGGCACCAGGCCTCTCTTCTTCATCTGAAAATGTGAGAAGTGTTAATTACTTAATAAACCCTGAGATCGTTAGTGTCATCAGACCCCTCCCGCATCAGTGCTTCTGCCCAGGGGCCCCGCTACACGGGATGATTAGTGTTCAAGACGAGCGACAGCAGACGGTGGCCGAGGGATGATGAACCGTTCATGCTGGCATAACAATCACCGCCGGCTCCTTCACTAATCGTTGGGTTTACATCCCGAGCGTTCGGCCACTTCTACGGGACTGTAGTAGAGGAGACGTGACTCCGCGGACGCCGCCCCCTCTACTATAGGGGCCTTTTTTGGATCAGACCCCGTGCGGTGACTCTCCATCACCTGTCGGCTCTTGTTGTGCTGCCGGGATCTGGTTCTTCTATATTATACAGGGACGGGCGAGATCTGTGAACGGGCCGACGTATCTGCCGGTATAAAGGGGCTGCGCGAGCGGAGTCCGACATGGTCCAGCCGTTGGTTCGGCGGACCTACTGAATCGCTGCGGATCTCTGCCATGGCTCTTAGAGACAGACTCCGCACACTGTGAACCTGCGCCACCTACATCTGAATACAGCTGGAAAGCCTTCTTGACGTATCCGGCCCGCCCGCAGCCGCCCATCAGGACCGTGTAGTTGCTCTCTTCAGGCTGCAGCCGTTCTTCTTTCAGCATGGTTACCTCGAAGAGCTGCAAGGCCTCGGCGAGCTGCAGAGAGAGGAGACACATGGTTAGAGGAGCTCCCGGCGGACCCGGCAGTGTAATAGCCTCCATGTGCCGGACCCGCTGGCAGCGTGCCGGGTGTAGCCTAACTGCCCATAATGAGTCCATGTGCGTCTATATGTGTGCATGAGCCCTGCCCCCACGCTCCATACACACGCATGCCTCTCATACTGGCTGGCAGGCGGGGGTCTTACCAGCGTGTAAAGTCATGGCGTACCACTAGAATATGCCATCACTCTGGGACCCCAACTGAGCCTGAGAGCGGAGGGGAAACAGGACTGTAAGGTATTATAATTGTTATATGGATTTAAAACTGCGCAAAGACAGACACCATCGAATATAGCGGGAGAAGCTGCTTCACAAACTAGGGGCATATGTCTAGATGAGATAAGGGTATCAAGGAGCTTCCACATGTTAGCTCAAGGGGCCCTACCAGAGAATATATAGAGAGTAATGTAACAAAGTTATAAAAGATATGTGAGTATATATATGTAGGTGTACATGTATGTGTGTGTGCCTATATAGGTATGTAGATATATGTATACTAGCTGATATACCTGGCTTCGCCAGAGTTAATTTGGTACTGGTGTTTATCTGGTGTTCACACGGAAAATCTTATGAAGTCGTGGTTACTTTAGAGATACCAGAAAAACATATGTTCACCATTTTGCATAGTTCTCTGCGTTACCCAGGAAACACCACGTGGAGGTAACCATGCAACGTTTACTTTATATAAAATGACATCAGGAAGTGAGAGAATTAGATTCCATACGTAAAATTTGGACGCTAATTCTTTTGCGCATAGAATTGAATAATCGAGTTGGGACCTATTAACTTTTCCTATTTATGACATAGTCAATACTCGTGCCAAATTTCCCGTTTCTATAACACTGCAAAGTGAGAAAATTACGTTCCGTACGTAAAATTTGGACGCTAATTCTTTTGCGCATAGAATTGAAAAATCGAGTTGGGACCCGATTACTTTTTCTATTTTGGAGATAATCTATGCTTGTGCCGAATTTCATGTTTCTACGACATCGGGAAGTTGGAGAACTTTGGGCGAGTCAGTGAGTGAGTGAGTCAGTGAGTGAGTGAGTCAGTGAGTCAGTGAGTGAGTCAGTGAGTCAGTGAGTGAGTCAGTGAGTCAGTGAGTGAGTCAGTGAGTCAGTGAGTGAGTCAGTGAGTGAGTCAGTGAGTGAGTCAGTGAGTGAGTCAGTGAGTGAGTCAGTGAGTGAGTCAGTGAGTGAGTCAGTGAGTGAGTCAGTCAGTGAGTGAGTCAGTCAGTGAGTGAGTCAGTCAGTGAGTGAGTCAGTCAGTGAGTGAGTCAGTCAGTGAGTGAGTCAGTCAGTGAGTGAGTCAGTCAGTGAGTAAGTGAGTCAGTCAGTCAGTGAGTGAGTCAGTGAGTGAGTCAGTCAGTGAGTGAGTCAGTCAGTCAGTGAGTGAGTCAGTCAGTGAGTGAGTGAGTCAGTCAGTGAGTGAGTGAGTCAGTCAGTGAGTGAGTCAGTCAGTCAGTCAGTGAGTCAGTCAGTCAGTGAGTGAGTCAGTCAGTCAGTGAGTGAGTCAGTGAGTGAGTCAGTCAGTCAGTCAGTGAGTGAGTCAGTCAGTGAGTGAGTCAGTCAGTCAGTGAGTGAGTCAGTCAGTGAGTGAGTCAGTCAGTGAGTGAGTCAGTCAGTGAGTGAGTCAGTCAGTGAGTGAGTGAGTCAGTCAGTGAGTGAGTCAGTCAGTGAGTGAGTCAGTCAGTGAGTGAGTCAGTCAGTGAGTGAGTCAGTCAGTGAGTGAGTCAGTCAGTGAGTGAGTGAGTCAGTGAGTGAGTCAGTCAGTCAGTGAGTGAGTCAGTCAGTCAGTGAGTGAGTCAGTCAGTCAGTGAGTGAGTCAGTCAGTGAGTGAGTCAGTCAGTGAGTGAGTCAGTCAGTGAGTCAGTCAGTCAGTGAGTGAGTCAGTCAGTCAGTCAGTGAGTCAGTCAGTCAGTCAGTGAGTCAGTGAGTCAGTCAGTCAGTCAGTCAGTGAGTGAGTCAGTGAGTGAGTCAGTGAGTGAGTCAGTGAGTGAGTCAGTGAGTGAGTCAGTGAGTGAGTGAGTCAGTGAGTGAGTGAGTCAGTGAGTGAGTCAGTGAGTGAGTCAGTGAGTGAGTCAGTGAGTGAGTCAGTGAGTGAGTCAGTGAGTGAGTCAGTGAGTCAGTGAGTGAGTCAGTGAGTGAGTCAGTGAGTGAGTCAGTCAGTGAGTGAGTCAGTGAGTGAGTCAGTCAGTCAGTCAGTCAGTCAGTCAGTCAGTCAGTCAGTCAGTCAGTGAGTCAGTGAGTCAGTGAGTCAGTCAGTGAGTCAGTCAGTGAGTGAGTCAGTGAGTGAGTCAGTGAGTGAGTGAGTCAGTGAGTGAGTCAGTCAGTGAGTGAGTGAGTCAGTGAGTGAGTCAGTCAGTGAGTGAGTCAGTCAGTCAGTGAGTGAGTCAGTCAGTCAGTGAGTCAGTCAGTCAGTGAGTCAGTCAGTCAGTGAGTCAGTCAGTCAGTCAGTCAGTCAGTCAGTGAGTGAGTCAGTCAGTCAGTGAGTGAGTCAGTCAGTGAGTGAGTCAGTCAGTGAGTGAGTGAGTCAGTCAGTGAGTCAGTCAGTCAGTCAGTGAGTCAGTCAGTCAGTCAGTGAGTCAGTCAGTCAGTCAGTCAGTGAGTCAGTCAGTCAGTCAGTCAGTGAGTCAGTCAGTCAGTCAGTCAGTGAGTCAGTCAGTCAGTCAGTCAGTCAGTCAGTCAGTCAGTCAGTCAGTCAGTCAGTCAGTCAGTCAGTGAGTCAGTCAGTCAGTCAGTCAGTCAGTCAGTCAGTCAGTCAGTGAGTGAGTCAGTCAGTGAGTGAGTCAGTCAGTGAGTGAGTCAGTCAGTGAGTGAGTCAGTCAGTGAGTGAGTCAGTCAGTCAGTCAGTCAGTGAGTGAGTCAGTCAGTGAGTGAGTCAGTCAGTCAGTCAGTCAGTCAGTGAGTGAGTCAGTCAGTGAGTGAGTCAGTCAGTCAGTCAGTCAGTGAGTGAGTCAGTCAGTGAGTGAGTCAGTCAGTCAGTCAGTCAGTCAGTCAGTCAGTGAGTGAGTCAGTCAGTCAGTCAGTCAGTCAGTCAGTCAGTGAGTGAGTCAGTCAGTGAGTGAGTCAGTCAGTGAGTGAGTCAGTCAGTCAGTCAGTCAGTGAGTGAGTGAGTGAGTCAGTCAGTGAGTGAGTCAGTCAGTCAGTCAGTCAGTCAGTCAGTGAGTGAGTCAGTCAGTCAGTCAGTCAGTGAGTCAGTCAGTGAGTGAGTCAGTCAGTCAGTGAGTCAGTCAGTCAGTCAGTCAGTCAGTGAGTGAGTCAGTCAGTGAGTGAGTCAGTCAGTGAGTGAGTCAGTCAGTGAGTGAGTCAGTCAGTCAGTGAGTCAGTCAGTCAGTGAGTGAGTCAGTCAGTCAGTCAGTCAGTGAGTGAGTCAGTCAGTGAGTGAGTCAGTCAGTCAGTGAGTCAGTCAGTCAGTGAGTGAGTCAGTCAGTCAGTCAGTCAGTCAGTCAGTGAGTGAGTGAGTCAGTCAGTCAGTCAGTCAGTGAGTGAGTCAGTCAGTGAGTGAGTCAGTCAGTCAGTCAGTCAGTCAGTCAGTGAGTGAGTCAGTCAGTGAGTGAGTCAGTCAGTCAGTCAGTCAGTCAGTGAGTGAGTGAGTCAGTGAGTGAGTCAGTCAGTCAGTCAGTCAGTGAGTGAGTCAGTCAGTCAGTCAGTCAGTGAGTGAGTCAGTCAGTCAGTCAGTCAGTCAGTCAGTCAGTGAGTGAGTCAGTCAGTGAGTGAGTCAGTCAGTCAGTCAGTCAGTCAGTGAGTGAGTCAGTGAGTCAGTCAGTCAGTCAGTCAGTCAGTGAGTGAGTCAGTCAGTGAGTGAGTCAGTCAGTGAGTGAGTCAGTCAGTCAGTCAGTCAGTCAGTCAGTGAGTGAGTCAGTCAGTCAGTCAGTCAGTCAGTCAGTGAGTGAGTCAGTCAGTGAGTGAGTCAGTCAGTCAGTCAGTCAGTCAGTCAGTGAGTGAGTCAGTCAGTCAGTCAGTCAGTCAGTCAGTGAGTGAGTCAGTCAGTGAGTGAGTCAGTCAGTCAGTCAGTCAGTCAGTCAGTGAGTGAGTGAGTCAGTGAGTGAGTCAGTCAGTCAGTCAGTCAGTGAGTGAGTCAGTCAGTCAGTCAGTCAGTGAGTGAGTGAGTCAGTCAGTCAGTCAGTGAGTCAGTCAGTGAGTGAGTCAGTCAGTGAGTGAGTCAGTCAGTCAGTCAGTCAGTCAGTCAGTGAGTGAGTCAGTCAGTCAGTCAGTCAGTCAGTGAGTGAGTCAGTCAGTCAGTCAGTCAGTCAGTGAGTGAGTCAGTCAGTCAGTCAGTCAGTCAGTGAGTGAGTCAGTCAGTCAGTCAGTCAGTCAGTGAGTGAGTGAGTCAGTCAGTCAGTCAGTCAGTGAGTGAGTCAGTCAGTCAGTCAGTCAGTCAGTCAGTGAGTGAGTCAGTCAGTCAGTCAGTCAGTCAGTGAGTGAGTGAGTCAGTCAGTCAGTCAGTCAGTGAGTGAGTCAGTCAGTCAGTCAGTCAGTCAGTGAGTGAGTGAGTCAGTCAGTCAGTCAGTCAGTGAGTGAGTCAGTCAGTCAGTCAGTCAGTCAGTCAGTCAGTGAGTGAGTCAGTCAGTCAGTCAGTCAGTCAGTGAGTGAGTCAGTCAGTCAGTCAGTCAGTGAGTCAGTGAGTGAGTCAGTCAGTCAGTCAGCCAGTCAGTCAGTGAGTGAGTCAGTCAGTGAGTGAGTCAGTCAGTGAGTGAGTCAGTCAGTCAGTGAGTCAGTCAGTGAGTGAGTCAGTCAGTGAGTGAGTCAGTCAGTCAGTCAGTCAGTCAGTGAGTGAGTCAGTCAGTGAGTGAGTGAGTCAGTCAGTCAGTCAGTCAGTGAGTCAGTCAGTGAGTGAGTCAGTCAGTGAGTGAGTCAGTCAGTCAGTCAGTCAGTGAGTGAGTCAGTCAGTGAGTGAGTGAGTGAGTGAGTCAGTCAGTCAGTCAGTCAGTCAGTGAGTGAGTCAGTCAGTCAGTCAGTCAGTCAGTCAGTGAGTGAGTCAGTCAGTGAGTGAGTCAGTCAGTCAGTCAGTCAGTCAGTCAGTCAGTCAGTGAGTGAGTCAGTCAGTCAGTCAGTCAGTCAGTCAGTCAGTCAGTGAGTGAGTCAGTCAGTGAGTGAGTGAGTCAGTCAGTCAGTCAGTCAGTCAGTCAGTCAGTGAGTGAGTCAGTCAGTCAGTCAGTCAGTCAGTCAGTGAGTGAGTCAGTCAGTGAGTGAGTCAGTCAGTCAGTCAGTCAGTCAGTCAGTCAGTCAGTGAGTGAGTCAGTCAGTCAGTCAGTCAGTCAGTCAGTCAGTGAGTGAGTGAGTCAGTCAGTCAGTCAGTCAGTCAGTCAGTCAGTGAGTGAGTCAGTCAGTCAGTCAGTCAGTCAGTCAGTGAGTGAGTCAGTCAGTGAGTGAGTCAGTCAGTCAGTCAGTCAGTCAGTCAGTCAGTGAGTGAGTCAGTCAGTCAGTCAGTCAGTCAGTCAGTCAGTGAGTGAGTGAGTCAGTCAGTCAGTCAGTCAGTCAGTCAGTCAGTGAGTGAGTCAGTCAGTCAGTCAGTCAGTGAGTGAGTCAGTCAGTGAGTGAGTCAGTCAGTCAGTCAGTCAGTCAGTCAGTCAGTCAGTGAGTGAGTCAGTCAGTGAGTGAGTGAGTCAGTCAGTCAGTCAGTCAGTCAGTCAGTGAGTGAGTCAGTCAGTCAGTCAGTCAGTCAGTCAGTCAGTGAGTCAGTCAGTGAGTGAGTCAGTCAGTCAGTCAGTCAGTCAGTCAGTGAGTGAGTCAGTCAGTGAGTGAGTGAGTCAGTGAGTGAGTCAGTCAGTCAGTCAGTCAGTGAGTGAGTCAGTCAGTGAGTGAGTGAGTCAGTCAGTCAGTCAGTCAGTCAGTCAGTCAGTGAGTGAGTCAGTCAGTCAGTCAGTCAGTCAGTCAGTCAGTGAGTGAGTCAGTCAGTCAGTCAGTCAGTGAGTGAGTCAGTCAGTGAGTGAGTCAGTCAGTGAGTGAGTCAGTCAGTCAGTCAGTCAGTGAGTGAGTGAGTCAGTCAGTCAGTCAGTCAGTCAGTCAGTGAGTGAGTCAGTCAGTCAGTCAGTCAGTCAGTCAGTCAGTGAGTGAGTCAGTCAGTCAGTCAGTCAGTGAGTGAGTCAGTCAGTGAGTGAGTCAGTCAGTGAGTGAGTCAGTCAGTCAGTCAGTCAGTGAGTGAGTCAGTCAGTGAGTGAGTGAGTCAGTCAGTCAGTCAGTCAGTCAGTCAGTGAGTGAGTCAGTCAGTCAGTCAGTCAGTCAGTCAGTGAGTGAGTCAGTCAGTCAGTCAGTCAGTCAGTCAGTGAGTGAGTCAGTCAGTCAGTCAGTCAGTCAGTCAGTCAGTGAGTGAGTCAGTCAGTGAGTGAGTCAGTCAGTCAGTCAGTCAGTCAGTCAGTCAGTGAGTGAGTGAGTCAGTCAGTCAGTCAGTCAGTCAGTCAGTGAGTGAGTGAGTCAGTCAGTCAGTCAGTCAGTCAGTCAGTGAGTGAGTCAGTCAGTCAGTCAGTCAGTCAGTCAGTCAGTCAGTCAGTGAGTCAGTCAGTCAGTCAGTCAGTCAGTCAGTGAGTGAGTCAGTCAGTCAGTCAGTCAGTCAGTCAGTCAGTGAGTGAGTCAGTCAGTGAGTGAGTCAGTCAGTCAGTCAGTCAGTCAGTCAGTGAGTGAGTCAGTCAGTCAGTCAGTCAGTCAGTCAGTGAGTGAGTCAGTCAGTCAGTCAGTCAGTCAGTCAGTCAGTCAGTGAGTCAGTCAGTGAGTGAGTCAGTCAGTCAGTCAGTGAGTGAGTCAGTCAGTCAGTCAGTCAGTCAGTCAGTGAGTGAGTCAGTGAGTCAGTCAGTCAGTCAGTCAGTCAGTGAGTGAGTGAGTGAGTGAGTCAGTCAGTCAGTCAGTCAGTGAGTGAGTCAGTCAGTCAGTCAGTGAGTGAGTCAGTCAGTCAGTCAGTCAGTCAGTCAGTCAGTCAGTCAGTCAGTCAGTCAGTCAGTCAGTCAGTCAGTCAGTCAGTCAGTCAGTGAGTCAGTCAGTCAGTCAGTCAGTCAGTCAGTGAGTCAGTCAGTCAGTCAGTCAGTCAGTCAGTCAGTCAGTCAGTGAGTGAGTGAGTCAGTCAGTCAGTCAGTGAGTCAGTCAGTCAGTGAGTCAGTCAGTCAGTGAGTCAGTCAGTCAGTCAGTCAGTCAGTCAGTCAGTCAGTCAGTCAGTCAGTCAGTCAGTCAGTCAGTCAGTCAGTCAGTCAGTGAGTGAGTCAGTCAGTCAGTCAGTCAGTCAGTCAGTCAGTCAGTCAGTCAGTCAGTCAGTCAGTCAGTCAGTCAGTGAGTGAGTGAGTCAGTCAGTCAGTCAGTCAGTCAGTCAGTCAGTCAGTCAGTGAGTGAGTGAGTCAGTCAGTCAGTCAGTCAGTCAGTGAGTGAGTCAGTCAGTCAGTCAGTGAGTGAGTCAGTCAGTCAGTCAGTCAGTCAGTCAGTCAGTGAGTGAGTCAGTCAGTCAGTCAGTCAGTGAGTGAGTGAGTCAGTCAGTCAGTCAGTGAGTCAGTCAGTCAGTCAGTCAGTCAGTCAGTCAGTGAGTCAGTCAGTCAGTCAGTCAGTCAGTCAGTGAGTCAGTCAGTCAGTCAGTCAGTCAGTCAGTGAGTGAGTGAGTGAGTCAGTCAGTGAGTGAGTCAGTCAGTGAGTCAGTGAGTCAGTCAGTCAGTCAGTGAGTCAGTCAGTGAGTGAGTCAGTCAGTCAGTCAGTCAGTGAGTGAGTCAGTCAGTCAGTCAGTGAGTGAGTCAGTCAGTCAGTGAGTGAGTCAGTCAGTCAGTCAGTCAGTGAGTCAGTCAGTGAGTGAGTCAGTCAGTGAGTGAGTCAGTCAGTCAGTCAGTCAGTGAGTGAGTCAGTCAGTCAGTCAGTGAGTGAGTCAGTCAGTCAGTGAGTGAGTCAGTCAGTCAGTGAGTGAGTCAGTCAGTCAGTCAGTCAGTGAGTCAGTCAGTCAGTGAGTCAGTCAGTCAGTCAGTCAGTGAGTGAGTCAGTCAGTCAGTCAGTCAGTGAGTGAGTCAGTCAGTCAGTCAGTCAGTGAGTGAGTCAGTCAGTCAGTGAGTGAGTCAGTCAGTCAGTGAGTGAGTCAGTCAGTCAGTCAGTCAGTGAGTCAGTCAGTCAGTGAGTCAGTCAGTCAGTCAGTCAGTGAGTGAGTCAGTCAGTCAGTCAGTCAGTGAGTGAGTCAGTCAGTCAGTCAGTCAGTGAGTGAGTCAGTCAGTCAGTCAGTCAGTGAGTCAGTCAGTCAGTCAGTCAGTGAGTCAGTCAGTGAGTGAGTCAGTCAGTCAGTCAGTCAGTCAGTGAGTCAGTCAGTCAGTCAGTGAGTCAGTGAGTCAGTCAGTCAGTCAGTGAGTCAGTGAGTCAGTGAGTCAGTGAGTGAGTCAGTCAGTCAGTGAGTCAGTGAGTGAGTCAGTCAGTCAGTCAGTCAGTCAGTCAGTCAGTGAGCGAGTCAGTCAGTCAGTCAGTCAGTCAGTCAGTCAGTCAGTCAGTCAGTCAGTCAGTCAGTCAGTCAGTGAGTGAGTGAGTGAGTGAGTGAGTGAGTCAGTCAGTCAGTCAGTCAGTCAGTCAGTCAGTCAGTCAGTCAGTCAGTCAGTCAGTCAGTCAGTCAGTCAGTCAGTCAGTCAGTCAGTCAGTGAGTGAGTGAGTCAGTCAGTCAGTCAGTCAGTGAGTGAGTCAGTCAGTCAGTCAGTGAGTGAGTCAGTCAGTCAGTGAGTCAGTCAGTGAGTCAGTCAGTCAGTCAGTCAGTCAGTCAGTCAGTCAGTCAGTCAGTCAGTCAGTCAGTCAGTCAGTGAGTGAGTCAGTCAGTCAGTCAGTCAGTCAGTCAGTCAGTCAGTCAGTCAGTCAGTCAGTCAGTGAGTGAGTCAGTCAGTCAGTCAGTCAGTCAGTCAGTCAGTCAGTCAGTCAGTCAGTCAGTCAGTCAGTCAGTCAGTCAGTGAGTGAGTGAGTCAGTCAGTCAGTCAGTCAGTGAGTGAGTGAGTGAGTCAGTCAGTCAGTCAGTCAGTCAGTCAGTCAGTCAGTCAGTGAGTCAGTCAGTCAGTCAGTCAGTCAGTCAGTCAGTCAGTCAGTCAGTCAGTCAGTCAGTCAGTCAGTCAGTCAGTCAGTCAGTCAGTGAGTGAGTGAGTGAGTGAGTCAGTCAGTCAGTCAGTCAGTCAGTCAGTCAGTCAGTGAGTGAGTGAGTGAGTGAGTGAGTGAGTCAGTCAGTCAGTCAGTCAGTCAGTCAGTCAGTCAGTCAGTCAGTCAGTCAGTCAGTCAGTCAGTCAGTGAGTGAGTGAGTGAGTCAGTCAGTCAGTCAGTGAGTGAGTGAGTCAGTCAGTCAGTCAGTCAGTCAGTCAGTCAGTCAGTCAGTCAGTGAGTGAGTGAGTGAGTGAGTGAGTGAGTGAGTCAGTCAGTCAGTCAGTCAGTCAGTCAGTCAGTCAGTCAGTCAGTCAGTCAGTCAGTCAGTGAGTGAGTCAGTCAGTCAGTCAGTCAGTCAGTCAGTCAGTCAGTCAGTCAGTCAGTCAGTCAGTCAGTCAGTCAGTGAGTGAGTCAGTCAGTCAGTCAGTGAGTGAGTGAGTCAGTCAGTCAGTCAGTCAGTCAGTCAGTCAGTCAGTCAGTCAGTCAGTCAGTCAGTCAGTCAGTCAGTGAGTGAGTGAGTGAGTGAGTCAGTCAGTCAGTGAGTGAGTGAGTGAGTGAGTGAGTGAGTGAGTGAGTCAGTCAGTCAGTCAGTCAGTCAGTCAGTGAGTCAGTCAGTCAGTCAGTCAGTCAGTCAGTCAGTCAGTGAGTGAGTCAGTCAGTCAGTCAGTCAGTCAGTCAGTCAGTCAGTCAGTCAGTCAGTCAGTCAGTCAGTCAGTGAGTGAGTCAGTCAGTCAGTCAGTCAGTCAGTCAGTCAGTGAGTGAGTGAGTCAGTCAGTCAGTCAGTCAGTCAGTCAGTCAGTCAGTCAGTCAGTCAGTCAGTCAGTCAGTCAGTGAGTGAGTGAGTGAGTGAGTCAGTCAGTCAGTCAGTCAGTCAGTGAGTGAGTGAGTCAGTCAGTCAGTCAGTCAGTCAGTCAGTCAGTCAGTCAGTGAGTGAGTGAGTCAGTCAGTCAGTCAGTCAGTCAGTCAGTCAGTCAGTCAGTCAGTCAGTCAGTCAGTCAGTGAGTGAGTCAGTGAGTGAGTCAGTCAGTCAGTCAGTCAGTCAGTCAGTCAGTCAGTCAGTCAGTCAGTCAGTCAGTCAGTCAGTCAGTCAGTGAGTGAGTGAGTGAGTCAGTCAGTCAGTCAGTCAGTCAGTCAGTCAGTCAGTCAGTCAGTCAGTCAGTCAGTCAGTCAGTCAGTCAGTCAGTCAGTCAGTCAGTGAGTGAGTGAGTGAGTGAGTCAGTCAGTCAGTCAGTCAGTCAGTGAGTGAGTGAGTCAGTCAGTCAGTCAGTCAGTCAGTCAGTCAGTCAGTCAGTCAGTCAGTCAGTCAGTGAGTGAGTGAGTGAGTCAGTCAGTCAGTCAGTCAGTCAGTCAGTCAGTCAGTCAGTCAGTCAGTCAGTCAGTCAGTGAGTGAGTCAGTCAGTCAGTCAGTCAGTCAGTCAGTCAGTCAGTCAGTCAGTCAGTCAGTCAGTCAGTCAGTCAGTCAGTCAGTCAGTCAGTCAGTCAGTCAGTGAGTGAGTGAGTGAGTCAGTCAGTCAGTCAGTCAGTCAGTCAGTCAGTCAGTCAGTCAGTCAGTGAGTGAGTGAGTCAGTCAGTCAGTCAGTCAGTGAGTGAGTGAGTCAGTCAGTCAGTCAGTCAGTCAGTCAGTCAGTCAGTCAGTCAGTCAGTCAGTCAGTCAGTGAGTGAGTCAGTCAGTCAGTCAGTCAGTCAGTCAGTCAGTCAGTGAGTGAGTGAGTCAGTCAGTCAGTCAGTCAGTCAGTCAGTCAGTCAGTCAGTCAGTGAGTCAGTCAGTCAGTCAGTCAGTCAGTCAGTCAGTCAGTCAGTCAGTGAGTGAGTGAGTGAGTGAGTGAGTCAGTCAGTCAGTCAGTCAGTCAGTCAGTCAGTCAGTCAGTCAGTCAGTCAGTCAGTCAGTCAGTGAGTGAGTCAGTCAGTCAGTCAGTCAGTCAGTCAGTCAGTGAGTGAGTCAGTCAGTCAGTCAGTCAGTCAGTCAGTCAGTCAGTCAGTCAGTCAGTCAGTGAGTCAGTCAGTCAGTGAGTGAGTCAGTCAGTCAGTCAGTCAGTGAGTGAGTCAGTCAGTCAGTCAGTCAGTCAGTGAGTGAGTCAGTCAGTCAGTCAGTCAGTCAGTCAGTCAGTCAGTGAGTCAGTCAGTCAGTCAGTCAGTCAGTCAGTGAGTGAGTCAGTCAGTCAGTCAGTCAGTCAGTCAGTCAGTCAGTCAGTCAGTCAGTCAGTGAGTGAGTCAGTCAGTCAGTCAGTCAGTCAGTCAGTCAGTCAGTCAGTCAGTCAGTCAGTCAGTGAGTCAGTGAGTCAGTCAGTCAGTCAGTCAGTCAGTCAGTGAGTGAGTGAGTGAGTCAGTCAGTCAGTCAGTCAGTCAGTCAGTCAGTCAGTCAGTCAGTCAGTCAGTCAGTCAGTCAGTCAGTCAGTCAGTCAGTGAGTGAGTCAGTCAGTCAGTCAGTCAGTCAGTCAGTCAGTCAGTCAGTCAGTCAGTCAGTCAGTCAGTCAGTGAGTGAGTGAGTGAGTCAGTCAGTCAGTCAGTCAGTCAGTGAGTCAGTCAGTCAGTCAGTCAGTCAGTCAGTCAGTCAGTCAGTCAGTGAGTGAGTCAGTCAGTCAGTCAGTCAGTCAGTCAGTCAGTCAGTCAGTGAGTGAGTCAGTCAGTCAGTCAGTCAGTCAGTCAGTCAGTGAGTGAGTCAGTCAGTCAGTCAGTCAGTCAGTCAGTGAGTGAGTCAGTCAGTCAGTCAGTCAGTCAGTCAGTCAGTCAGTGAGTGAGTCAGTCAGTCAGTCAGTCAGTGAGTGAGTCAGTCAGTCAGTCAGTGAGTGAGTCAGTCAGTGAGTGAGTCAGTCAGTCAGTCAGTCAGTCAGTGAGTGAGTCAGTCAGTCAGTCAGTCAGTGAGTGAGTCAGTCAGTGAGTGAGTCAGTCAGTCAGTCAGTCAGTGAGTGAGTCAGTCAGTCAGTCAGTCAGTGAGTGAGTCAGTCAGTGAGTGAGTCAGTCAGTCAGTCAGTCAGTGAGTCAGTCAGTCAGTCAGTCAGTCAGTGAGTGAGTCAGTCAGTCAGTGAGTGAGTCAGTCAGTCAGTCAGTGAGTGAGTCAGTCAGTCAGTCAGTCAGTGAGTGAGTCAGTCAGTGAGTGAGTGAGTCAGTCAGTCAGTCAGTCAGTGAGTGAGTCAGTCAGTCAGTCAGTCAGTGAGTGAGTCAGTCAGTGAGTGAGTCAGTCAGTCAGTCAGTCAGTCAGTGAGTGAGTCAGTCAGTCAGTCAGTCAGTGAGTGAGTCAGTCAGTGAGTGAGTCAGTCAGTCAGTCAGTCAGTGAGTGAGTCAGTCAGTCAGTCAGTGAGTGAGTCAGTCAGTGAGTCAGTCAGTCAGTCAGTCAGTCAGTGAGTGAGTCAGTCAGTGAGTCAGTGAGTCAGTGAGTCAGTCAGTCAGTCAGTCAGTCAGTCAGTCAGTGAGTCAGTGAGTCAGTGAGTCAGTGAGTCAGTGAGTGAGTCAGTGAGTGAGTCAGTGAGTGAGTGAGTCAGTGAGTGAGTCAGTGAGTGAGTCAGTGAGTGAGTGAGTGAGTCAGTGAGTGAGTGAGTCAGTGAGTGAGTCAGTGAGTGAGTCAGTGAGTGAGTCAGTGAGTGAGTCAGTCAGTGAGTGAGTCAGTGAGTGAGTCAGTGAGTCAGTGAGTGAGTCAGTGAGTGAGTCAGTGAGTGAGTCAGTCAGTGAGTGAGTCAGTGAGTGAGTCAGTGAGTGAGTCAGTCAGTGAGTGAGTCAGTGAGTGAGTCAGTCAGTGAGTCAGTCAGTGAGTCAGTCAGTGAGTCAGTCAGTGAGTCAGTCAGTCAGTCAGTGAGTCAGTGAGTCAGTCAGTGAGTCAGTCAGTGAGTGAGTCAGTGAGTGAGTCAGTGAGTGAGTGAGTCAGTCAGTCAGTGAGTCAGTCAGTGAGTGAGTCAGTCAGTCAGTGAGTCAGTCAGTCAGTGAGTCAGTCAGTCAGTGAGTCAGTCAGTCAGTGAGTGAGTGAGTCAGTGAGTGAGTCAGTCAGTCAGTGAGTCAGTCAGTCAGTGAGTCAGTCAGTCAGTGAGTGAGTGAGTCAGTGAGTGAGTCAGTCAGTCAGTGAGTCAGTCAGTCAGTGAGTCAGTCAGTCAGTGAGTGAGTCAGTGAGTCAGTCAGTCAGTGAGTGAGTCAGTCAGTGAGTAAGTGAGTCAGTCAGTCAGTGAGTGAGTCAGTGAGTGAGTCAGTGAGTGAGTCAGTGAGTGAGTCAGTGAGTCAGTGAGTCAGTCAGTCAGTGAGTCAGTCAGTGAGTCAGTCAGTGAGTCAGTCAGTGAGTCAGTCAGTGAGTCAGTCAGTGAGTCAGTCAGTGAGTCAGTCAGTGAGTCAGTCAGTGAGTCAGTCAGTGAGTCAGTCAGTGAGTCAGTCAGTGAGTCAGTCAGTGAGTCAGTCAGTGAGTCAGTCAGTGAGTCAGTCAGTGAGTCAGTCAGTGAGTCAGTCAGTGAGTCAGTCAGTGAGTCAGTCAGTGAGTCAGTGAGTGAGTCAGTGAGTGAGTCAGTGAGTGAGTCAGTGAGTGAGTCAGTGAGTGAGTCAGTGAGTGAGTCAGTGAGTGAGTCAGTGAGTGAGTCAGTGAGTGAGTCAGTGAGTGAGTCAGTGAGTGAGTCAGTGAGTGAGTCAGTGAGTGAGTCAGTGAGTGAGTCAGTGAGTGAGTCAGTGAGTGAGTGAGTCAGTGAGTGAGTCAGTGAGTGAGTCAGTGAGTGAGTCAGTGAGTGAGTCAGTGAGTGAGTCAGTGAGTGAGTCAGTGAGTGAGTCAGTGAGTGAGTCAGTCAGTGAGTCAGTCAGTGAGTCAGTCAGTGAGTCAGTCAGTGAGTCAGTCAGTCAGTGAGTCAGTGAGTCAGTCAGTGAGTCAGTCAGTGAGTCAGTGAGTGAGTCAGTGAGTGAGTCAGTGAGTGAGTCAGTGAGTCAGTGAGTGAGTCAGTGAGTCAGTGAGTGAGTCAGTGAGTCAGTGAGTGAGTCAGTGAGTGAGTCAGTGAGTGAGTCAGTGAGTGAGTCAGTGAGTGAGTCAGTGAGTGAGTCAGTGAGTGAGTCAGTGAGTGAGTCAGTGAGTGAGTCAGTGAGTGAGTCAGTGAGTGAGTGAGTCAGTCAGTCAGTGAGTGAGTCAGTGAGTGAGTGAGTCAGTCAGTCAGTGAGTCAGTCAGTGAGTGAGTCAGTCAGTCAGTGAGTCAGTCAGTCAGTGAGTCAGTCAGTCAGTGAGTCAGTCAGTCAGTGAGTCAGTCAGTCAGTGAGTGAGTGAGTCAGTGAGTGAGTCAGTCAGTCAGTGAGTCAGTCAGTCAGTGAGTCAGTCAGTCAGTGAGTGAGTGAGTGAGTCAGTGAGTGAGTCAGTCAGTCAGTGAGTCAGTCAGTCAGTGAGTCAGTCAGTCAGTGAGTGAGTCAGTCAGTGAGTGAGTCAGTGAGTGAGTCAGTCAGTGAGTGAGTCAGTCAGTGAGTAAGTGAGTCAGTCAGTCAGTGAGTGAGTCAGTGAGTGAGTCAGTGAGAGAGTCAGTGAGTGAGTCAGTGAGTCAGTGAGTGAGTCAGTGAGTGAGTCAGTCAGTCAGTGAGTCAGTGAGTCAGTCAGTCAGTGAGTCAGTCAGTGAGTCAGTCAGTGAGTCAGTCAGTGAGTCAGTCAGTGAGTCAGTCAGTGAGTCAGTCAGTGAGTCAGTCAGTGAGTCAGTCAGTGAGTCAGTCAGTGAGTCAGTCAGTGAGTCAGTCAGTGAGTCAGTCAGTGAGTCAGTCAGTGAGTCAGTCAGTGAGTCAGTCAGTGAGTCAGTCAGTGAGTCAGTCAGTGAGTCAGTGAGTGAGTCAGTGAGTGAGTCAGTGAGTGAGTCAGTGAGTGAGTCAGTGAGTGAGTCAGTGAGTGAGTCAGTGAGTGAGTCAGTGAGTGAGTCAGTGAGTGAGTCAGTGAGTGAGTCAGTGAGTGAGTCAGTGAGTGAGTCAGTGAGTGAGTCAGTGAGTGAGTCAGTCAGTGAGTCAGTCAGTGAGTCAGTCAGTGAGTCAGTCAGTGAGTCAGTCAGTGAGTCAGTCAGTCAGTGAGTCAGTGAGTCAGTCAGTGAGTCAGTCAGTGAGTCAGTGAGTGAGTCAGTGAGTGAGTCAGTGAGTGAGTCAGTGAGTGAGTCAGTGAGTCAGTGAGTGAGTCAGTGAGTGAGTCAGTGAGTCAGTGAGTGAGTCAGTGAGTCAGTGAGTGAGTCAGTGAGTCAGTGAGTCAGTGAGTGAGTCAGTGAGTGAGTCAGTGAGTGAGTCAGTGAGTGAGTCAGTGAGTGAGTCAGTGAGTGAGTCAGTGAGTGAGTCAGTGAGTGAGTCAGTGAGTGAGTCAGTGAGTGAGTGAGTCAGTCAGTCAGTGAGTGAGTCAGTGAGTGAGTCAGTCAGTCAGTGAGTGAGTCAGTGAGTGAGTCAGTCAGTGAGTGAGTCAGTCAGTCAGTGAGTGAGTCAGTGAGTGAGTCAGTCAGTCAGTGAGTCAGTCAGTCAGTGAGTGAGTCAGTGAGTGAGTCAGTCAGTCAGTGAGTCAGTCAGTGAGTGAGTGAGTCAGTGAGTGAGTCAGTGAGTCAGTCAGTCAGTGAGTCAGTCAGTCAGTGAGTCAGTCAGTCAGTGAGTGAGTCAGTGAGTGAGTCAGTGAGTGAGTCAGTGAGTGAGTCAGTGAGTGAGTCAGTGAGTGAGTCAGTGAGTGAGTCAGTGAGTGAGTCAGTGAGTGAGTCAGTGAGTGAGTCAGTGAGTGAGTCAGTCAGTCGGTGAGTGAGTCAGTGAGTGAGTCAGTCAGTCAGTGAGTGAGTCAGTCAGTCAGTGAGTGAGTCAGTGAGTCAGTCAGTGAGTGAGTCAGTGAGTGAGTCAGTCAGTCAGTGAGTGAGTCAGTGAGTGAGTCAGTGAGTGAGTCAGTGAGTGAGTCAGTGAGTGAGTCAGTGAGTGAGTCAGTGAGTGAGTGAGTCAGTGAGTGAGTGAGTCAGTGAGTGAGTGAGTCAGTGAGTGAGTGAGTCAGTGAGTGAGTGAGTGAGTCAGTGAGTGAGTGAGTGAGTCAGTGAGTGAGTGAGTGAGTCAGTGAGTGAGTGAGTCAGTGAGTGAGTCAGTGAGTGAGTCAGTGAGTGAGTGAGTCAGTCAGTGAGTCAGTCAGTGAGTCAGTCAGTGAGTCAGTCAGTGAGTCAGTCAGTGAGTCAGTCAGTCAGTGAGTCAGTCAGTGAGTCAGTCAGTCAGTGAGTCAGTCAGTGAGTCAGTCAGTCAGTCAGTCAGTGAGTCAGTCAGTGAGTCAGTCAGTGAGTCAGTCAGTGAGTCAGTCAGTCAGTCAGTGAGTCAGTCAGTCAGTGAGTCAGTCAGTGAGTCAGTCAGTGAGTCAGTCAGTGAGTCAGTCAGTCAGTGAGTCAGTCAGTGAGTCAGTCAGTCAGTGAGTCAGTCAGTCAGTGAGTCAGTGAGTCAGTCAGTGAGTCAGTCAGTCAGTGAGTCAGTCAGTCAGTGAGTCAGTGAGTCAGTCAGTCAGTGAGTCAGTCAGTGAGTCAGTCAGTCAGTCAGTGAGTCAGTCAGTGAGTCAGTCAGTGAGTCAGTCAGTCAGTGAGTCAGTCAGTGAGTCAGTCAGTGAGTCAGTCAGTGAGTCAGTCAGTCAGTGAGTCAGTCAGTGAGTCAGTCAGTGAGTCAGTCAGTGAGTCAGTCAGTCAGTGAGTCAGTCAGTGAGTCAGTCAGTGAGTCAGTCAGTGAGTCAGTCAGTCAGTGAGTCAGTCAGTCAGTGAGTCAGTCAGTCAGTGAGTCAGTCAGTCAGTGAGTCAGTCAGTCAGTGAGTCAGTCAGTCAGTGAGTCAGTCAGTCAGTGAGTCAGTCAGTCAGTGAGTCAGTCAGTCAGTGAGTCAGTCAGTCAGTGAGTCAGTCAGTCAGTGAGTCAGTCAGTCAGTGAGTCAGTCAGTCAGTGAGTCAGTCAGTCAGTGAGTCAGTCAGTCAGTGAGTCAGTCAGTCAGTGAGTCAGTCAGTCAGTGAGTCAGTCAGTCAGTGAGTCAGTCAGTCAGTGAGTCAGTCAGTCAGTGAGTCAGTCAGTCAGTGAGTCAGTCAGTCAGTGAGTCAGTCAGTCAGTGAGTCAGTCAGTCAGTGAGTCAGTCAGTCAGTGAGTCAGTCAGTCAGTGAGTCAGTGAGTCAGTCAGTCAGTGAGTCAGTCAGTCAGTGAGTCAGTCAGTCAGTGAGTCAGTCAGTCAGTGAGTCAGTCAGTCAGTGAGTCAGTCAGTCAGTGAGTCAGTCAGTCAGTGAGTCAGTCAGTCAGTGAGTCAGTCAGTCAGTGAGTCAGTCAGTCAGTGAGTCAGTCAGTCAGTGAGTCAGTCAGTCAGTGAGTCAGTCAGTCAGTGAGTCAGTCAGTCAGTGAGTCAGTCAGTCAGTGAGTCAGTCAGTCAGTGAGTCAGTCAGTCAGTGAGTCAGTCAGTCAGTGAGTCAGTCAGTCAGTGAGTCAGTCAGTCAGTGAGTCAGTCAGTCAGTGAGTCAGTCAGTCAGTGAGTCAGTCAGTCAGTGAGTCAGTCAGTCAGTGAGTCAGTCAGTCAGTGAGTCAGTCAGTCAGTGAGTCAGTCAGTCAGTGAGTCAGTCAGTCAGTGAGTCAGTCAGTCAGTGAGTCAGTCAGTCAGTGAGTCAGTCAGTCAGTGAGTCAGTCAGTCAGTGAGTCAGTCAGTGAGTGAGTCAGTCAGTGAGTGAGTCAGTCAGTCAGTGAGTCAGTCAGTCAGTGAGTCAGTCAGTCAGTGAGTCAGTCAGTCAGTGAGTGAGTCAGTGAGTGAGTCAGTGAGTGAGTCAGTGAGTGAGTCAGTGAGTGAGTCAGTGAGTGAGTCAGTGAGTGAGTCAGTGAGTGAGTCAGTGAGTGAGTCAGTGAGTGAGTCAGTGAGTGAGTCAGTGAGTGAGTCAGTGAGTGAGTCAGTGAGTGAGTCAGTGAGTGAGTCAGTGAGTGAGTCAGTGAGTGAGTCAGTGAGTGAGTCAGTGAGTGAGTCAGTGAGTGAGTCAGTGAGTGAGTCAGTGAGTGAGTCAGTGAGTGAGTCAGTGAGTGAGTCAGTGAGTGAGTCAGTGAGTGAGTGAGTCAGTGAGTGAGTCAGTGAGTGAGTCAGTGAGTGAGTCAGTCAGTGAGTGAGTCAGTGAGTGAGTCAGTGAGTGAGTCAGTGAGTGAGTCAGTGAGTGAGTGAGTCAGTGAGTGAGTCAGTGAGTGAGTCAGTGAGTGAGTCAGTGAGTGAGTCAGTGAGTGAGTCAGTGAGTGAGTCAGTGAGTGAGTCAGTGAGTGAGTCAGTGAGTGAGTCAGTGAGTGAGTCAGTGAGTGAGTCAGTGAGTGAGTCAGTGAGTGAGTCAGTGAGTGAGTCAGTGAGTGAGTCAGTGAGTGAGTCAGTCAGTCAGTGAGTGAGTCAGTGAGTCAGTCAGTGAGTCAGTCAGTGAGTCAGTCAGTGAGTGAGTGAGTCAGTGAGTGAGTCAGTGAGTGAGTCAGTCAGTCAGTGAGTGAGTCAGTGAGTCAGTCAGTGAGTGAGTCAGTGAGTCAGTCAGTGAGTGAGTCAGTGAGTGAGTCAGTCAGTCAGTGAGTGAGTCAGTGAGTGAGTCAGTGAGTGAGTCAGTGAGTGAGTCAGTGAGTGAGTCAGTGAGTGAGTCAGTGAGTGAGTGAGTGAGTCAGTGAGTGAGTCAGTGAGTGAGTGAGTCAGTGAGTGAGTGAGTCAGTGAGTGAGTCAGTGAGTGAGTGAGTCAGTGAGTGAGTCAGTGAGTGAGTGAGTCAGTGAGTGAGTCAGTGAGTGAGTGAGTCAGTGAGTGAGTCAGTGAGTGAGTGAGTCAGTGAGTGAGTCAGTGAGTGAGTGAGTCAGTGAGTGAGTCAGTGAGTGAGTCAGTGAGTGAGTCAGTGAGTGAGTCAGTGAGTGAGTCAGTGAGTGAGTCAGTGAGTGAGTCAGTGAGTGAGTCAGTGAGTGAGTCAGTGAGTGAGTGAGTCAGTGAGTGAGTGAGTCAGTGAGTGAGTCAGTGAGTGAGTCAGTGAGTGAGTCAGTGAGTGAGTCAGTGAGTGAGTGAGTCAGTGAGTGAGTCAGTGAGTGAGTGAGTCAGTGAGTGAGTCAGTGAGTGAGTCAGTGAGTGAGTCAGTGAGTGAGTCAGTGAGTGAGTCAGTGAGTGAGTCAGTGAGTGAGTGAGTCAGTGAGTGAGTGAGTCAGTGAGTGAGTGAGTGAGTGAGTCAGTGAGTGAGTGAGTCAGTGAGTGAGTGAGTCAGTGAGTGAGTGAGTCAGTGAGTGAGTGAGTGTGTCAGTCAGTGAGTGAGTCAGTCAGTCAGTGAGTGAGTCAGTCAGTGAGTGAGTCAGTCAGTGAGTGAGTCAGTCAGTGAGTGAGTCAGTCAGTGAGTGAGTCAGTGAGTGAATCAGTCAGTGAGTGAGTCAGTCAGTCAGTGAGTGAGTCAGTCAGTGAGTGAGTCAGTCAGTGAGTGAGTCAGTGAGTGAGTGAGTCAGTGAGTGAGTCAGTCAGTCAGTGAGTCAGTCAGTGAGTCAGTGAGTGAGTCAGTGAGTCAGTGAGTGAGTCAGTGAGTCAGTGAGTGAGTCAGTGAGTCAGTGAGTGAGTGAGTCAGTGAGTGAGTCAGTGAGTGAGTCAGTGAGTGAGTCAGTGAGTCAGTGAGTCAGTGAGTGAGTCAGTGAGTGAGTCAGTGAGTGAGTCAGTGAGTGAGTCAGTGAGTGAGTCAGTGAGTGAGTCAGTCAGTCGGTGAGTGAGTCAGTGAGTGAGTCAGTCAGTCTGAGTCAGTGAGTGAGTCAGTCAGTCAGTGAGTGAGTCAGTCAGTCAGTGAGTGAGTCAGTGAGTGAGTCAGTGAGTGAGTCAGTGAGTGAGTCAGTCAGTCAGTGAGTGAGTCAGTGAGTGAGTCAGTGAGTGAGTCAGTGAGTGAGTGAGTCAGTGAGTGAGTGAGTCAGTGAGTGAGTGAGTCAGTGAGTGAGTCAGTCAGTCGGTGAGTGAGTCAGTGAGTGAGTCAGTCAGTCAGTGAGTGAGTCAGTGAGTGAGTCAGTCAGTCAGTGAGTGAGTCAGTGAGTGAGTCAGTGAGTGAGTCAGTGAGTGAGTCAGTGAGTGAGTCAGTCAGTCAGTCAGTCAGTCAGTCAGTCAGTGAGTGAGTCAGTGAGTGAGTGAGTCAGTGAGTGAGTCAGTGAGTGAGTCAGTGAGTGAGTCAGTGAGTGAGTCAGTGAGTGAGTCAGTGAGTGAGTCAGTGAGTGAGTCAGTGAGTGAGTCAGTGAGTGAGTCAGTGAGTGAGTCAGTGAGTGAGTCAGTGAGTGAGTCAGTGAGTGAGTCAGTGAGTGAGTGAGTCAGTGAGTGAGTGAGTCAGTGAGTGAGTGAGTCAGTGAGTGAGTGAGTCAGTGAGTGAGTGAGTGAGTGAGTGAGTGAGTCAGTGAGTGAGTGAGTGAGTCAGTGAGTGAGTGAGTGAGTCAGTGAGTGAGTGAGTGAGTCAGTGAGTGAGTGAGTCAGTGAGTGAGTGAGTCAGTGAGTGAGTGAGTCAGTCAGTCAGTGAGTCAGTCAGTCAGTGAGTCAGTCAGTCAGTGAGTCAGTGAGTGAGTGAGTCAGTCAGTCAGTGAGTCAGTCAGTCAGTGAGTCAGTCAGTCAGTGAGTCAGTGAGTGAGTGAGTCAGTGAGTGAGTGAGTCAGTCAGTCAGTGAGTCAGTCAGTCAGTGAGTCAGTCAGTCAGTGAGTGAGTCAGTCAGTGAGTCAGTCAGTCAGTGAGTCAGTCAGTCAGTCAGTCAGTCAGTCAGTCAGTCAGTCAGTGAGTGAGTCAGTCAGTGAGTCAGTCAGTCAGTGAGTGAGTCAGTCAGTCAGTCAGTCAGTCAGTCAGTCAGTCAGTCAGTGAGTGAGTCAGTCAGTGAGTCAGTCAGTCAGTGAGTGAGTCAGTCAGTCAGTGAGTCAGTGAGTGAGTCAGTGAGTGAGTCAGTGAGTGAGTCAGTGAGTGAGTCAGTGAGTGAGTCAGTGAGTGAGTCAGTGAGTGAGTCAGTGAGTGAGTCAGTGAGTGAGTCAGTGAGTGAGTCAGTGAGTGAGTCAGTCAGTCGGTGAGTGAGTCAGTGAGTGAGTCAGTCAGTCAGTGAGTGAGTCAGTGAGTGAGTCAGTCAGTCAGTGAGTGAGTCAGTGAGTGAGTCAGTCAGTCAGTGAGTGAGTCAGTGAGTGAGTCAGTGAGTGAGTCAGTGAGTGAGTCAGTCAGTCAGTCAGTCAGTGAGTCAGTCAGTGAGTGAGTGAGTCAGTGAGTGAGTCAGTGAGTGAGTCAGTGAGTGAGTCAGTGAGTGAGTCAGTGAGTGAGTCAGTGAGTGAGTGAGTCAGTGAGTGAGTGAGTCAGTGAGTGAGTGAGTCAGTGAGTGAGTGAGTCAGTGAGTGAGTCAGTGAGTCAGTGAGTGAGTGAGTCAGTGAGTGAGTGAGTCAGTGAGTGAGTGAGTGTGTCAGTCAGTGAGTGAGTCAGTCAGTCAGTGAGTCAGTCAGTGAGTGAGTGAGTCAGTGAGTGAGTCAGTGAGTGAGTCAGTCAGTCAGTGAGTCAGTCAGTGAGTCAGTGAGTGAGTCAGTGAGTCAGTGAGTGAGTCAGTGAGTCAGTGAGTGAGTCAGTGAGTCAGTGAGTGAGTCAGTGAGTCAGTGAGTCAGTGAGTGAGTCAGTGAGTCAGTGAGTGAGTGAGTCAGTGAGTGAGTGAGTCAGTGAGTGAGTCAGTGAGTGAGTGAGTCAGTGAGTGAGTGAGTCAGTGAGTGAGTGAGTCAGTGAGTGAGTGAGTGAGTGAGTCAGTGAGTGAGTGAGTCAGTGAGTGAGTGAGTCAGTGAGTGAGTCAGTGAGTGAGTCAGTGAGTGAGTCAGTGAGTGAGTCAGTGAGTGAGTCAGTGAGTGAGTCAGTCAGTGAGTCAGTCAGTGAGTCAGTCAGTGAGTCAGTCAGTGAGTCAGTCAGTGAGTCAGTCAGTGAGTCAGTCAGTGAGTCAGTCAGTGAGTGAGTCAGTGAGTGAGTCAGTGAGAGAGTCAGTGAGAGAGTCAGTGAGAGAGTCAGTGAGAGAGTCAGTGAGAGAGTCAGTGAGAGAGTCAGTGAGAGAGTCAGTGAGAGAGTCAGTGAGAGAGTCAGTGAGAGAGTCAGTGAGTGAGTCAGTGAGAGAGTCAGTGAGAGAGTCAGTGAGAGAGTCAGTGAGAGAGTCAGTGAGAGAGTCAGTGAGAGAGTCAGTGAGTGAGTCAGTGAGTCAGTCAGTCAGTGAGTCAGTCAGTCAGTCAGTCAGTCAGTCAGTCAGTCAGTCAGTGAGTCAGTGAGTCAGTCAGTCAGTGAGTCAGTGAGTCAGTGAGTCAGTGAGTCAGTGAGTCAGTGAGTCAGTGAGTCAGTGAGTCAGTCAGTCAGTCAGTCAGTCAGTCAGTCAGTCAGTCAGTCAGTGAGTCAGTGAGTCAGTCAGTGAGTCAGTGAGTCAGTCAGTGAGTCAGTGAGTCAGTCAGTGAGTCAGTGAGTCAGTGAGTCAGTGAGTCAGTGAGTGAGTGAGTCAGTGAGTGAGTCAGTGAGTGAGTGAGTGAGTCAGTGAGTGAGTCAGTGAGTGAGTCAGTGAGTGAGTCAGTGAGTGAGTGAGTCAGTCAGTGAGTGAGTGAGTCAGTCAGTGAGTCAGTCAGTGAGTGAGTCAGTCAGTCAGTGAGTCAGTCAGTCAGTGAGTGAGTGAGTCAGTGAGTGAGTGAGTCAGTGAGTGAGTCAGTGAGAGAGTCAGTGAGAGAGTCAGTGAGAGAGTCAGTGAGAGAGTCAGTGAGAGAGTCAGTGAGAGAGTCAGTGAGAGAGTCAGTGAGAGAGTCAGTGAGAGAGTCAGTGAGAGAGTCAGTGAGAGAGTCAGTGAGAGAGTCAGTGAGAGAGTCAGTGAGAGAGTCAGTGAGAGAGTCAGTGAGAGAGTCAGTGAGAGAGTCAGTGAGAGAGTCAGTGAGTCAGTGAGTGAGTCAGTCAGTCAGTGAGTCAGTCAGTGAGTCAGTCAGTCAGTGAGTCAGTGAGTCAGTGAGTCAGTCAGTCAGTCAGTGAGTCAGTCAGTCAGTGAGTCAGTCAGTCAGTGAGTCAGTCAGTGAGTCAGTGAGTCAGTGAGTGAGTCAGTGAGTCAGTGAGTGAGTCAGTGAGTGAGTCAGTGAGTGAGTCAGTGAGTGAGTCAGTGAGTGAGTCAGTGAGTGAGTCAGTGAGTGAGTCAGTGAGTGAGTGAGTCAGTGAGTGAGTGAGTGAGTCAGTGAGTGAGTGAGTGAGTCAGTCAGTGAGTGAGTGAGTGAGTCAGTCAGTGAGTCAGTCAGTCAGTGAGTGAGTGAGTCAGTCAGTCAGTCAGTGAGTGAGTGAGTCAGTCAGTGAGTGAGTCAGTGAGTGAGTGAGTGAGTCAGTGAGTGAGTGAGTGAGTCAGTGAGTGAGTGAGTGAGTCAGTGAGTGAGTCAGTGAGGGAGTGAGTGAGTGAGTGAGGGAGTGAGTGAGTCAGTGAGGGAGTGAGTGAGTCAGTGAGTGAGTGAGTGAGTCAGTGAGTGAGTCAGTGAGTGAGTGAGTCAGTGAGTGAGTGAGTCAGTGAGTGAGTGAGTCAGTGAGTGAGTCAGTGAGAGAGTCAGTGAGAGAGTCAGTGAGAGAGTCAGTGAGAGAGTCAGTGAGAGAGTCAGTGAGAGAGTCAGTGAGAGAGTCAGTGAGAGAGTCAGTGAGAGAGTCAGTGAGAGAGTCAGTGAGAGAGTCAGTGAGAGAGTCAGTGAGAGAGTCAGTGAGAGAGTCAGTGAGAGAGTCAGTGAGAGAGTCAGTGAGAGAGTCAGTGAGAGAGTCAGTGAGTCAGTGAGTGAGTCAGTCAGTCAGTGAGTCAGTCAGTGAGTCAGTCAGTCAGTGAGTCAGTGAGTCAGTGAGTCAGTCAGTCAGTCAGTCAGTCAGTCAGTGAGTCAGTGAGTCAGTGAGTCAGTCAGTGAGTCAGTGAGTCAGTGAGTGAGTCAGTGAGTCAGTGAGTGAGTCAGTGAGTGAGTCAGTGAGTGAGTCAGTGAGTGAGTCAGTGAGTGAGTCAGTGAGTGAGTCAGTGAGTGAGTCAGTGAGTGAGTCAGTGAGTGAGTCAGTGAGTGAGTGAGTCAGTCAGTGAGTGAGTGAGTGAGTCAGTCAGTGAGTCAGTCAGTGAGTGAGTGAGTGAGTCAGTCAGTCAGTCAGTCAGTCAGTGAGTGAGTGAGTCAGTCAGTCAGTCAGTGAGTGAGTGAGTCAGTCAGTGAGTGAGTCAGTGAGTGAGTGAGTGAGTCAGTGAGTGAGTGAGTGAGTCAGTGAGTGAGTGAGTGAGTCAGTGAGTGAGTCAGTGAGGGAGTGAGTGAGTGAGTGAGGGAGTGAGTGAGTCAGTGAGGGAGTGAGTGAGTCAGTGAGTGAGTGAGTGAGTCAGTGAGTGAGTCAGTGAGTGAGTGAGTCAGTGAGTGAGGGAGTCAGTGAGTGAGGGAGTCAGTGAGTGAGGGAGTCAGTGAGTGAGGGAGTCAGTGAGTCAGTGAGTGAGTCAGTGAGTGAGTCAGTGAGTGAGTCAGTGAGTGAGTCAGTGAGTGAGTCAGTCAGTGAGTCAGTCAGTGAGTCAGTCAGTGAGTCAGTCAGTCAGTGAGTGAGTGAGTGAGTCAGTCAGTGAGTCAGTGAGTGAGTCAGTCAGTGAGTCAGTCAGTGAGTCAGTCAGTCAGTGAGTGAGTGAGTCAGTGAGTGAGTCAGTGAGTGAGTGAGTGAGAGAGTCAGTGAGAGAGTCAGTGAGAGAGTCAGTGAGAGAGTCAGTGAGAGAGTCAGTGAGAGAGTCAGTGAGAGAGTCAGTGAGAGAGTCAGTGAGAGAGTCAGTGAGAGAGTCAGTGAGAGAGTCAGTGAGAGAGTCAGTGAGAGAGTCAGTGAGAGAGTCAGTGAGAGAGTCAGTGAGAGAGTCAGTGAGAGAGTCAGTGAGAGAGTCAGTGAGAGAGTCAGTGAGTGAGTCAGTGAGTGAGTCAGTGAGTGAGTCAGTGAGAGAGTCAGTGAGAGAGTCAGTGAGAGAGTCAGTGAGAGAGTCAGTGAGAGAGTCAGTGAGTGAGTCAGTGAGAGAGTCAGTGAGAGAGTCAGTGAGAGAGTCAGTGAGAGAGTCAGTGAGAGAGTCAGTGAGAGAGTCAGTGAGAGAGTCAGTGAGAGAGTCAGTGAGTGAGTCAGTGAGTCAGTGAGTGAGTCAGTCAGTCAGTGAGTCAGTCAGTGAGTCAGTCAGTCAGTGAGTCAGTGAGTCAGTGAGTCAGTCAGTCAGTCAGTCAGTCAGTCAGTGAGTCAGTGAGTCAGTGAGTCAGTCAGTGAGTCAGTGAGTCAGTGAGTGAGTGAGTGAGTCAGTGAGTGAGTCAGTGAGTGAGTCAGTGAGTGAGTCAGTGAGTGAGTCAGTGAGTGAGTCAGTGAGTGAGTCAGTGAGTGAGTCAGTGAGTGAGTCAGTGAGTGAGTGAGTCAGTCAGTGAGTGAGTGAGTGAGTCAGTCAGTGAGTCAGTCAGTGAGTGAGTGAGTGAGTCAGTCAGTGAGTCAGTCAGTCAGTCAGTCAGTCAGTGAGTGAGTGAGTCAGTCAGTGAGTGAGTCAGTGAGTGAGTGAGTGAGTCAGTGAGTGAGTGAGTGAGTGAGTCAGTGAGTGAGTGAGTGAGTGAGTCAGTGAGTGAGTGAGTGAGTCAGTGAGTGAGTCAGTGAGGG
Source organism: Eleutherodactylus coqui (assembly GCA_035609135.1). Lineage (NCBI taxonomy): Eukaryota > Metazoa > Chordata > Amphibia > Anura > Eleutherodactylidae > Eleutherodactylus > Eleutherodactylus coqui. The sequence continues at coordinate 210,494,221 of CM069412.1, read as the reverse complement.
AGTGAGTGAGTCAGTGAGGGAGTGAGTGAGTCAGTGAGGGAGTGAGTGAGTGAGTGAGTCAGTGAGTGAGTCAGTGAGTGAGGGAGTCAGTGAGTGAGGGAGTCAGTGAGTGAGGGAGTCAGTGAGTGAGGGAGTCAGTGAGTGAGGGAGTCAGTGAGTGAGGGAGTCAGTGAGTGAGGGAGTCAGTGAGTGAGGGAGTCAGTGAGTGAGGGAGTCAGTGAGTGAGGGAGTCAGTGAGTGAGGGAGTCAGTCAGTGAGGGAGTCAGTCAGTGAGGGAGTCAGTCAGTGAGGGAGTCAGTCAGTGAGGGAGTCAGTCAGTGAGTCAGTGAGTGAGTCCGAAGAACCTCCGCCCAAAGCGCATCCCGCTTAGTAGAGGCAAGTAGACTGGGCGAGCTGAACGTGACATCAGTACCATCAGAAGGTGGGGATGGAACTAAAGAGCTGGGGCCCCTGGACAGGCGGCCTTGTTGCCAGATGTGAGTCAGGAGGGCGGGCGCTAAGAATTGCAAACAGTATTAGCCTATACCATCTCAGCCTCCTGCTAAATAGCGCAGGAGGATCGCAGCGTGCTACTAACGCCATCTGATTAGATGCTCGTGTCCCGCGCTCTTACCTGTGGAGAGATGTTGTAGGAGTGAAGTCGCAGACCGCTCTGACTACAGAGAACTAACGGCAGAGGCCCAGACATGCCTAATAGGGGAGAAGGCGAGGCCCGTGCGACATGAGTGACCCACGAGATAACCTGTAGCTCGGTGTAAATCTCGTACCGTCTGCAGGTACTTGTCCGCGTATGGGAGGGACCACGGGTCTCAGTAGGACCAGAATCACGCTAAGGTTGACCGCATTCGACCTCCTGAGTCGGGGTAGATTGGAGAGTAATGCTACTCCATCAACCTGCAGGAGGAGGTGGAGCCATGGCGCCAAGAATGGCTGGTGGGTCCTAGTGCCCTTGGTCAGCCAGCCATCACTTTCAGCAGAGCACTCACCCCAAACATCACCTGCCCTGCGCGGGGAGGGGATGCTGATCTGGACTAACGAGGGGCTTAATGGCTGGTGGGTCCTAGTGCCCTTGGTCAGCCAGCCATCACTTTCAGCACTCACCCCAAACATCACCTGCCCTGCGCGGGGAGGGGATGCTGATTCGGACTAACGGGGGGCTCAATGGCTGGTGGGACACACGCGGGAGTACCCGGGTGGTCCTCCTGAGGGGACCAGGCCGACAACAGAAGGATTGCTCTACTTCTGTCCGCCTCCTCGGTTGGGTTAAAAGGGAGCGTTAAACCTCCCCCGTTAGCCCTGGCCTATCCATTCAGACCGTCCACCTCCTACAGGCACCAAGCTAAAACTGATTAACTGGGTGTCAGCAGGGAGGGATATAGCCAGCGGGCGGCACTAACACTTTTTGTACTTAGTGTCGCCTCCTAGTGGCAGCAGCTATATCCCAAGGTCTTTGCTGTGTCTCCCAATGACACGAGGAAATGGGTGCCGCTACTAGGTCATCAGTACTCTGCTATCCCCTCAGTGACGCTGACAAGTACATGCGGCCACGCTGGCAAGTACACATGGCGACACTGGCAAGTACTGCGGCCACACTGACAGGTACATGCGGTCACGCTGGCAAGTACACGCAGTCACGCTGGCAGGTACTGCGGTCACGCTGGCAGGTACTGCGGTCACGCTGGCAGGTACTGCGGTCACGCTGGCAGGTACTGCGGTCACGCTGGCAGGTACTGCGGTCACGACGACAAGTACTGCAGTCACTGTGCTAAGTGTGCTACTGGCTGGCAAGTACTTCAGTCACGCTGGCAAGTACTGCGGCCACGCTGGCAAATACTGCAGTCACGCTGGCAGGTACATGCAGTCACTGTGCTAAGTGTGCTACTGGCTGGCAAGTACTGCAGTCACGCTGGCAAGTACATGCGGTCACGCTGGCAAGTACATGCAGTCACGCTGACAGGTACAGCGGTCACGCTGACAGGTACAGCGGTCACGCTGACAGGTACAGCGGTCACGCTGACAGGTATAGCGGTCACTGTGCTAAGTGCGCTACTGGCTGACAAGGACTGAGGTCACGCTGACAGGTACTGCGGTCACGCACAGGTACTGCGGTCACGCTGACAGGTACTGCGGTCACGCTGACAGGTACTGCGGTCACGCTGACAGGTACTGTGGTCACTGTGCTTAGTGCGCTACTGGCTGACAAGTACTGCAGTCACGCTGGCAAGTACACGCGGCCACGCTGGCAAGTACATGCAGTCACTGTGCTAAGTGTGCTACTGGCTGGCAAGTACTGCAGTCACAGTGGCAAGTACATGCAGACACGCTGGCAAGTCCTGTGGTCACGCTGGCAAGTACATGCGGTCACGCTGGCAAGTACATGCGGTCACGCTGGCAAGTACATGCGGTCACGCTGGCAAGTACACGCGGTCACGCTGGCAAGTACACGCGGTCACGCTGGCAAGTACACGCGGCTACGCTGGCAAGTACATGCGGTCACAGAAGCAAGTGCATGCGGTCACGCTGGCAAGTGCATGTGGTTACTGTGCTAAGTGTGCTACTGGCTGGCACGTGCTGCAGTCACACTGGCAGTACTTAGGTCACGCTGGCAAGTACTGTGGTCACGCTGGCAAGTACATGCGGTCACACTGACAAGTACATGCGGTCACACTGACAAGTACATGCGGTCACACTGACAAGTACATGCAGTCACTGTGCTAAGTGTGCTACTGGCTGGCAAGTACTGCAGTCACAGTGGCAAGTACATGCGGTCACGCTGGCAAGTACACGCGGCTACGCTGGCAAGTCCTGCGGTCACAGTGGCAAGTCCTGTGGTCACGCTGGCAAGTACACGCGGCCACGCTGGCAAGTACTTGCGGTCACAGAAGCAAGTGCATGTGGTCACGCTGGCAAGTGCATGTGGTCACGCTGGCAAGTACATGTGGTCACGCTGACCGCTACATGCGGTTACTGTGCTAAGTGTGCTACTGGCTGGCAAGTACATGCGGCCACGCTGGCAAGTACTGCGGTCACGCTGGCAAGTACATGCAGTCACGCTGGCAAGTACATGCAGTCACGCTGGCAAGTACATGCAGTCACGCTGACAGGTACATGCAGTCACGCTGATAGGTACATGCAGTCTCTGTGCTAAGTGCGCTACTGGCTGGCAACTACTGCGGTCACGCTGGCAAGTACTGAGGTCACGCTGGCAAGTACATGCAGTCACTGTGCTAAGTGTGCTACTGGCTGGCAAGTACATGTGGTCACGCTGACAGGTACATGCAGTCACTGTGCTAAGTGTGCTACTGGCTGGCAAGTACTGCAGTCACGCTGGCAAGTACTGCGGGCGGTCACGCTGGTAAGTACATGCGGTCACAGTGGCAAGTACACGCGGCTACGCTGGCAAGTACATGCGGCCACGCTGGCAAGTACTGCGGTCACGCTGGCAAGTACATGCAGTCACGTTGGCAAGTACATGCAGTCACGCTGACAGGTACATGCAGTCACGCTGACAGGTACATGCAGTCACTGTGCTAAGTGCGCTACTGGCTGGCAACTACTGCGGTCACGCTGGCAAGTACTGAGGTCACGCTGGCAAGTACATGCAGTCACTGTGCTAAGTGTGCTACTGGCTGGCAAGTACTGCAGTCACGCTGGCAAGTACTGCGGGCGGTCACGCTGGTAAGTACATGCGGTCACAGTGGCAAGTACACGCGGTCACGCTGGCAAGTGCATGTGGGCACGCTGGCAAGTACATGTGGTCACGCTGACAGGTACATGCGGTTACTGTGCTAAGTGTGCTACTGGCTGGCAAGTACGGCAGTCACACTGCCAAGTACTGAGGTCACGCTGGCAAGTACTGCGGTCACGCTGGCAAGTACTGCGGTCACGCTGGCAAGTACTGCGGTCACTGTGCTAAGTGCGCTACTGGCTGGCAACTACTGCGGTCACGCTGGCAAGTACATGCGGCCACGCTGACAGGTACTGCGGTCAGTGTGCTAAGTGCGCTACTGGCTGGCAAGTACATGCGGTCACGCTGGCAAGTACATGCAGTCACTATGCTAAGTTTGCTACTGACTGGCAAGTACTGTGGTCACGCTGACAGGTACATGCAGTCACTGTGCTAAGTTTGCTACTGGCTGGCAAGTACTGCAGTCACGCTGGCAAGTACACGCGGCCACGCTGGCAAGTACACGCGGCCACGCTGGCAAGTACTGCGGTCACTGTGCTAAATGCACTACTGGCTGACAGGTACTGCGGCCACGCTGGCAAGTACTGCGGTCACTGTGCTAAGTGTGCTACTGGCTGGCAAGTACTGCAGTCACGCTGGCAAGTACACGCGGCTACGCTGGCAAGTACATGCGGTCACAGAAGCAAGTGCATGCGGTCACGCTGGCAAGTCCTGTGGTCACGCTGGCAAGTACTGCGGTCACGCTGGCAAGTACATGCGGTCACGCTGGCAAGTACATGCGGTCACGCTGGCAAGTACTGCGGTCACGCTGGCAAGTACACGCGGCTACGCTGGCAAGTACACGCGGCCACGCTGGCAAGTACACGCGGCCACGCTGGCAAGTACTGCGGTCACTGTGCTAAATGCACTACTGGCTGACAGGTACTGCGGCCACGCTGGCAAGTACTGCGGTCACTGTGCTAAGTGTGCTACTGGCTGGCAAGTACTGCGGTCACGCTGGCAAGTACTGCGGTCACACTGGCAAGTACTGCGGTCACACTGGCAAGTACACGCGGTCACGCTGGCAAGTACACGCGGCTACGCTGGCAAGTACATGCGGTCACAGAAGCAAGTGCATGCGGTCACGCTGGCAAGTGCATGTGGTTACTGTGCTAAGTGTGCTACTGGCTGGCACGTGCTGCAGTCACACTGGCAAGTACTGTGGTCACGCTGGCAAGTACTGTGGTCACGCTGACAGGTACATGCAGTCACTGTGCTAAGTGTGCTACTGGCTGGCAAGTACTGCAGTCACAGTGGCAAGTACATGCAGTCACGCTGGCAAGTACACGCGGCTACGCTGGCAAGTCCTGCGGTCACAGTGGCAAGTCCTGTGGTCACGCTGGCAAGTACTGCGGTCACGCTGGCAAGTACACGCGGCCACGCTGGCAAGTACATGCGGTCACAGAAGCAAGTGCATGTGGTCACGCTGACCGCTACATGCGGTTACTGTGCTAAGTGTGCTACTGGCTGGCAAGTACATGCGGCCACGCTGGCAAGTACATGCAGTCACGTTGGCAAGTACATGCAGTCACTGTGCTAAGTGCGCTACTGGCTGGCAACTACTGCGGTCACGCTGGCAAGTACTGAGGTCACGCTGGCAAGTACATGTGGTCACGCTGGCAGGTACATGCAGTCACTGTGCTAAGTGTGCTACTGGCTGGCAAGTACTGCAGTCACAGTGGCAAGTACATGCGGACACGCTGGCAAGTACATGCGGTCACGCTGGCAAGTCCTGCGGTCACGCTGGTAAGTACATGCGGTCACAGTGGCAAGTACACGCGGCTACACTGGCAAGTACATGCGGTCACGCTGGCAAGTGCATGTGGGCACGCTGGCAAGTACATGTGGTCACGCTGACAGGTACATGCGGTTACTGTGCTAAGTGTGCTACTGGCTGGCAAGTACGGCAGTCACACTGGCAAGTACTGAGGTCACGCTGGCAAGTACTGCGGTCACGCTGGCAAGTATTGCGGTCACTGTGCTAAGTGCGCTACTGGCTGGCAACTACTGCGGTCACGCTGGCAAGTACATGCGGCCACGCTGACAGGTACTGCGGTCAGTGTGCTAAGTGCGCTACTGGCTGGCAAGTACATGCGGTCACGCTGGCAAGTACATGCAGTCACTATGCTAAGTTTGCTACTGGCTGGCAAGTACTGCAGTCACGCTGGCAAGTACACGCGGCCACGCTGGCAAGTACTGCGGTCACTGTGCTAAGTGTGCTACTGGCTGGCAAGTACTGCAGTCACGCTGGCAAGTACTGTGGCCACAATGGCAAGTACATGCGGTCACGCTGGCAAGCACATTCGGTCACGCAGACAGGTACATGCGGTCACTGTGCTAAGCCTGCTACTGGCTGGCAAGCACTGCAGTCACGCTGACAAGTACTGCGGTCACGCTGGCAGGTACTGTGGCCACAGTGGCAAGTACATGCGGTCACTGTGCTAAGTGCGCTACTGGCTGGCAAGTACTGCGGTGACGCTGACAAGTACATGCGGTCACTGTGCTAAGTGCACTACTGGCTGGCAAGTACTGCGGTCACGCTGGCAAGTATACGCGGCCACGCTGGCAAGTACATGCGGCCACGCTGGCAAGTACATGCGGTCACTGTGCTAAGTGCGCTTCTGGCTGGCAAGTACTGCAGTCACGCTGGCAGGTACTGCGGTCACGCTGGCAGGTACTGCGGTCACGCTGGCAGGTACTGCGGTCACGCTGGCAGGTACTGTGGCCACAGTGGCAAGTACATGCGGTCACGCTGGCAAGCACATTCGGTCACGCAGACAGGTACATGCAGTCACTGTGCTAAGCGTGCTACTGGCTGGCAAGCACTGCAGTCACGCTGGCAAGTACATGCGGTCACGCTGGCAACTACATGCGGTCACTGTGCTAAGTGCACTACTGTCTGCAGGTACTGCGGTCACACTGGCGAGTACATCCGGTCACTGTACTACTGGCTGGCAAGTACTGCAGTCACGCTGGCAAGTACTGCGGTCACACTGGCAAGTACACGCGGTCACGCTGGCAAGTACACGCGGTCACAGTGGCGAGTACATGAGGTCACAGTGGCGAGTACATGCGGTCACACTAACAGGTACATGCGGTCACTGTGCTAAGTGCGTTACTGGCTACAGGTACTTCGGTCACGCTGACGAGTACATCTGGTCACTGTGCTACTGGCTGGCAAGTACTGCGGTCACGCTGGCAAGTACATGCGGTCACGCTGACAGGTACATGCGGTCACTGTGCTAAGTGTGCTACTGGCTGGCAAGTACTGCAGTCACGCTGGCAAGTACAGAGGTCACGCTGGCAAGTACTGAGGTCACGCTGGCAAGTACTGAGGTCACTGTGCTAAGTGCGCTACTGGCTGGCAACTACTGCGGTCACGCTGGCAAGTACATGCGGTCACGCTGACAGGTACATGCGGTCACGCTGGCAGGTACATGCGGTCACTGTGCTAAGTGTGCTACTGGCTGGCAAGTACTGCAGTCACGCTGGCAAGTACAGAGGTCACGCTGGCAAGTACATGCGATCACTGTGCTAAGTGCGCTACTGGCTGGCAACTACTGTGGTCACGCTGGCAAGTACTGCAGTCACGCTGGCAAGTACACGCGGCCACGCTGGCAAGTACATGCGGTCACAGTGGCGAGTACATGCGGTCACACTAACAGGTACATGCGGTCACTGTGCTAAGTGTGCTACTGGCTGCAGGTACTTCGGTCACGCTGACGAGTACATCTGGTCACTGTGCTACTGGCTGGCAAGTACTGCGGTCACGCTGGCAAGTACATGCGGTCACGCTGGCAAGTACATGCGGTCACGCTGGCAGGTACATGCGGTCACTGTGCTAAGTGTGCTACTGGCTGGCAAGTACTGCAGTCACGCTGGCAAGTACAGAGGTCACGCTGACAGGTACTGCGGTCAGTGTGCTAAGTGCGCTACTGGCTGGCAAGTACATGCTGTCACGCTGGCAAGTACATGCAGTCACTGTGCTAAGTTTGCTACTGGCTGGCAAGTACTGCGGTCACGCTGGCAAGTACTGAGGTCACTGTGCTAAGTGTGCTAGTGGCTGGCAAGTACTGCAGTCACGCTGGCAAGTACACGCGGCCACGCTGGCAAGTACACGCGGCCACGCTGGCAAGTACTGCGGTCACTGTGCTAAGTGTGCTACTGGCTGGCAAGTACTGCAGTCACGCTGGCAAGTACTGCGGTCATGCTGGCAAGCACATTCGGTCACGCAGACAGGTACATGCGGTCACTGTGCTAAGCGTGCTACTGGCTGGCAAGCACTGCAGTCACGCTGGCAAGTACATGCAGTCACTGTGCTAAGTTTGCTACTGGCTGGCAAGTACTGCGGTCACGCTGGCAAGTACTGAGGTCACTGTGCTAAGTGTGCTACTGGCTGGCAAGTACTGCGGTCACGCTGGCAAGTACACGCGGCCACGCTGGCAAGTACACGCGGCCACGCTGACAAGTACTGCGGTCACTGTGCTAAATGCACTACTGGCTGACAGGTGCTGCGGCCACGCTGGCAAGTACTGCGGTCACACTGGCAAGTACTGCGGTCACTGTGCTAAGTGCACTACTGGCTGGCAAGTACTGCAGTCACGCTGGCAAGTACTGCGGTCATGCTGGCAAGTACTGCGGTCACGCAGACAGGTACATGCGGTCACTGTGCTAAGCGTGCTACTGGCTGGCAAGTACTGAGGTCACGCTGATAGGTACAAGCGGTCACGCTGGCAGGTACATGCGATCACTGTGCTAAGTGCGCTACTGGCTGGCAAGTACAGAGGTCACGCTGGCAAGTACATGCGGTCACTGTACTAAGTGCGCTACTGGCTGGCAACTACTGCGGTCACGCTGGCAAGTACATGCGGCCACGCTGACAGGTACTGCGGTCAGTGTGCTAAGTGCGCTACTGGCTGGCAAGTACATGCTGTCACGCTGGCAAGTACATGCAGTCACTGTGCTAAGTTTGCTACTGGCTGGCAAGTACTGCGGTCACGCTGGCAAGTACTGAGGTCACTGTGCTAAGTGTGCTAGTGGCTGGCAAGTACTGCGGTCACTGTGCTAAATGCACTACTGGCTGACAGGTGCTGCGGCCACGCTGGCAAGTACTGCGGTCACTGTGCTAAGTGTGCTACTGGCTGGCAAGTACTGCAGTCACGCTGGCAAGTACTGCGGTCACGCTGGCAAGTACTGCGGTCAGTGTGCTAAGTGCACTACTGGCTGGCAAGTACTGCGGTCACGCTGGCAAGTACTGCGGTCACTGTGCTAAGTGCACTACTGGCTGGCAAGTACTGCAGTCACGCTGGCAAGTACTGCGGTCATGCTGGCAAGTACTGCGGTCACGCTGGCAAGTACTGCGGCCACAGTGCCAAGTACATGCGGTCACGCTGGCAAGCACATTCGGTCACGCAGACAGGTACATGCGGTCACTGTGCTAAGCGTGCTACTGGCTGGCAAGCACTGCAGTCACGCTGGCAAGTACATGCGGTCACTGTGCTAAGTTTGCTACTGGCTGGCAAGTACTGCGGTCACGCTGGCAAGTACTGAGGTCACTGTGCTAAGTGTGCTACTGGCTGGCAAGTACTGCAGTCACGCTGGCAAGTACACGCAGCCACGCTGGCAAGTACTGCGGTCACGCTGACAGGTACTGTGGCCACAGTGCCAAGTACATGCAGTCACGCTGGCAAGCACATTCGGTCACGCAGACAGGTACATGCGGTCACTGTGCTAAGCGTGCTACTGGCTGGCAAGTACTGAGGTCACGCTGACAGGTACAAGCGGTCACGCTGGCAGGTACATGCGATCACTGTGCTAAGTGCGCTACTGGCTGGCAAGTACTGCGGTCACGCTGACAGGTACTGCGGTCGCACTGACAGGTACTGCGGTCGCGCTGACAGGTACTGCGGTCGCGCTGACAGGTAATGCGGTCACTGTGCTAAGTGTGCTACTGGCTGCAGGTACTTCGGTCACGCTGACGAGTACATCCGGTCACTGTGCTACTGGCTGGCAAGCACTGCAGTCACGCTGGCAAGTACACGCGACCACGCTGGCAAGTACTGCGGTCACGCTGGCAAGTACACGCGGTCACAGTGGCGAGTACACGCGGTCACAGTGGCGAGTACACGCGGTCACAGTGCTAAGTGTGCTACTGGCTGCAGGTACTTCGGTCACGCTGACGAGTACATCTGGTCACTGTGCTACTGGCTGGCAAGTACTGCAGTCACGCTGGCAAGTACATGCGGTCACGCTGGCAAGTACATGCGGTCACTGTGCTAAATGTGCTACTGGCTGGCAAGTACTGCAATCACGCTGGCAAGTACTGAGGTCACGCTGGCAAGTACATGCGGTCACTGTGCTAAATGTGCTACTGGCTGGCAAGTACTGCAATCACGCTGGCAAGTACTGAGGTCACGATGACAAGTACATCCGTTCACTGTGCTACTAGCTGGCAAGTACTGCGGTCACAGTGGCAAATACATGCGGTCACGCTGGCAAGTACTGCGGCCACGCTGACAGGTACATGCAGTCACGGTGCTAAGTGTGCTACTGGCTGGCAAGTACACGTGGCCACGCTGGCAAGTACTGTGGTCATAGTGGCAAGTACATGCGGTCACTGTGCTAAGTGCACTACTGGCTGACAGGTACTGCGGTCACGCTGACAGGTACTGCGGTCACGCTGGCGAGTACTGCGGTCACGCTGGCGAGTACTGCGGTCACGCTGGCGAGTACTGCGGTCACTGTGCTAAGTGCACTACTGGCTGGCAAGTACTGCGCTCACGCCGACAGGTACTGCGGTCACGCCGACAGGTAAATGCAGTCACTGTGCACAAGTGGCTGACAAGTACTGCGGTCACACTGACAGGTACATCCGGTCACGTCGACAAGTACTGAGGTCACTGTGCTAAGTGCACTACTGGCTGACAGGTACTGTGGTCACGCTGACAGGTACTGTGGTCACGCTGGCGAGTACTGCGGTCACACTGACAGGTACATCCGGTCACGTCGACAAGTACTGAGGTCACTGTGCTAAGTGCACTACTGGCTGACAGGTACTGTGGTCACGCAGACAGGTACTGTGGTCACGCTGACAGGTACATCCGGTCACGACGACAAGTACTGAGGTCACTGTGCTAAATGCACTACTGGCAGACAGGTACTACGGCCACGCTGGCAAGTACATCTGGTCACGCTGGCAAGTACTGTGGTCAATGTGCTAAGTGCGCCAAGGCTGACTACCATTGTGCGGCCGTGCCACGGCACAGTATCTACCAGGGAATGGTGCATTTTCCATGGGGCATCTGGTATATAGAGAGGGGTTATTTTCACAGCGCCCCCTGACTGTGATGTGAAGCCCGGACCACCAATCAGGTCTTCTCCCTCCGCTGCCCGCATTCTCACCTGGTCTGCCTTTATTTTGGCCTTACACTGCAGGAAGTACCAGTACGGCGTGTTTCGTCCTCCCCTGTGCCCCTTCTGGACCGGCTGTGCCCCCCCTGGACCCTCGTCTTCCTCTTCGTACTGCGTGTCCCGGAGCTCTGGGGAGGACTTCCTAAAGGTTGTTCTTGAGGAGTACACGTCAGACAGCGTCCCGAAGACGTCGTCCTCTTGGCCGGCCGCGGTCAGGGTACACAGAGTCCTGGTGGGCAGGGGGGCCAGGGGCCAGAGCCGAGCCGCACACATGTGTCCACACACAGGCTGTACCCCTCTCAGCCATCCCCATGCCAGGGGGGGAGATGGCAACCTAGTGAGGATCCGCAGGATGCCCATGGCGGCTGGCATCAGTGGTCACAGCCTAGAACAAGACCATAGATACAAGGATCAGCAATGACATAAGAAGGGCGGCCCTGGGGGGCGAGGGGGGCCCCGAAAATACAGGGCTGCCCAGAGGACGTATACATGGGGTCTATATATACATTCAGACACATGCTCTAGAACATGCAGTGGGTCTATATGTGTGATCTAGAACATAACACAGGCCCATGTGCAGACATATATACATGGGATATATGATGTGGAGCAAATGCAGGAGATACACACAGAATCTAGAACATATGCAGTACCACACGATCTAGAACACACCTGGGTCTATAATCACACGAACCAGAACATACACGGGTCTATATACACACGATCCAGAACATACACGGGTCTATATATACACGATCCAGAACACACCTGGGTCTATATATACACGATCCAGAATACACCTGGGTCTATATATACACATGATCCAGAACACACCTGGGTCTATATATACACATGATCCAGAACACACCTGGGTCTATATATACACATGATCCAGAACACACCTGGGTCTATATATACACATGATCCAGAACACACCTGGGTCTATATATACACATGATCCAGAACACACCTGGGTCTATATATACACATGATCCAGAACACACCTGGGTCTATATATACATGATCCAGAATACACCTGGGTCTATATATACACGATCCAGAATACACCTGGGTCTATATATACATGATCCAGCACACACCTCGGTCTATATATACACGATCCAACACACACCTGGGTCTATATATACACGATCCAACACACACCTGGGTCTATATATACCCGATCCAGAACATATCTGGGTATATATATACACACATGATCCAGAACACACCTGGGTATATATACATGATCCAGAACACACCTGGGTCTATATATACACATGATCCAGAACACACCTGGGTCTATATATACACATGATCCAGAACACACCTGGGTCTATATATACACATGATCCAGAACACACCTGGGTCTATATATACACATGATCCAGAACACACCTGGGTCTATATATACACATGATCCAGAACACACCTGGGTCTATATATACACATGATCCAGAACACACCTGGGTCTATATATACACATGATCCAGAACACACCTGGGTCTATATATACACATGATCCAGAACACACCTGGGTCTATATATACACATGATCCAGAACACACCTGGGTCTATATATACACATGATCCAGAACACAACTGGGTCTATATATACACATGATCCAGAACACAACTGGGTCTATATACACATGATCCAGAACACAACTGGGTCTATATATACACGATCCAGAACACACCTGGGTCTATATATACATGATCCAGAACACACCTGGGTCTATATATACATGATCCAGAACACACCTGGGTCTATATATACATGATCCAGAACACAACTGGGTCTATATAAACATGGTCCAGAACATACCTGGGTCTATATACACACGATCCAGAACACACATGGGTCTATATATATATATACACGATCTAGAACACACCTGGGTCTATATACACACGATCCAGAACACACCTGGGTCTATATATACACGATCCAGAACACACCTGGGTCTATATATACACATGATCCAGAACACACCTGGGTCTATATATACACATGATCCAGAACACACCTGGGTCTATATATGCACACGATCCAGAACATACCTGGGTTTATAAACATACGATCCAGAACATACATGGGTCTATATACACACGATCCAGAACACACCTGGGTCTATATACACACGATCCAGAACATACATGGGTCTATATATGTACACGATCTAGAACACACCTGGGTCTATATATACACGATCCAGAACACACCTGGGTCTATAAACACACGATCCAGAACATACATGGGTCTTTATATATACACGATCTAGAACACACCTGGGTCTATATACACACGATCCAGAACACACCTGGGTCTATATACACACGATCCAGAACACACCTGGGTCTATATACACAGGATCCAGAACACAACTGGGTCTATATACACATGATCCAGAACACAACTGGGTCTATATACACATGATCCAGAACACACCTGGGTCTATATACACAGGATCCAGAACACACCTGGTTCTATATACACACGATCCAGAACACACCTGAGTCTATATACACACGATCCAAAACATACATGGGTCTATATATACACGATCCAGAACACACCCGGGTCTATATACACACGATCCAGAACACACATGGGTCTATATATACATGATCCAGAACACACCTGGGTCTATATATACATGATCCAGAACACAACTGGGTCTATATAAACACGGTCCAGAACATACCTGGGTCTATATACACACGATCCAGAACACACATGGGTCTATATATACACGATCCAGAACACACCTGGGTCTATATATACACGATCCAGAACACACCTGGGTCTATATATACATGATCCAGAACACACCTGGGTCTATATATACATGATCCAGAACACAACTGGGTCTATATAAACGGTCCAGAACATACCTGGGTCTATATACACACGATCCAGAACACACATGGGTCTATATATATAAACGATCTAGAACACACCTGGGTCTATATACACACGATCCAGAACACACCTGGGTCTATATATACACGATCCAGAACACACCTGGGTCTATATATACACATGATCCAGAACACACCTGGGTCTATATATACACATGATCCAGAACACACCTGGGTCTATATATACACACGATCCAGAACATACATGGGTCTATATATGCACACGATCCAGAACACACCTGGGTTTATAAACATACGATCCAGAACATACATGGGTCTATATACACACGATCCAGAACACACCTGGGTCTATATACACACGATCCAGAACATACATGGGTCTATATATGTACACGATCTAGAACACACCTGGGTCTATATATACACGATCCAGAACACACCTGGGTCTATAAACACACGATCCAGAACATACATGGGTCTTTATATATACACGATCTAGAACACACCTGGGTCTATATACACACGATCCAGAACACACCTGGGTCTATATACACACGATCCAGAACACACCTGGGTCTATATACACACGATCCAGAACACAACTGGGTCTATATACACAGGATCCAGAACACACCTGGGTCTATATACACAGGATCCAGAACACACCTGGGTCTATATACACACGATCCAGAACACACCTGGGTCTATATACACAGGATCCAGAACACACCTGGTTCTATATACACACGATCCAGAACACACCTGAGTCTATATACACACGATCCAAAACATACATGGGTCTATATATACACGATCCAGAACACACCCGGGTCTATATACACACGATCCAGAACACACCTGGGTCTATAAGCACACGATCCAGAACATACATGGGTCTATAAACACACGATCCAGAACATACATGGGTCTATATATGTACACGATCTAGAACACACCTGGGTCTATATATACACGATCCAGAACATACATGGGTCTATATACACACGATCCAGAACACACCTGGGTCTATATACACACAATCCAGAACACACCTGGGTCTATATACACACGATCTAGAACACACCCGAGTCTATATATGTACACGATCTAGAACACACCTGGGTCTATATACACACGATCCAGAACATACATGGGTCTATATAAATACACGATCTAGAACACACCTGGGTCTATATATACACGATCCAGAACATACATGGGTCTATATATACACGATCCAGAACACACCCGGATCTATATACACACGATCCAGAACACACCTGGGTCTATAAGCACACGATCCAGAACATACATGGGTCTATAAACACACGATCCAGAACATACATGGGTCTATATATGTACACGATCTAGAACACACCTGGGTCTATATATACACGATCCAGAACATACATGGGTCTATATACACACGATCCAGAACACACCTGGGTCTATATACACACAATCCAGAACACACCTGGGTCTATATACACACGATCTAGAACACACCCGAGTCTATATATGTACACGATCTAGAACACACATGGGTCTATATACACACGATCCAGAACATACATGGGTCTATATATGTACACGATCTAGAACACACCTGGGTCTATATATACACGATCCAGAACATACATGGGTCTATATACACACGATCCAGAACACACCTGGGTCTATATACACACAATCCAGAACACACCTGGGTCTATATACACACGATCTAGAACACACCCGAGTCTATATATGTACACGATCTAGAACACACCTGGGTCTATATATACACGATCCAGAACATACATGGGTCTATATATTACATGATCTAGAACATACCTGCGTCTATATACACACGATTCAGAACACACCTGGGTCTATATACACACAATCCAGAACACACCTGGGTCTATATACACACGATCCAGAACATACATGGGTCTATATACACACGATCCAGAACACACCTGGGTCTATATATATATACACGATCCAGAACATACATGGGTCTATATATGTACACGATCTAGAACACACCTGGGTCTATATATACACGATCCAGAACACACCTGGGTCTATATACACACAATCCAGACCACACCTGGGTCTATATATACACACGATCCATAACACACCTGGGTCTATATACACACAATCCAGAACACACCTGGGTCTATATACACACTATCCAGAACATACATGGGTCTATATATGTACACAATCTAGAACACACCTGGGTTTATATATACACGATCCAGAACATACATGGGTCTATATATGTACACGATCTAGAACACACCTGGGTCTATATATACACGATCCAGAACACACCTGGGTCTATATATATATACACGATCCAGAACACACCTGGGTCTATATACACACGATCCCGAACATACATGGGTCTATATATGTACACGATCTAGAACACACCTGGGTCTATATATACATGATCCAGAACATACATGGGTCTATATATGCACGATCCATAACACACCTGGGTCTATATACACACGATCCAGAACATACATGGGTCTATATATGTACACGATCTAGAACACACCTGGGTCTATATATACATGATCCAGAACATACATGGGTCTATATATGCACGATCCAGAACACACCTGGGTCTATATATACACGATCCAGAACACACCTGGGTCTATATATACACGATCCAGAACACACCTGGGTCTATATATACACGATCCAGAACACACCTGGGTCTATATATACACGATCCAGAACACACATGGGTCTATATATACATGATCCAGAACACAACTGGGTCTATATAAACACGGTCCAGAACATACCTGGGTCTATATACACACGATCCAGAACACACATGGGTCTATATATACACGATCCAGAACACACCTGGGTCTATATATACACGATCCAGAACACACCTGGGTCTATATATACATGATCCAGAACACACCTGGGTCTATATATACATGATCCAGAACACAACTGGGTCTATATAAACGGTCCAGAACATACCTGGGTCTATATACACACGATCCAGAACACACATGGGTCTATATATATAAACGATCTAGAACACACCTGGGTCTATATACACACGATCCAGAACACACCTGGGTCTATATATACACGATCCAGAACACACCTGGGTCTATATATACACATGATCCAGAACACACCTGGGTCTATATATACACATGATCCAGAACACACCTGGGTCTATATATACACACGATCCAGAACATACATGGGTCTATATATGCACACGATCCAGAACACACCTGGGTTTATAAACATACGATCCAGAACATACATGGGTCTATATACACACGATCCAGAACACACCTGGGTCTATATACACACGATCCAGAACATACATGGGTCTATATATGTACACGATCTAGAACACACCTGGGTCTATATATACACGATCCAGAACACACCTGGGTCTATAAACACACGATCCAGAACATACATGGGTCTTTATATATACACGATCTAGAACACACCTGGGTCTATATACACACGATCCAGAACACACCTGGGTCTATATACACACGATCCAGAACACACCTGGGTCTATATACACACGATCCAGAACACAACTGGGTCTATATACACAGGATCCAGAACACACCTGGGTCTATATACACAGGATCCAGAACACACCTGGGTCTATATACACACGATCCAGAACACACCTGGGTCTATATACACAGGATCCAGAACACACCTGGTTCTATATACACACGATCCAGAACACACCTGAGTCTATATACACACGATCCAAAACATACATGGGTCTATATATACACGATCCAGAACACACCCGGGTCTATATACACACGATCCAGAACACACCTGGGTCTATAAGCACACGATCCAGAACATACATGGGTCTATAAACACACGATCCAGAACATACATGGGTCTATATATGTACACGATCTAGAACACACCTGGGTCTATATATACACGATCCAGAACATACATGGGTCTATATACACACGATCCAGAACACACCTGGGTCTATATACACACAATCCAGAACACACCTGGGTCTATATACACACGATCTAGAACACACCCGAGTCTATATATGTACACGATCTAGAACACACCTGGGTCTATATACACACGATCCAGAACATACATGGGTCTATATAAATACACGATCTAGAACACACCTGGGTCTATATATACACGATCCAGAACATACATGGGTCTATATATACACGATCCAGAACACACCCGGATCTATATACACACGATCCAGAACACACCTGGGTCTATAAGCACACGATCCAGAACATACATGGGTCTATAAACACACGATCCAGAACATACATGGGTCTATATATGTACACGATCTAGAACACACCTGGGTCTATATATACACGATCCAGAACATACATGGGTCTATATACACACGATCCAGAACACACCTGGGTCTATATACACACAATCCAGAACACACCTGGGTCTATATACACACGATCTAGAACACACCCGAGTCTATATATGTACACGATCTAGAACACACATGGGTCTATATACACACGATCCAGAACATACATGGGTCTATATATGTACACGATCTAGAACACACCTGGGTCTATATATACACGATCCAGAACATACATGGGTCTATATACACACGATCCAGAACACACCTGGGTCTATATACACACAATCCAGAACACACCTGGGTCTATATACACACGATCTAGAACACACCCGAGTCTATATATGTACACGATCTAGAACACACCTGGGTCTATATATACACGATCCAGAACATACATGGGTCTATATATTACATGATCTAGAACATACCTGCGTCTATATACACACGATTCAGAACACACCTGGGTCTATATACACACAATCCAGAACACACCTGGGTCTATATACACACGATCCAGAACATACATGGGTCTATATACACACGATCCAGAACACACCTGGGTCTATATATATATACACGATCCAGAACATACATGGGTCTATATATGTACACGATCTAGAACACACCTGGGTCTATATATACACGATCCAGAACACACCTGGGTCTATATACACACAATCCAGACCACACCTGGGTCTATATATACACACGATCCATAACACACCTGGGTCTATATACACACAATCCAGAACACACCTGGGTCTATATACACACTATCCAGAACATACATGGGTCTATATATGTACACAATCTAGAACACACCTGGGTTTATATATACACGATCCAGAACATACATGGGTCTATATATGTACACGATCTAGAACACACCTGGGTCTATATATACACGATCCAGAACACACCTGGGTCTATATATATATACACGATCCAGAACACACCTGGGTCTATATACACACGATCCCGAACATACATGGGTCTATATATGTACACGATCTAGAACACACCTGGGTCTATATATACATGATCCAGAACATACATGGGTCTATATATGCACGATCCATAACACACCTGGGTCTATATACACACGATCCAGAACATACATGGGTCTATATATGTACACGATCTAGAACACACCTGGGTCTATATATACATGATCCAGAACATACATGGGTCTATATATGCACGATCCAGAACACACCTGGGTCTATATATACACGATCCAGAACACACCTGGGTCTATATATACACGATCCAGAACACACCTGGGTCTATATATACACGATCCAGAACACACCTGGGTCTATATATACACGATCCAGAACACACATGGGTCTATATATACACGATCTAGAACACACCTAGTCTATATATATATACACGATCCAGAACTCACCTGGGTCTATATATATATATACACGATCCAGAACACACCTGGGTCTATGTACACACGATCCAGAACACACCTGGGTCTATAAACACACAATCCAGAACATACATGGGTCTATATATGTACACGATCTAGAACACACCTGGGTCTATATACACACGATCCAGAACATACATGGGTCTATATACACACGATCCAGAACACACCTGGGTCTATATATATATACACGATCCAGAACATACATGGGTCTATATATATACATGATCCAGAACATACATGGGTCTATATATGTACACGATCTAGAACACACCTGGGTCTATATATACACGATCCAGAACACACCTGGGTCTATATACACACAATCCAGACCACACCTGGGTCTATATATACACACGATCCATAACACACCTGGGTCTATATACACACAATCCAGAACACACCTGGGTCTATATACACACTATCCAGAACATACATGGGTCTATATATGTACACAATCTAGAACACACCTGGGTTTATATATACACGATCCAGAACATACATGGGTCTATATATGTACACGATCTAGAACACACCTGGGTCTATATATACACGATCCAGAACATGCATGGGTCTATATATACACATGATCTAGAACATACCTGCGTCTATATACACATGATCCAGAAGACACCTGTGTCTAGATATACACGATCCAGAACACACCTGGGTCTATATACACACGATCCAGAACACACCTGGGTCTATATACACACGATCCAGAACACACCTGGGTCTATAAACACACAATCCAGAACATACATGGGTCTATATATGTACACGATCTAGAACACACCTGGGTCTATATATACACGATCCAGAACATACATGGGTCTATATACACACGATCCAGAACACACCTGGGTCTATATACACACAATCCAGAACACACCTGGGTCTATATACACACGATCCAGAACATACATGGGTCTATATACACACGATCCAGAACACACCTGGGTCTATATATATACACGATCCAGAACATACATGGGTCTATATATATACACGATCCAGAACATACATGGGTCTATATATGTATACGATCTAGAACACACCTGGGTCTATATATACACAATCCAGAACACACCTGGGTCTATATACACACAATCCAGAACACACCTGGGTCTATATATACACACGATCCAGAACACACCTGGGTCTATATACATACAATCCAGAACACACCTGGGTCTATATACACACTATCCAGAACATACATGGGTCTATATATGTACACGATCTAGAACACACCTGGGTCTATATATACACGATCCAGAACATGCATGGGTCTATATATGTACACGATCCAGAACATACATGGGTCTATATATTACATGATCTAGAACATACCTGCGTCTATATACACACGATCCAGAACACACCTGGGTCTATATACACACGATCCAGAACACACCTGGGTCTATATACACACGATCCAGAACACACCTGGGTCTATATACACACGATCCAGAACACACCTGGGTCTATATACACACGATCCAGAACACACCTGGGTCTATATACACACGATCCAGAACACACCTGGGTCTATATACACACGATCCAGAACACACCTGGGTCTATATACACACGATCCAGAACACACCTGGGTCTATATACACACTATCCAGAACATACATGGGTCTATATACACACAATCCAGAACACACCTGGGTCTATATACACACGATCCAGAACACACCTGGGTCTATATACACACGATCCAGAACACACCTGGGTCTATATACACACGATCCAGAACACACCTGGGTCTATATACACACGATCCAGAACACACCTGGGTCTATATATACACGATCCAGAACACACCTGGGTCTATATACACACAATCCAGAACACACCTGGGTCTATATACACACAATCCAGAACACACCTGGGTCTATATACACACGATCCAGAACACACCTGGGTCTATATACACACGATCCAGAACACACCTGGGTCTATATACACACGATCCAGAACACACCTAGGTCTATATACACACGATCCAGAACACACCTGGGTCTATATACACACAATCCAGAACACACCTGGGTCTATATACACACAATCCAGAACACACCTGGGTCTATATACACACGATCCAGAACACACCTGGGTCTATATACACACGATCCAGAACACACCTGGGTCTATATACACACGATCCAGAACACACCTGGGTCTATATACACACGATCCAGAACATACATGGGTCTATATACGTACACGATCTAGAACACACCTGGGTCTATATATACACAATCCAGAACACACATGGGTCTATATACACACGATCCAGAACACACCTGGGTCTATATACACACAATCCAGAACACACCTGGGTCTATATATACACGATCCAGAACACACATGGGTCTATATACACACGATCCAGAACACACCTGGGTCTATATACACACACAATCCAGAACACACCTGGGTCTATATACACACGATCCAGAACATACATGGGTCTATATACACACGATCCAGAACACACCTGGGTCTATATATATATATACACGATCCAGAACATACATGGGTCTATATATATACACGATCCAGAACATACATGGGTCTATATATGTACACGATCTAGAACACACCTGGGTCTATATATACATGATCCAGAACATACATGCGTCTATACATGCACGATCCAGAACACACCTGGGTCTATATACACACAATCCAGAACACACCTGGGTCTATATACACACGATCCAGAACACACCTGGGTCTATATACACACGATCCAGAACATACATGGGTCTATATACGTACACGATCTAGAACACACCTGGGTCTATATACACACAATCCAGAACATACATGGGTCTATATATGTACACGATCTAGAACACACCTGGGTCTATATATACACGATCCAGAACATGCATGGGTCTATATATGCACACGATCTAGAACACACCTGGGTCTATATATACTCATGATCTAGAACATACCTGCGTCTATATACACATGATCCAGAACACACCTGGGTCTAGATATATATATATATACATACACACACGATCCAGAACACACCTGGGTCTATATACGCACGATCCAGAACACACCTGGGTCTATATACACACGATCCAGAACACACCTGGGTCTATATAAACACACGATCCAGAACACACCTGGGTCTATATAAACACACGATCCAGAACACACCTGGGTCTATATAAACACACGATCCAGAACACACCTGGGTCTATATATACACACAATCCAGAACACACCTGGGTCTATATATACACACAATCCAGAACACACCTGGGTCTATATACACACGATCCAGAACACACCTGGGTCTATATATACACACGATCCAGAACATACCTGGGTCTATATATACACACGATCCAGAACACACCTGGGTCTATATATACACACGATCCAGAACACACCTGGGTCTATATATACACACGATCCAGAACACACCTGGGTCTATATATACACGATCCAGAACACACCTGGGTCTATATATACACACGATCCAGAACATACCTGGGTCTATATATACACACGATCCAGAACACACCTGGGTCTATATATACACACGATCCAGAACACACCTGGGTCTATATATACACACGATCCAGAACACACCTGGGTCTATATATACACACGATCCACAACACACCTGGGTCTATATATACACACAATCCAGAACACACCTGGGTCTATATACACACGATCCAGAACATACATGGGTCTTTATATGTACACGATCTAGAACACACCTGGGTCTATATACACACGATACAGAACACACCTGGGTCTATATATACACAATCCAGAACACACCTGGGTCTATATATACACGATCCAGAACACACCTGGGTCTATATATACACGATCCAGAACACACCTGGGTCTATATATACACGATCCAGAACACACCTGGGTCTATATATATATATATATATATATATATATATATATATATATATATACACACGATCCAGAACACACATAGGTCTATATTATATACACACGATCCAGAACACACATGGATCTATATATGTACACGATCCAGAACACACTTGGGGATATATATATATACACACACGATCCAGAAATACATGGATCTATATATACACATGATCCAGAACACACCTGGGTCTATATACACACGATCCAGAACATACATGGGTCTATATATGTACACGATCTAGAACATACATGCGTCTATACATGCACGATCCAGAACACACCTGGGTCTATATACACACAATCCAGAACACACCTGGGTCTATATACACACGATCCAGAACACACCTGGGTCTATATACACACGATCCAGAACACACCTGGGTCTATATACACACGATCCAGAACATACATGGGTCTATATACGTACACGATCTAGAACACACCTGGGTCTATATACACACAATCCAGAACATACATGGGTCTATATATGTACACGATCTAGAACACACCTGGGTCTATATATACACGATCCAGAACATGCATGGGTCTATATATGCACACGATCTAGAACACACCTGGGTCTATATATACTCATGATCTAGAACATACCTGCGTCTATATACACATGATCCAGAACACACCTGGGTCTAGATATATATATATATACATACACACACGATCCAGAACACACCTGGGTCTATATACGCACGATCCAGAACACACCTGGGTCTATATACACACGATCCAGAACACACCTGGGTCTATATAAACACACGATCCAGAACACACCTGGGTCTATATAAACACACGATCCAGAACACACCTGGGTCTATATAAACACACGATCCAGAACACACCTGGGTCTATATATACACACAATCCAGAACACACCTGGGTCTATATATACACACAATCCAGAACACACCTGGGTCTATATACACACGATCCAGAACACACCTGGGTCTATATATACACACGATCCAGAACATACCTGGGTCTATATATACACACGATCCAGAACACACCTGGGTCTATATATACACACGATCCAGAACACACCTGGGTCTATATATACACACGATCCAGAACACACCTGGGTCTATATATACACACGATCCAGAACACACCTGGGTCTATATATACACGATCCAGAACACACCTGGGTCTATATATACACACGATCCAGAACATACCTGGGTCTATATATACACACGATCCAGAACACACCTGGGTCTATATATACACACGATCCAGAACACACCTGGGTCTATATATACACACGATCCAGAACACACCTGGGTCTATATATACACACGATCCACAACACACCTGGGTCTATATATACACACAATCCAGAACACACCTGGGTCTATATACACACGATCCAGAACATACATGGGTCTTTATATGTACACGATCTAGAACACACCTGGGTCTATATACACACGATACAGAACACACCTGGGTCTATATATACACAATCCAGAACACACCTGGGTCTATATATACACGATCCAGAACACACCTGGGTCTATATATACACGATCCAGAACACACCTGGGTCTATATATACACGATCCAGAACACACCTGGGTCTATATATATATATATATATATATATATATATATATATATATATATACACACGATCCAGAACACACATAGGTCTATATTATATACACACGATCCAGAACACACATGGATCTATATATGTACACGATCCAGAACACACTTGGGGATATATATATATACACACACGATCCAGAAATACATGGATCTATATATACACATGATCCAGAACACACCTGGGTCTATATACACACGATCCAGAACATACATGGGTCTATATATGTACACGATCTAGAACATACATGCGTCTATACATGCACGATCCAGAACACACCTGGGTCTATATACACACAATCCAGAACACACCTGGGTCTATATACACACGATCCAGAACACACCTGGGTCTATATACACACGATCCAGAACACACCTGGGTCTATATACACACGATCCAGAACATACATGGGTCTATATACGTACACGATCTAGAACACACCTGGGTCTATATACACACAATCCAGAACATACATGGGTCTATATATGTACACGATCTAGAACACACCTGGGTCTATATATACACGATCCAGAACATGCATGGGTCTATATATGCACACGATCTAGAACACACCTGGGTCTATATATACTCATGATCTAGAACATACCTGCGTCTATATACACACGATCCAGAACACACCTGGGTCTATATACGCACGATCCAGAACACACCTGGGTCTATATACACACGATCCAGAACACACCTGGGTCTATATAAACACACGATCCAGAACACACCTGGGTCTATATAAACACACGATCCAGAACACACCTGGGTCTATATAAACACACGATCCAGAACACACCTGGGTCTATATAAACACACGATCCAGAACACACCTGGGTCTATATATACACACAATCCAGAACACACCTGGGTCTATATATACACACAATCCAGAACACACCTGGGTCTATATACACACGATCCAGAACACACCTGGGTCTATATATACACACGATCCAGAACATACCTGGGTCTATATATACACACGATCCAGAACACACCTGGGTCTATATATACACACGATCCAGAACACACCTGGGTCTATATATACACACGATCCAGAACACACCTGGGTCTATATATACACGATCCAGAACACACCTGGGTCTATATATACACACGATCCAGAACATACCTGGGTCTATATATACACACGATCCAGAACACACCTGGGTCTATATATACACACGATCCAGAACACACCTGGGTCTATATATACACACGATCCAGAACACACCTGGGTCTATATATACACACGATCCAGAACACACCTGGGTCTATATATACACACAATCCAGAACACACCTGGGTCTATATACACATGATCCAGAACATACATGGGTCTTTATATGTACACGATCTAGAACACACCTGGGTCTATATACACACGATACAGAACACACCTGGGTCTATATATACACAATCCAGAACACACCTGGGTCTATATATACACGATCCAGAACACACCTGGGTCTATATATACACGATCCAGAACACACCTGGGTCTATATATATATATATATATATATATATATATATATATATATATATATATATATATATATATATACACACGATCCAGAACACACATAGGTCTATATTATATACACACGATCCAGAACACACATGGATCTATATATGTACACGATCCAGAACACACTTGGGGATATATATATATACACACACGATCCAGAAATACATGGATCTATATATACACATGATCCAGAACACACCTGGGTCTATATACACACGATCTAGAACACACCTGGGTCTATATATACACACAATCCAGAACACACCTGGGTCTATATATACACACAATCCAGAACACACCTGGGTCTATATACACACGATCCAGAACATACATGGGTCTTTATATGTACACGATCTAGAACACACCTGGGTCTATATACACACGATACAGAACACACCTGGGTCTATATATACACAATCCAGAACACACCTGGGTCTATATATACACGATCCAGAACACACCTGGGTCTATATATACACGATCCAGAACACACCTGGGTCTATATATACACGATCCAGAACACACCTGGGTCTATATATATATATATATATATATATATATATATACACACGATCCAGAACACACATAGGTCTATATTATATACACACGATCCAGAACACACATGGATCTATATATGTACACGATCCAGAACACACTTGGGGATATATATATATACACACACGATCCAGAAATACATGGATCTATATATACACATGATCCAGAACACACCTGGGTCTATATACACACGATCCAGAACATACATGGGTCTATATATGTACACGATCTAGAACATACATGCGTCTATACATGCACGATCCAGAACACACCTGGGTCTATATACACACAATCCAGAACACACCTGGGTCTATATACACACGATCCAGAACACACCTGGGTCTATATACACACGATCCAGAACACACCTGGGTCTATATACACACGATCCAGAACATACATGGGTCTATATACGTACACGATCTAGAACACACCTGGGTCTATATACACACAATCCAGAACATACATGGGTCTATATATGTACACGATCTAGAACACACCTGGGTCTATATATACACGATCCAGAACATGCATGGGTCTATATATGCACACGATCTAGAACACACCTGGGTCTATATATACTCATGATCTAGAACATACCTGCGTCTATATACACACGATCCAGAACACACCTGGGTCTATATACGCACGATCCAGAACACACCTGGGTCTATATACACACGATCCAGAACACACCTGGGTCTATATAAACACACGATCCAGAACACACCTGGGTCTATATAAACACACGATCCAGAACACACCTGGGTCTATATAAACACACGATCCAGAACACACCTGGGTCTATATAAACACACGATCCAGAACACACCTGGGTCTATATATACACACAATCCAGAACACACCTGGGTCTATATATACACACAATCCAGAACACACCTGGGTCTATATACACACGATCCAGAACACACCTGGGTCTATATATACACACGATCCAGAACATACCTGGGTCTATATATACACACGATCCAGAACACACCTGGGTCTATATATACACACGATCCAGAACACACCTGGGTCTATATATACACACGATCCAGAACACACCTGGGTCTATATATACACGATCCAGAACACACCTGGGTCTATATATACACACGATCCAGAACATACCTGGGTCTATATATACACACGATCCAGAACACACCTGGGTCTATATATACACACGATCCAGAACACACCTGGGTCTATATATACACACGATCCAGAACACACCTGGGTCTATATATACACACGATCCAGAACACACCTGGGTCTATATATACACACAATCCAGAACACACCTGGGTCTATATACACATGATCCAGAACACACATGGGTCTTTATATGTACACGATCTAGAACACACCTGGGTCTATATACACACGATACAGAACACACCTGGGTCTATATATACACAATCCAGAACACACCTGGGTCTATATATACACGATCCAGAACACACCTGGGTCTATATATACACGATCCAGAACACACCTGGGTCTATATATATATATATATATATATATATATATATATATATATATATATACACACGATCCAGAACACACATAGGTCTATATTATATACACACGATCCAGAACACACATGGATCTATATATGTACACGATCCAGAACACACTTGGGGATATATATATATACACACACGATCCAGAAATACATGGATCTATATATACACATGATCCAGAACACACCTGGGTCTATATACACACGATCTAGAACACACCTGGGTCTATATATATATAAAATCTAGAACATGCCCGGCTCTACATACCAGTATATACTCAGTTTAGGTCCTCGGACCTGCGCACTCTTCGTCTCCCGCTGTGGCTGATAACAGTGAGCATTAGCCCGCTGTCCCCTTACCGTCCGCGCCGCCGTCTCTCTTCCCAGCATGCCGTGCTCGGCCCCGCCCCCTCCTCCCACAGTGCCTTGCGGCCGCCGCTCTCCCCGTTCTTCTCTGATGTCGGCGGGCCGGCGCTGCGGCCACCATGCAGGAGCTCATCGCTTGTGTGGAGCACATCCGCTTCGACCTGGAGCTGGCGGTGGAGCAGCAGCTGGGGGCGCAGCCGCTGCCCTTCCCGGGCATGGACAGTAAGTGCTGCCGGCGGGGAGTCCGACCCCCAGAACCGACGAAACGGGGGGCTACGACCCCCAGCACCCCCGGAACGGGAAGTCCGACCCCCCAGCACCCCCGAAACGGGGGGCTACGACCCCCAGCACCCCCGGTACGAGGAGTCCGACCCCCAGAACCGACGAAACGGGGAGTCCGACCCCCAGCACCCCCGGTACGGGGAGTCCGACCCCCAGAACCGACGAAACGGGGGGCTACGACCCCCAGCACCCCCGGTACGGGGAGTCCGACCCCCAGCACCCCCGGTACGGGGGGACTACGACCCCCAGCACCCCCGGTACGGGGGGGCTACGACCCCCCAGCACCCCCGGTACGGGGGGGCTACGACCCCCCCAGCACCCCCGGTACGAGGAGTCCGACCCCCAGAACCGACGAAACGGGGAGTCCGACCCCCAGCACCCCCGGTACGGGGAGTCCGACCCCCAGAACCGACGAAACGGGGGGCTACGACCCCCAGCACCCCCGGTACGGGGAGTCCGACCCCCAGCACCCCCGGTACGGGGGGACTACGACCCCCAGCACCCCCGGTACGGGGGGGCTACGACCCCCCCAGCACCCCCGGTACGGGGGGGCTACGACCCCCCCAGCACCCCCGGTACGGGGGGGCTACGACCCCCCCCAGCACCCCCGGTACGGGGGGCTACGACCCCCCCCAGCACCCCCGGTACGGGGGGCTACGACCCCCCCCCCCCCCAGCACCCCCGGTACGGGGGGCTACGACCCTCAGCACCCTTAGCGTCCCCGGGGGACGGAGGAGCTGCCTGTGAGGTCAGACCAGAGATCAGCGGTGTGCGGGGTGACGGAGGAGCTGCCTGTGAGATCAGACTAGAGATCAGCGGGGTGACGGAAGAGCTGCCTGTGAGGTCAGACCAGAGATCAGCGGTGTGCGGGGTGACGGAGGAGCTGCCTGTGAGGTCAGACCAGAGATCAGCGGTGTGCGGGGTGACGGAGGAGCTGCCTGTGAGGTCAGACTAGAGATCAGCGGGGTGACGGAGGAGCTGCCTGTGAGGTCAGACCAGAGATCAGCGGTGTACGGGGTGACGGAGGAGCTGCCTGTGAGGTCAGACCAGAGATCAGCGGGGTGACGGAGGAGCTGCCTGTGAGGTCAGACCAGAGATCAGCGGGGTGACGGAGGAGCTGCCTGTGAGGTCAGACCAGAGATCAGCGGGGTGACGGAGGAGCTGCCTGTGAGGTCAGACCAGAGATCAGCGGGGTGACGGAGGAGCTGCCTGTGAGGTCAGACCAGAGATCAGCGGGGTGACGGAGGAGCTGCCTGTGAGGTCAGACCAGAGATCAGCGGGGTGACGGAGGAGCTGCCTGTGAGGTCAGACCAGAGATCAGCGGGGTGACGGAGGAGCTGCCTGTGAGGTCAGACCAGAGATCAGCGGGGTGACGGAGGAGCTGCCTGTGAGGTCAGACCAGAGATCAGCGGTGTGCGGGGTGACGGAGGAGCTGCCTGTGAGGTCAGACTAGAGATCAGCGGGGTGACGGAGGAGCTGCCTGTGAGGTCAGACCAGAGATCAGCGGTGTGCGGGGTGACGGAGGAGCTGCCTGTGAGGTCAGACTAGAGATCAGCGGGGTGACGGAGGAGCTGCCTGTGAGGTCAGACCAGAGATCAGCGGTGTACGGGGTGACGGAGGAGCTGCCTGTGAGGTCAGACCAGAGATCAGCGGGGTGACGGAGGAGCTGCCTGTGAGGTCAGACCAGAGATCAGCGGGGTGACGGAGGAGCTGCCTGTGAGGTCAGACCAGAGATCAGCGGGGTGACGGAGGAGCTGCCTGTGAGGTCAGACCAGAGATCAGCGGGGTGACGGAGGAGCTGCCTGTGAGGTCAGACCAGAGATCAGCGGGGTGACGGAGGAGCTGCCTGTGAGGTCAGACCAGAGATCAGCGGGGTGACGGAGGAGCTGCTTGTGAGGTCAGACCAGAGATCAGCGGGGTGACGGAGGAGCTGCCTGTGAGGTCAGACCAGAGATCAGCGGTGTGCGGGGTGACGGAGGAGCTGCCTGTGAGGTCAAACCAGAGATCAGCGGGGTGACGGAGGAGCTGCCTGTGAGGTCAGACCAGAGATCAGCGGGGTGACGGAGGAGCTGCCTGTGAGGTCAGACCAAAGATCAGCGGGGTGACGGAGGAGCTGCCTGTGAGATCAGACTAGAGATCAGCGGTGTGACGGAGGAGCTGCCTGTGAGGTCAGACCAGAGATCAGCGGGGTGACGGAGGAGCTGCCTGTGAGGTCAGACCAGAGATCAGCGGGGTGACGGAGGAGCTGCCTGTGAGGTCAGACCAGAGATCAGCGGTGTGCGGGGTGACGGAGGAGCTGCCTGTGAGGTCAGACTAGAGATCAGCGGGGTGACGGAGGAGCTGCCTGTGAGGTCAGACCAGAGATCAGCGGGGTGACGGAGGAGCTGCCTGTGAGGTCAGACCAGAGATCAGCGGGGTGACGGAGGAGCTGCCTGTGAGGTCAGACCAGAGATCAGCGGGGTGACGGAGGAGCTGCCTGTGAGGTCAGACCAGAGATCAGCGGGGTGACGGAGGAGCTGCCTGTGAGGTCAGACCAGAGATCAGCGGGGTGACGGAGGAGCTGCCTGTGAGGTCAGACCAAAGATCAGCGGGGTGACGGAGGAGCTGCCTGTGAGATCAGACTAGAGATCAGCGGGGTGACGGAGGAGCTGCCTGTGAGGTCAGACCAGAGATCAGCGGGGTGACGGAGGAGCTGCCTGTGAGGTCAGACCAGAGATCAGCGGGGTGACGGAGGAGCTGCCTGTGAGGTCAGACCAGAGATCAGCGGGGTGACGGAGGAGCTGCTTGTGAGGTCAGACCAGAGATCAGCGGGGTGACGGAGGAGCTGCCTGTGAGGTCAGACCAGAGATCAGCGGTGTGCGGGGTGACGGAGGAGCTGCCTGTGAGGTCAGACCAGAGATCAGCGGGGTGACGGAGGAGCTGCCTGTGAGGTCAGACCAAAGATCAGCGGGGTGACGGAGGAGCTGCCTGTGAGATCAGACTAGAGATCAGCGGGGTGACGGAGGAGCTGCCTGTGAGGTCAGACCAGAGATCAGCGGGGTGACGGAGGAGCTGCCTGTGAGGTCAGACCAGAGATCAGCGCGGTGACGGAGGAGCTGCCTGTGAGGTCAGACCAGAGATCAGCGGGGTGACGGAGGAGCTGCCTGTGAGGTCAGACTAGAGATCAGCGGTGTGACGGAGGAGCTGACCTCTCTGCTTGCCACCTGCCTGCAGTCTATGGGAGAGCATGCACCGCGGGAACCAGGATGCCCCCCCCCCCCCCCCGCCCCAACAGCTCCAGAAGACAAGATTATGTGTCGGCGGGACGGGTTACTGTATGCGGGCGGGTGCGTGCGTGCGGGCGGGCAGCAGGTGCGTGCGGGCGGTCAGCGGCTCTGCGGGCGGGCAGCGGGTGGATGCGGGCGGTCAGCGGATCTGCCGGCGGGCAGCGGGTGCGTGCGGGCGGTCAGCGGTGCGTGCGGGCGGTCAGCGGTGCGTGCGGGCGGGCAGAGGGTGGCTGCGGATAGTCACTGCGCTTGCGCTAACAAAGGTGCATTGGGAAAAAAGGCTTCAGTTTGCATGTCAGTATCTGAATCGGACCACAGCTGATTGGCATCGGGCGGTCTTCTCCGATGAGTCACGGCTTCTGCATCGCATGGATGGATGTTGGCGTGTCAGGGAAGACCAAACGCCCGCGGCCGTTGCTGGAAGATCACGAGTCGGCAGCGTTCTGGTGGTGGGGTCTGCGGCCGCTCATCCGTGTGGAAGGATCTCGTACCCCCATACATGCTGCTCGCCCTCCCGGGGCAGATGGATCTTCCAGCAGGACGTCACATGACTATGTCCGACAGTGGTTGGAGGAGGAGCTCCACGTACGTCCTGGACCCCTCACCCACTGTGGGATGCAGACAGCATGGCTCCAGATACCGGAGACCACCTACCAGCACCCTGCTGTCCGTGCGGCACACCCGGATACCCTGGACATTGGCCGGCAGAATAATGGGACTCGATGTGGGCACAGCTTGACCGTGGGTATATAGCAACTGCTAATTGGAGATGGAGATGAAGTAGGAATTAGACCTGGCTCCTCCCACTTGCCACATACCCCCAGCAGGCACTTTCTAATAGAGAAAAATGCACATAAGTTTTTTACAGTTTTTTTATTTTGCGTTTTTTGAGTATTTTTATGTATTTTGGTCCCTGTAGGGGACCGACCCTGCGATTTTATGGCACTGCAGGTAATACTGCGGTGTATTATTATTCTGTACTATTAGGCCGCCTTCACCCGGCAACAAGGCTGCGTGATTTTCCCGTGACAGCGCTGCACGCCGCATGTATGTGAACCCTGGCTCTCCTGCGGGTTCCTTCACATCAGCCATGTTTTGTGGGCTGCTGAGTCGCGGCGCGCTCTATACTGCCGCGGTTTGCTATATTTTGGATCCTTCCTTTGTGTTGCATTGCACAAATCGCGGTTCTCCTGCAGTGCGATGGACCAGGAAGCCCTACTGCTCCTAGAATAAGCCCTAGCTGCATTAAAAACGCCCCGAAACAATACACTACCTAACCGGCGCTGTCTGCTCCTCCGGCACACCTGTCTGTAGTCTTCAGCCAGCGCTTCCTGGTCAGAGGTTTGAAAACTGCGTCTCCGGGAAGCGCTGGCTCTGATTGGTTCTCGAATGCCGCGATTCAGGCAATCACACCCATCGTATTGAATGGCTGTGATTGGTTCATCAAGCACTGCAGTCATAGAGTCCTAGAATGGTAGAGTTGGAAGGGACCACCAGGGTCATCGGGTCCGCCCAAGAACCAATCAGAGCCAGCGCTTCCCGGAGACGCAGTTTTCAAACCTCTGACCAGGAAGTGCTGGCTGAAGACTACAGACGAGTGGAGCGGCGGAGCGGTGCGGTGGAGCGGAGTGGTGCGGTGCGGTGGTGCGGTGCGGTGGAGCGGTGCGGTGGAGCGGAGCGGTGCAGCGGGGCGGTGCGGGCAGCGGATGTATTACTTAGATTCTAATTTAAAAAATCCTGACAAAAGCGCGCTGCCGCCGTGAGAGAACACAGCGATGTACAGAACGCCGCCCGTTTGAGAGAGTCCCTAGAATGACATGGCGGAAGGCCGATGATGTCACCGAGAGCTCCTGCCTTCTGTTGACCTCATCCGTAACAGCGTGGATTGACTGCAGCAGGACCCCGGCAAGCCACCGAGCCCACGCCGCCTGCATATTGTGCAGGCCCACGCCGCCTGCGTGTTGTGCAGGCCCGCGAGCCCGCGCCGCCTGCGTATTGTGCAGGCCCGCGAGCCCGCGCCGCCTGCGTATTGTGCAGGCCCGCGAGCCCGCGCCGCCTGCGTATTGTGCAGGCCCGCGAGCCCGCGCCGCCTGCGTATTGTGCAGGCCCGCGAGCCCGCGCCGCCTGCGTATTGTGCAGGCCCGCGAGCCCGCGCCGCCTGCGTATTGTGCAGGCCCGCGAGCCCGCGCCGCCTGCGTATTGTGCAGGCCCGCGAGCCCGCGCCGCCTGCGTATTGTGCAGGCCCGCGCCGCCTGCGTATTGTGCAGGCCCGCGCCGCCTGCGTATTGTGCAGGCCCGCGAGCCTGCGTATTGTGCAGGCCCGCGCCGCCTGCGTATTGTGCAGGCCCGCGCCGCCTGCGTATTGTGCAGGCCCGCGCCGCCTGCGTATTGTGCAGGCCCGCGCCGCCTGCGTATTGTGCAGGCCCGCGCCGCCTGCGTATTGTGCAGGCCCGCGCCGCCTGCGTATTGTGCAGGCCCGCGCCGCCTGCGTATTGTGCAGGCCCGCGCCGCCTGCGTATTGTGCAGGCCCGCGCCGCCTGCGTATTGTGCAGGCCCGCGCCGCCTGCGTATTGTGCAGGCCCGCGCCGCCTGCGTATTGTGCAGGCCCGCGCCGCCTGCGTATTGTGCAGGCCCGCGCCGCCTGCGTATTGTGCAGGCCCGCGCCGCCTGCGTACTGTGCAGGCCCGCGCCGCCTGCGTACTGTGCAGGCCCGCGCCGCCTGCGTACTGTGCAGGTCCGCGCCGCCTGCGTACTGTGCAGGTCCGCGCCGCCTGCGTATTGTGCAGGTCCGCGCAGCCCACGCCGCCTGCGTATCATGAGACGCCCTTCTGGTTACCTGCTAAACATGGTGGATTATTCGCAGCGCCCCGCGGGCACACACCCTACGAGTGCTGGATGAGCGGTCGTTGTACTGCATAGAATGAATTGCATTGTGCTTTTCCTGGGTTGCGCCGATTATCATGTAATCGCTTCTATCTGGTTTCTTCTCCAGAATCCGGCGCCGCTGTCTGCGAGTTCTTCTTGAAGTCGGCCTGCAGTAAAGGTAAGTGACTAGTCGGGGCCCCATACTGTAGTCACCAGCAGGGACTAAGCCTCAGCGGTCAGACGTGGCGGCACAGAAGTACCCGTGTGAATGTAAGGTTTGTCGCTCTCAGGGGGCATGTGCCCGTTCCGTCACATTAGCGGGGAGAAGACTGTGGTCTGCAAGCACTGGTTACGAGGACTCTGTAAGAAGGGCGACCAGTGCGAGTTCCTCCACGAGTATGACATGACCAAGATGCCCGAGTGTTACTTCTACTCCAAGTTTGGTAAGTTGTTTCTGCTTGTTGCTGATGGCGCTCGTGGCTGCAGCTTGGCACAGAGCTGTGGCATAGACGAGTATCTCCCTGTACGGGGGCTCGTGTGTCCTGCTGTGGCTCCGTGGCTGCCCCTCTCCGGGGTCAGCCTGTATGTTTGATATCCTTTTGCGGTAATACAAGTGTTTGATTGCTTTTTATTCCATTTTTGTCTTGGAGATGCCATGACCAAAGAAGTCCCCGTCTCCAGCCTGATTGGGGCGCAGCATTTTATATGGTTCTCATCCTTGGAGTTCTCCCATCACGGCCGTCGGTTAGGGGTTGGCGATACAATTTTGGGGTACATGTATGTTGGAGAACTTCTGGGAGAAGGATAACAATAGAAGCATTCCTCCATTGTTACACCTTATGCTGTCAGTGACGTTGGGCACATGATGTCAAGACCAAACGGCCGCCTTCCTGTGGCCCTGGTGGACTGGGGTCAGCCTGACAGCCGTGATGTACTGCCTTCTGGCCCCTGCAGTGCCTTCTGAGGAGTTTGTGTACACTTCCCAGGTGCATCAGTGAATCTTGGGTGTCCATGACCGGGTTGCTGGTTCACCTTAACATAGTCAATGCCAACCCTATTACTACAGGGGGTCCTCTTGAAAACGGTTCTGCATCTGGGGAGCCCTAGTGCCACGTGGTGGCAGGACAGGTACTGCACTCTTGAACAGTCGTGCGGTACTGATGGGTTTCCAACTCTACAAAGCCTCCTTCAGCAGGCTGACCTCCATATTGTAGAGTTGATGGGTCTTGGTCACTCGGGGAATCCTTGTTTAGGATCAACCCTGGTTGGGAACGCCAACTTAAGACGGCAAGATGCTGTTTGTGAAGAGTTGGCCACCATGCGGTATATCAGCTGTACTACAGTAAGTCGGGTAGGCTTTCTAGGCTTGGATTGCTTTAAATCTGTCTGATTTCAGGGGAGTGCAGTAACAAGGAGTGCCCGTTCTTACATATCGACCCAGAATCCAAGATAAAGGACTGTCCTTGGTATGATCGCGGCTTCTGTAAACACGGTAAGGGCGGACGCCGCGTGGCCTGAGTGTGACGCCTGCCACAGATGTAGATGCCGGTATGAAAGCTTGGTTTCTCTTGCAGGCCCTATATGTCGGCATCGGCACACGCGGAGAGTCATTTGTGTCAACTATCTCGTAGGATTTTGTCCTGATGGCCCGACCTGTAAATTCATGCAGTGAGTATCATCTTGTTTGTAAGCATCAGCAATGGCGCGGTGTACCGCCTCCTCTGAGCCACCCCTGCAGGTGAGGAGCCACACCTTGCATATTCCCCATAGACATCCCGGCTGCAGGACTCGCATCTGAAGGCAATCCTTTAATAAGGAGTATTGTTCATGCGACGGTCCTAGCCCGGTATGAACTATGTTTTCAGAATTGGCCAGGCCAGCCCTAGTTATAATTTACGGGCCATGTGTATGTCGCTGTGTAGCTAAAATCATGCCAGGCATATGTTCCTCATCGGAGGACCTCTTGAAGAGATATGACCGAAATGGGAAATGATGCTTTTTCTACAAGTACGACATGTACACCCCTCCCTTCTCTGAATGACCTCTGAGAGGGCGAGGCGTCTTCTAGGGAAACTTTTAAGAACCAGGGGTTCAGCAAGATGGGCGGGGCCGGGGGACCGTGGGAGCGCAAAAATGGCGCCAACAGAACCGACAGGACGTATCGCACAGAATGAGCCCCGCACAACGGCGCCGACGGAAAAATAAAGTTATTGAGCAGAAAATGTTTAAATATCTTTAAAAAAAATCCAAGTAGTGCAGCAAAAAAACCTGTCCTGTTCGTTATCGCAGTAATCACACCGACCCGTAGAATGACGTCATCCCTACGTAGGAAGCCGCGCCATCAACAGACTCCGCACCGTATGCATCGCGCTCTGAATGA
Organism: Eleutherodactylus coqui; assembly: GCA_035609135.1. Lineage (NCBI taxonomy): Eukaryota > Metazoa > Chordata > Amphibia > Anura > Eleutherodactylidae > Eleutherodactylus > Eleutherodactylus coqui. Next base: position 210,456,001 of record CM069412.1, on the reverse strand, counting down.
AGAGGAGCAGCTTGGATCTTCAGAAGATGCTGGGACGAGTCCCGCGCCGCTCCCTGCCTCCTACGGACCAGTTCATTGGCGCCCCCTGCTGCTGATCTCCATACAATACAGTCATCGGGTTGCTTTTGTGCGCCATGGAAACAAAACGCGCCGAACGATGGCGGCAGGTCACTTTTTTTCCATTTTACTCCCAATTTTGTACAGTTCCTCGGTCCGTTATGCGCTCCATTAATTAGCGACGCTGAAAACTACAACTCTGTTAAGCCCCACTAATAGGCAGCCCTCAGGGCCCCAGACCACTGCGGCCCCTGAACGGCACCCTGCAGCCTTATTACAGCGGGCATCTGGAGGAGGTAACTGATCTGCGGGACGGTTAAGGATCACTGGCAGATTTGACAGCAGCATGTGGGCCTCTTTCATGGATTGTGAGGCTCCTGGTGTCCAACGAGGTCTTTCAGACTATAAACCACAGCGATGATTACACACGTTTTCACCCAATCCGAGCTTCTCATTTTGTATATTAGCCTATTATGTGGCACGGTGTCAAATGCCTTAGAGAAGTCCAGATATACGAAATCAATAGATTCTCCCTGGTCCAGCCTAGAGCTTACTTCATGGTAGAAGCTGATCAGATTGGTCTGACATGATCGCCCCCTCATGAATCCATGCTGGTGAGGAGTTATTCTGTTGTTCTCCTTGAGGTACTCATCGATGGCGTCTCTCAGAAACCCCTCGAATATTTTTCCAGTTACTGAAGTCAGACTTACTGGCCTGTAGTTACCAGGCTCACTGTTGGCCCTCTTATTGTATATTGGAACCACATTGGCAATGCGCCAATCCAATAGTACAACCCCGGTCTCTGTAGTGTCCCTAAATATAAGAAATAGCGGTCTGCCTATTACTGTTAGGCAGGTGATATTTAGTGGGGCCTCGTTTTACCCCCCCCATCGTCTTCTATGATTTCTCCCGCGTTATCTGTTAAAGGGCCGGCGCTCTCGGTGTAAACCCTTGACACTGTTGACATAATTGGAGCCTCGTGGCGTTGGCTCTTCTGTAACTTCTCCTTCTCTCAGAATCTGTTTCATGTTTTCAGCAGTAATTTTTGCACTGTCATTTTGCAGCCCCCGCTTTGAACTGCCTATGGGGGCCACCGAGCAACCTCCTCTACCTCAGCAGACCCAGAGCCAGCAGAAGGTAACGAGCCTCGCACTCCTTGTAGTGCAGACACCGACCCATTCACTGATATATTATTATATCTGTCTGCAGCAGAACAGCAGCCAGTCATCCCAGCGATCCTCGTCCCTCATCCAGTTAACGAGCCAGAGCTCCCCTCTCGGCCAGCAGCGCTCTCCACAAACTATCGGCGTCATGCAGTCCCAGAACAATAACGTCGGAAATCGGGGACCTCGGCCCCTCGACCAGGTTACCTGTTATAAGGTGAGATCTAGATGCTAGTAGTAGTACGGTTCTTTGCATCCGGGCTTATATGTATGTAAACAGGGAACTGGTCTCTGCCAGAAGCAGACAGCTCCGTTCCCACTGCAGTGGGCAGGTTTTGGTACTACAGGCAAAGTTTTCATTGAAGTGAGTGGCCTGCAATACCAAACCTGCCCACTACAGTGGGAACAGAGCTGTCTGCTTCTGGCAGAAATAAACCCAGCTAATGGATGTTCGCTGCCAGTATACTATGGGTGGCCTATGCTGAGGATACAACTGGACAATCCCTTTATTTAGGCCACAGAGAAGTGAGTTTTATGGTTTGTTGGCTCAGAGGCCTTGTGCCTGTCTCTGAACCAGATCTCTCACCAGAAGTCCTCCAGCGGTATCGAGCTCTGGGTTTGGAGGATCAAAGCTTTGTTTTCCTTTTTATTCACAGCAAAGCTTTATAATGAGGCCCTAAGCAGGAGGGGCATCAAACGTGTCCCTCCCCCCACCCCTCCTGCCTCGTTGTGGTTAGACGTTGATGTAACAGTCCTGTATTGTGTCCTTGGCTACCACATATATTCAGCCACAAGTAAGTGGGTCTTGCTCACCCTCGCGTTCCGTTCCGCAGCCTTTCTATTCATCTAAAGGCTCCGGTGGGACATCGGATATACGGATCGGGTACACAGCTTTGGGGCAGACACTTCTGACCTTTGTTCCTTAAGGAAGAGGGGCAGCTGCAATCGTCATGAGTGATCAAACAATCGCTGGTTGTGGTCCCCCAGGGGGGCTTAAAAGAAAAGTATGAATAAGATCAATAAAGTTTTATTAATTGTAAAAAAAAAAAAAAAATAAAGTAATAAAGTTTAAATTCCCCCCCCCCCCCCTTTTGCCATATCTGTAATTAAAAAATCTAAATCATAAAGTAAAAGTACATGTCTGGTATCACTGCGTCCGTAAAAGTCCCATCTATCAGAGTAGCGCATTATTTTCCCACACGGTAAACGTCGTCCGAAAAAAATAAATGCCAGAAATGCACTTTTTTAGTCACCCTGTCGCCCAGAAAAAATGCAATGAAAAGTGATGAAAAAGTTGTGCGTATTCCAAATTGGTGCTATCGGAAACTACAGGACATCCCGCACAAAACGAACCCTCGCTGGACTGCGTCGGCGGGAAAATAAAGCTTGTGTGCGCAGAAGATGCAGCAAAAAATAATTGGAAAACCGTAGAATAAAGTCATCATGTCGCTTTTGTTGCCGTAGAAAAGAGACGCACTGAAAGATGGCGGAAGGTCGTTTGGGTTTTTCCGTTTTCCTCCACTTAGCATTTTCAAACGTTTTTCGGTACATTATATGGTACATTAAATGGCACCATTAAAAACTACAACTCGTCCCGCGAAAAACAGCAACCCTCATACAGCGACGGCGATGGAGAAATAAAGGAGTTAGGGGTTTTAGGAGGAAAAAACGAAAATAGAAAAAGAAAAAAAAGGCCCTGTCATGAAGGGGTTAAAGTGAACTTAAAAGGCGGCACGTTTAAATATGGCCCTTCCTTCACTAGTTGGTAAAGCTCCGATGGGATTTGTCCCAGGTCGTCAGGGCCCTGACGGCGTCCGGAGAGTAATCCACCTCACCCACCCCTGTAGACCAGAGGTATCCCAGCCATGCTACTATCCCTGGACATACACAAAGCCGGTGACACTCTAGGTTGGGGGTACACTCTAGATGGTGCGTGGCCGCTGCTGCCGGTCTCTCTCGGGTAGAGAGCTCACACTCTAGATGGTGCGTGGCCGCTGCAGCCGATCCCTCTCGGGTAGAGAGCTCACACTCTAGATGGTACGTGGCCGCTGCAGCCGATCCCTCTCGGGTAGAGAGCTCACACTCTAGATGGTGCGTGGCCGCTGCTGCCGATCCCTCTCGGGTAGAGAGCTCACACTCTAGATGGTGCGTGGCCGCTGCTGCCGATCCCTCTCGGGTAGAGAGCTCACACTCTAGATGGTACGTGGCCGCTGCAGCTGATCCCTCTCGGGTAGAGAGCTTACACTCTAGATGGTGCGTGGCCGCTGCTGCCGATCCCTCTCGGGTAGAGAGCTCACACTCTAGATGGTGCGTGGCCGCTGCTGCCGATCCCTCTCGGGTAGAGAGCTCACACTCTAGATGGTACGTGGCCGCTGCTGCCGATCCCTCTCGGGTAGAGAGCTCACACTCTAGATGGTGCGTGGCCGCTGCTGCCGATCCCTCTCGGGTAGAGAGCTCACACTCTAGATGGTACGTGGCCGCTGCTGCCGATCCCTCTCGGGTAGAGAGCTTACACTCTAGATGGTACGTGGCCGCTGCAGCTGATCCCTCTCGGGTAGAGAGCTCACACTCTAGATGGTACGTGGCCGCTGCAGCTGATCCCTCTCGGGTAGAGAGCTTACACTCTAGATGGTACGTGGCCGCTGCAGCCGATCCCTCTCGGGTAGAGAGCTCACACTCTAGATGGTGCGTGGGCGCTGCTGCCGGTCTCTCTCGGGTAGAGAGCTCACACTCTAGATGGTGCGTGGCCGCTGCTGCCGATCCCTCTCGGGTAGAGAGCTCACACTCTAGATGGTGCGTGGGCGCTGCTGCCGGTCTCTCTCGGGTAGAGAGCTCACACTCTAGATGGTGCGTGGCCGCTGCTGCCGGTCTCTCTCGGGTAGAGAGCTCACACTCTAGATGGTGCGTGGCCGCTGCTGCCGATCCCTCTCGGGTAGAGAGCTCACACTCTAGATGGTGCGTGGCCGCTGCAGCTGATCCCTCTCGGGTAGAGAGCTCACACTCTAGATGGTACGTGGCCGCTGCAGCTGATCCCTCTCGGGTAGAGAGCTCACACTCTAGATGGTGCGTGGCCGCTGCTGCCGGTCTCTCTCGGGTAGAGAGCTCACACTTTAGATGGTGCGTGGCCGCTGCAGCCGATCCCTCTCGGGTAGCATGATCACACTCTAGATCAGACCTGGGCAAAGCACGGCCCGCGGGCCACATCCGGCCCGCTGAATAGCTCGGACCGGCCCGCAAAGAGTCCGGTGTCAGCAACGGGAAGCAGCTAATTCTCGGTATGTAGCCCCGCCCCCGGCCCACCTCTCCCCATTGCAAATAGTGCAGGGGGGCGGGAGCTCAGTTCCTGCTCCTGGGCTCTTCCAGTCTCCCCCCCCCTGCACATGAGGACAACGTATATCGCCTCGGCGTGAAAACCGAGCCGATATACGTTCGTCTGAATGCAGCCTCAAAGGGGTCTTTCAGGGAAATACTATTAACCCCTTAACGACCAATGACGTACCTGGTACGTCATGGAGCGTCGGGGTATGTATGAAGAGAGGTTGCGATGCAACCTCTCTTCATACAGTGCGGGCATCAGCTGTTTATAACAGCTGACATCCGCGGGCAATAGCCGCGAGCGGCCGCGCGGCCAATCGCGGCTATTAACCATTTAAATGCCGCTGTCAATTCTGACAGCGGCATTTAAATCCCCCAAACGATGTTCGGGGGTCCCGCACGGCCCCCCCGCGGTGAGATCGGGAGAGCCGTGCAGGTGTCATGGCAGCCGGGGGCCTAATGAAAGGCCCCAGGGCTGCCTTAGCAGACTGCCTATCAAGCCGTCCCCGTGGGGTGGCTT